>CAWUFW010005690.1:0-322500 GCA_963921515.1 Calotriton arnoldi
ATTAACCCTATTAAATATTAATTAAATATGAATTATGGAAAATATTAATAATTTAATTATAATTAAATTACTTCCCACCCTATTCCCCTATAAACCCACAACCTGCTACGGAACTAAAACGCAAAATGTAATTCAAATAAAATTAATATTCAATTAATTATATTTAAAATTACTTCCCACCCTATTCCCCTATATACCCACAACCCGTTCCTAAAAAAATTACACAATTAACATATTTACCAATTAATTCATCAATATAAATTAACAGCCAATTAATAATTAATTAATAATTAACACTATAAAATAAAATGTAAATAAATACTAATAAATAAAAATTATTATTCTATTAATTATTTTTAAATTACTTCCCACCCTATTCCCCTATAAACCCACAACCCGCTACAGAACTAAAACGCAAAATATAATTCAAATAAAATTAAAAATCAATTAATTATATTTAAATTACTTCCCACCCTGTTCCCCTATAAACCCACAACCCGCTACGGAACTAAAACGCAAAAGGTAAATAAAAAAAATTAGTAACTTCTAAAAATGTAACACATACATAAAAAATAAATACAATACTTAGACAAAAAAAATATAACACATACATTTAAAATACACACTAAAATACATGACACTAACTAAAACAACGATATTTTTAACTATATTTTTGCAAACGATATTAATAACTTTGATATTTTTTAAAACGATATTAACAACTGATATTTTTAAAAACGATATTACTTACCTTAGACTCGATATTCTGGTCCACGATAGTCTGTCTGTCGATATTTTTGACAGGCGATATTCTAAACTCAATATTTGTGCTAGTCGATATTTAAAACTCGATATTTAGACTGTTTACCGTAAAAATTACTATTCCCACTCCGGTGAGTGCAAGAGTATGAAAAGTGTTGGATAGCGGAGGGGTAAAAATTACTATTCCCACTCCGGTGAGTGCAACTGTAGGGAAAGTGTTGGATAGTGGAGGGGTAAAAATTACTATTCCCACTCCGGTGAGTGCAACTGTAGGGAAAGTGTTGGATAGTGGCGAGATAAAATTGACTATTTCCACTCCAATGAGTGCAACAGTAGGGAAAGTGTTGGATTGCGCAGGGGTAACAATTAATATTCTCACTCCAGTCAGTTCAAAATTAAAAAGAAACAAAATATTAAGAGCAGCAAAAATATTTAAAAAACAAAATAAATAAAAAACATAAATATGTGAAAAATTAAAATACAAATATATTTAATATTAAAAATAAAAAAATATTTTATTGGCAAACCGGCATAGTCAAACAGATTTATTAATCATGCCTTACGCGTTTCAGACCTCCTGGTCCTTGGTCACAGGCGGAGATCTAACTTTGCAGAGCCACGAGATTTGCTTCATTTTACCCCCCGTGGGGCCTCGCAGGTGAGTGCAATTGGCACTGCATTTTGGGTCATGTAGTATCCCCACTTGTGTTGAAATCTTGAAATGGTTTCCGACCTAATCGGATTCAGGGAGTCCGACCGACCGATTACGATGTTTCCGAACACCGTTTGTTTGGACTCTTATTGACTTAAATGGAAGCTTGTAAAGAGGGGACACCTGGGTACCCCCACGGGCCCCAACCGGAGGCCTCCGGGTTAAGGTAGGCCTGCTACGGGCCCCCAAAAGTCAGTTTCCGACAGCCGATCCGTGTTGGACACACTGAGTCGGAAGGCAGTTCGAATCCGGCATCGTAATACGTTGGTTGGGAACGCGGTCCATAGACCTGTACAATTCGGCTCCGACTGACTCGGTCGAAAACGCAGGTTCCGACACGTATTCGGACAAACCAAAAGCCGTTCTGAGCCTTTCCGACCGACATCGTAATCGGCCCCTCTGTACGCGTCTTTAAGCTTTTACATGACAAATGAAGGAAAATCCACCCAAAATCGGTAGAGATGGCTTATTTGAGTAACTTTTTCTTTAGAAGCCAACATCTTTTTTGCTTAGGCAGAAAATAAGGCTTCCCAAGCAGTTTTCCTGCATTTGATGTCAGATCGTTCTTTGTATCTTTGAGTATCCGCTTCCTGGCAATTGATGACTCTTCATCTCACGAGGCATCATTTCGGCCCTGCATGAGCTTCAGGCACGCCTTCGGGTACCATATGCCACCCGGGCTCTACACGGTCACAAGAGCTAAAGGCCTCTCCATCATGTTTTTTTCATTGACAGTCTGGTGCAAATTTTCAGAGCGTGAGCTCAGCTGCTGCAGACTATCACCCTGCTGCCTTATGCTGAAAGCACCAGAGTAGGAGCAGATGTAAATACTAGTATCTGCTGCGCGACTTTAACCTGGTGTACACAAAGGCTTTTTATGATGCGCGGGGGCGTGTTCCTGCATATGTCCTGCATATGCCCTGCATGTGCATGTCCACTTGCTGTCCTTTCGCCACTTGTTCCTTCTGCTGCAAGCTCTCTCTCTCTGTGTTACAGAACAGTCAAATTGGTGTCTGTGTCTCTCACCTCATCCTTGTGTGATTGATTGCACTGTATGTTGGGTATTATGGGGCCTATTAGGATGGCGGGCGGACCCGAGTCCGCCCGCCATCCTCGCGGTGTTGGGATCGTCCGCCAGACGTGCGGTGGTCCCGCACCGCTAATTAGGATGCGGCCGCCACCCTGGCGGTCGCATTCCGCATTCTTGACATTGCGGCTTATGCTGCTTACAGCAGCACCCGCCGCAATGCCAAAGTGCCATGGTGTGCATTTGCATGCACAACGTGGCAGGCACCGTGCGGTGCATGCAAATTATGGTACCCCCCCAAGTGCAGCCCCCCACCCCCCGGGGGCCCCCAACGGGCCCCCAAAGCACATCCACGCCAGCCTTTCCATGGCAGCATCACCGCCATGGAAAGGCCAGTTTACCCACACATCATAATATGGATGGCGGTGCCTGGTAGGCACCGCCACCATATTATGCCCCAGCTCCGCCCAGCCGGCAATAGGAACGATTGCCGACCGGCAGAAAAGCGGCGGACGCACTTTGTGTCCGCCGCGATACCCCCCACCATTATAATATGGTGGGGGTATATCAGGTGGCGATGGCGGGCGGATCGCCACCACCTGGCCGGCGATGGCGATCCGCCCGCCATCCTAATCACCCCCTATGTTTTCAATAAATATTCACTAACAGTTTTATTGATTGTTACTGGTGGTGCTATCCCAGTTTCATTTGTGGAGTTAAACCCTGCATAGCGCATAATATCCTACACATCAGGTTCCTATACTATCTTCTAGCCTGTAGAAGCTCACCTTCTATTTCCCTTCCAGACTCTTGCATGTGTGTGTTCCAGACTTTATTTGAACAGCTACACATGCTGACTTCACGGCAAGAAACAGCGTCTATTTTGCCACACAAAGCAACCCCCATGGACCGACCACCACAGCGTACACTTCCTCGTCGACAAACCCAAGCCACCCAAACCAGCCCCACGCCCACCATGACGGAACTGGAGCAAAGTCACCGATGAGCAACTCAACTCCACCCTCACCCGAGACAACCACACCGCGACATCCGACGCCAACCTCGCAGCCAGGGAACTCCACACGTGGATCTCCAGCAGCGCAGACAAACTCGCCCCGCTACGCAACCCCGACGAACAGCGCCCCAGGAAAGCCGCCTGGTTCACCACCGATCTCCAAGAAGCCAGACGCACCTGCAGACGCCTGGAGAAGAACTGGAGAAACAGCAAGACACCTGGAAACCACATCACCTACAAGGATGCCATGACGGACTACCACAAACGAATCAGAACCACCAAAAGGACCTTCATCCACAACAAAATCCTCGCTAACTCCAGCAACTCCAAGGAACTCTTTAGTGTCATCCAGGAATTCACCAACCCCCGCAGTGAAGCCACGGACATCACCCTGTCCCAAGACCTCTGTGATAAGCTCAGATCCTACTTCCACCTCAAGATCAAAAAACTTTACGACAACTTTGTCGACCATCTGCCAGACTCCGCAGCCGGCCCGCTCCCCAGACACACCAGCCAGCCCACCATCTCCTCCTGGATGCCAATTACGGGCAAAGACACCGCCTCGACCATGAAAGGCATCCACTCAGGGGCCCCCACCAACTCCTGCCCTCCACACATCTACCACAGAGCCGCCACCGCCATTGCACCCGAACTACAACACACCATTACCACCACCTTTGAAACAGGCACCTTCCCAGTTGACTGGAAACGCGCAGCAGTCATACCCCTGCTCAAGAAGCCCTCAGCCGACCCCAAGGACCTCAAGAACTACCGGCCCATCTCGCTTCTCCCCTTTGCTGCCAAAGTTCCGTAGAAAACAGTCAACGGGGAACTGACGAGATTCATTGAAGACAACGCCATCCTCGACCCATCCCAATCCGGATTCCGAAGCAACCACAGCACCGAGACCGCCCTACTCGCCGCCACAGACGACATCCGCACCCTCCTTGACCAAGGCCACTCCACAGCCCTGATTCTACTCGACCTATCAGCAGCTTTCGACACCGTCTCCCATCGCACACTCATTTCCAGACTACACGACGCCGGCATACAAGGAACCGCCCTAGACTGGATCCGATCATTCCTCACCGGAAGAAGCCAAAGGATCAGACTGCCACCCTTCCTCTCAGATCCCACAGAAATCACCTGCAGAGTCCCACAGGTATCATCACTCAGCACGACCCTCTTCAACATCTACATGGCAAGTAAGGTCGATCTGTTTTGTATTTTTTGTTTTGGCTTATTTGGTGTATTTGTGCTCTTGGCCTAAGAAATGGGGATAATCCTCCACTGATCCCTAGCTGTGCAAACACAAACAATTTTCTGGCCAGAGCTATAGGGGTTATTACTAAGGAAATAAACCTGGCGGAGAGGATTTAGTTGGCTCCCTTAATCAATCTTTGGGAGCTGCCCCCAACCCGGATCACAAAGAGCATGGGGGGCTTTGGTTTCGTCAGCTCTTCTGGTTATTGATGATTTTCTGCCTACTGGGTCATTCTTGGGTTTGTCGGTACAGAAGTCACCTCAAAGCTGAAGCCCTTCACCCAAGGGCAAGTGAAAGCTGAAGAATGTTATCTCTACCATGGAGGGTCTTGGTAACAGCCTGGAACCTGGCCCCCTTACAGTCTTGGGTGATGGTTCTCAAGGTCCCTCGAACTTGTCTGCATGAGCTCCTTTTTTTGCACAGCTTGCTGAAAACCTTAAAATCTGTTTGGTGCCCTTGGTTGAAATTCTTGTTAAGATTGAAGCCGAAATTATCAAGGTCTTCAGTTCCTTCTGCACCCCACCCACTTCTTTAGATTTTGAGGCCCCCTCTGTTACACCTCTGATAGCTCCACCTGCATTAACTGTTAGCGAACGCAGGGGTGTCCCTGGCCCTTCTATGCTAGCCATTCAAGAAGTTCCCAGTGGATCTTCTGACAGGGCTCTGACGCACAACTCCCTGGGCCACTATTTAGACAATTGAAGGTGCATTAGGAACCGTTATCTCTCTGAAACGAACTCCGTTTCACTTTCTGGCCATAATAATGCTTACTCCCATAATGCTGTCCTTACGTGGTGGTTTTGGTGAATGGTCCCAAACATTACGACCCTCATTTAGAGACCTATGATCAACTCAAGAATAAAGTTGGACATTGGCTAGCCGGCCATTCCAATTTTTCTACGAGGGACTACCATAATATTATGATGGTGTGATGTGTGGACTTGATTGGACGTACATAGAAATCTGTTTCTTGTAACTGCGTCATTCACTTTAGATATCTTTTCTTTGCAGGTGTATCTATCAACAACAGTCTCTCTCAGTAAAGGACTCCATTATTGCAAGCTAGCTTAAACCTGCTACATGATTAGTAGCCCCCAACTACATCTCAGAGGGCAGACCTTAGTATCCCTTGTCACAACAGATACACACCCCTAGCTGACCTTAATGATTTGGAATGTGGATACCTGGGAATAGATGTTATGACTCCCCACCCCCCCAATAAGATACCTGCCCTCGCTCAGGCTACAGTGTGATCTTATTTGCTGGGCGATATTGGGACCACCACCACTTCCAGCATTTGCGATGCACTAATGGGGGACTCGGAGGGAGATTCATTAATTCCAGCTACAACATCACAGTATTCCAGCCCTTACAGGGGGTAGAGGAGGTATGCACCTTTGGGAATATGGATTGCAGGGGTGGAAAGTTGTTAAAGTTTCTACCTGAGCATGGGTTGTACAATGGAATGGAGATCAGGGGGAATATTGACTGTGTAACTCCTACCTTTACTGGGAGGGGGCTAGGCTGTCATTGATTATGTTCTAGTTTCACCCCTTATGGGTAAGACTATTGAATTTATTGCTGTCTCAGCCAGAGCGATCAGAGACTATGAACCCATCAAGGACTCCTTGGTCTTTCCTAGCTGTGTTGATCACCCTCCTAGAATCAGCCCCCTAGCCATTTGCCCTACGATCAAGGGCTGTGGCTTAGGTGACGTGGTGTTGAATGTCCGTGTAGGCAAGTCATTCCTTTTGCCCTGATCACCTCCATTCTTAGACTGATACTAGTGGTTGCTGACTGCTAACCAGGCCCAGAGCTAGTGCTCTGTCCTTAAAATGTATATGGTGTTTGGTATAATTATAACTGGCCAAGACACCCTACTATAAGTCCCTAGTACATAATGGGGTAGGGAGGTTTATTGGCCCCAGGCAACTTAATACACTTAAGTGTGTACTGTGTTGTGTTTAGTGTCATTTTAAAGCCAGGCCTGTCCTGCAGTCTGGTTTTAAAATAAAACTGTGTCCAAATTCGACTTTGGAATTAAAAGTACTTCCAAAGTCCAAAACTACCTTTTTATTACCTATAAGACACCCACAAAGTCTGCACCCCCATGTAGGGTGCAGTATTATAAAAAGAATGGCCAATATAAAATATGTTTTATATGCCATAGTTGAGAAAAGCAGCCATAGTTGTTTTTCCCTATTGCAATCCTGCTAGCCCCATGGGCTAACATTTAAGGCTTTATTAAACTGTAATAAAGTCTAATGTTTGATTGGAGTTAGCTGGCAACATGACTCAAAGTATCAAAATAATAGTTATCATAAATTGAACAACTTGCCAGGGTAGGATTTACTATAGCTGTTACAGGAAAGTAGTTTTAGAACTTACTATCCTGAAGTCACCTAAAACAGCTCTGTATCAGCCTCTGACAGCATGAGCTAAGCTGCCCCCTGGGTAGGTGTGAAGAAGCCTGTGGCCGAAACAATGCAGCCATTTGGTGGGAGGAGATTTGCTTCTTGGAGTAGCCAGGGACAGGAAGGGGCTGCGGAGATAAACTAGACTTCAAAGGTAGAAGCACAGATGTCACAGGACCCAGCCCAACCCCCACTTCCTTCATCCCCAGCCAGATGGTAGCCTCCTCCCCAATTAGATCAGGAAAGGGGCTGGAAGGGGAGTGTAGGGAAAATTGTCCCACACCTGTGGGTTGGGTTAGCCAGACCTGCACTCCAAGGAGAGAATTTCTCCATTTTGATTCTTGGAGATCTGTGCATTCTGGTACAAAAAATATGCCACACTTCCCAGGAATTGGTCATAACAGAGGGTGCCAGCTTGAAACCCATTGGTAGGGGTGCCCCAGCCCAGAATGGTGAATAAATATGGCAGATCTGCAGGAGCCCCTCAGATCCCTTCCTGAAGCATCTGGAGAAGAATGGCAGCCCTGCTGGACCCTTGGACTGCACCACAGTAGGCTTGCACTCAGAAGGACTGCACATGCTACACTCACAAGGCTCGGCCCAAGAAGGGTCTGTGCCTGTCTTAAAGGATAAGGAGTGGACTCCCTGCGCAGCAACAGGTAGAAAAGTGCTGGAAGAAACCAACTGCAACCACTGAAAGGGCTACTCCACTTGAATAGCTTAATCTGGATTTTCCTGGACTGACCTGGAGCATTGTGGACGATTGAGTCCCAGACCTCAAGAGGGAAACCAGAGCTTCTGAACCCTTGCCTGGTGCTGCTGGACACTTTCTGGCCCTCAGATACCCTTTCAGAAGAAGTCAAGATGCAAGTAGCCATCTTCGAACCAGAAATGGTCCTGACTGTGCAGGTTTGCCTCACTGAAAACTCTGGAGCTCCCTGTTGTCGAAGCTGGGGACAAAGACCTCCAGAGATCCACTGAGGCACCGCACGGAATCAGGCCCCGTCGTTTAAGTAAATTCCAGATTTAAGGACCCGATCTTTCGACCTCGAGAAGAAAAGCTCCCAAAAAAGTAACTAAATGATAAGGTAAAATCTTGACAGGAACCTAGTGCTCACCCTACCTGACCCCCACTCCATCAACTTTGACTTTGTCGCAGTCCAGCATGACCAATAGTGGCAGTTTGCACTTTATGCTTTTTAGCGCTAGAATGCACATTTTTTATTTAATCTTTAAAAAATGTATATCTCCGGTTCCCTACACTGGATTTTTGCTGGTTAGGTGTCATTTGAAAGATAAAATATTCTCTAATTGTGTTGTGTTTTTTTATTTATTTACTGTTTTGGTGAGATTACATGCTTTACACTTACCTGTCTCCTAAGTTAAGCCTGAGTGCTCGTTGCTAAGGTACCAAGGGTTGAGGCTTGACTGGGCCTTATAAGTGATTGTGGTTTTATTACTAGTTGAAGTTAACCTACATTCACCTACTAATAATCCACTTTACCTCAATCCTAAATTCCTCATTTCATTAATAAAATCTAATCTACCCCTAATATTGTATTAATTGCTGTTGGAAACGCAGCCCAGTGATGTTATAATTATGGCTTTTTGAAGATCTGACCACTGGCCTTAGATTCAACATGACTGCTGAGAAATGGGTTACCCACTTCAAAGCTATTTATTCTTTTATGTACCCGAGTGTTATTAAGTCTGTGGATAGATCTTTTATTACCCTGTCCACACAGTTTGAATTGACCGAGGCGTGGGAGGTGGTCTTTGAAAGCTAATCTAGGAAGACACCGGGGCCGAATGGTGTCACAATGGATCTAAATAAGGAAAATGTGGGGCTTTGGTCTCCAATTATTACAAATGTGATTAACAACGCAACTCTATGTGGTTTACCCCAGTCTTGGCATAATGCTGTGATCGTCCCCCGTATATGAAAAATGTTCCAGAGATGATCAACAGTGTTACAGACCAGTCTCTCTTCTGGACTCGATGATCACGATTATCGGTTGCATTGCTCTTAGGAGGATTGAGGAAAGGGTTGGGTCTTACCATGTAATTTCCCCTGCACAATATGGGTATAGGGAAGGTTTGGGCACTATTGAGCAATGTCTTAACCTACACCTAGATATTAGTAAATACACACTTGCTAAGGGAGGTTTGCTATTACTTTCCTATATGGACTTAAATAGTGCTTTTGACAGAGTCAACCACAGCAAGCTCTGGGACATCCTTACAGACCTTGAGCTTGACGTTGACCTGGTTACTTTTCTTTGTTATTGCATCATTGTTAGAAATAGGATCTCTAGTTGGCAAGGGCTTGCACCTTTGTCCAAGTAGGGACCCTTCTTCCTAGTCAGGGTAAGGGTGTTACACTCGTGAAGTAACCCCTGCTCACCCTCGTGGTAGCTTGGCACGAGCAGTCAGGCTTAATTCAGAGGCAGTGTGTAAAGCATTTGCACATAACCAACAGTAATACAGTGTAAGCACTACAAATGGACACCACACCAGTTTAGAAAAATAACCAATATTTTTATATACTCGACAAGACCAATTACGACAAAAATCCACAGTACTATACTTTAAAAACGAATACTTGATAAGGTAACTTCTTCTTTGCAAGAATAGTTCAAAAACAAAGTTCGTACGAGTCGGTAGCTCCGTCCGAGCCTACCGCGATGCTGAAAACCACAGAGTCTAACAGTTCCAGCCGACCGCGTCGATACGGGCCAGCAGAGTCATGAACAGACTCGGTTACAGTACCTTTCTCGTTGTGGCTGGTACGGAGTGTACGAGCCGGTCGGCGTTCGTCGCGGTTGCGGTGCAAGACGGAGCGATGCAAGGTGCGGTGTCCCTCGATGCGGTGCAGGCAGCGGCTCGATGAGCGTCGTGCAGACGGAGTCGGTGAGTCCAAGGCGTGCGATGCAGGGTGAGACGATGCTCGATGCGGTGCTGACAGGTTGCGATGCAGGCGACCAAGCCGGAGTGCGGGAGCTGGCGTCGGACAGCGGTGCGAGTCGGAGCGGTGCGTCGCAGACGTGCGAGCGGTGCCCCAAATGCGGTGCGGTCACAACTCTTGAGCCAGTTGCAGCGACCGCGTCGGTCGGGTCCGGTTGGTTCAGTGAAGCGATGCGATGCGAACTGCGGTGCCCACAGGTCACGGTGCAAGCAGCGGTTCGAGGTTGGCGGCGTCGGACGTCGCCCACGGTGAGACCAGGGTTGCGATGCGAAGCGGGGCGATGCGGTCTGCGGTGCAAACAGGTCACTGGCCAGGGATGGATTCGGTTGACGGAGTCGGTTGCAGTTCCCTTCCTCTGTGGCAACTGAAACAGCGTTCCAGAAGCGGTACCCAGAGGCTTGTGAAGTCTTTGCAGTCCCTGAGACTTCTTAACAGGAGGCCAGCTCGGTTTCAGGCCCTTGGAGATACTCAGCACAAGTTTGTAGAAAGTTCAGTCCTTTCACTGCCCAAGACAGAAGCAGCAACTGCAGGCCAACCCAGCAAAGCAGTCACCTAGCAAAGGGGCAGTACTCCTAGCAGCTCTCCAACTCTTCTTCTTGACAGGTTCCTTGGTTCCAGCGAGATCTAAATTCATGGGGTCAGGGCCCCAATATTTATATCCCAAATTCCTTTGTTCTCTGAAGGCAGAGAGGCCTTTGCCTAGTCCAAACCAGTTCTGGAGCACTTTGTTGACAAGTCTCCGTCCCTTCTTTCAGTGAGTAGGCCAGGGACATCAGACGCACCACAGGAGGTGGAGCCAGCATTGTGGAGGGAAGGCACTGTCCTATTCAGGGCCCAGGTGCGACCCCTCCCACCCATCTACCTGTAGATTTTGCTATTCAGCCCTGTGCTGACTCACCCTGTCTCCTGGCATCCCCCAGCCCCTGTCACTCACATTCCAGACAAGGAATACACAACCTCGCAGAGGCAGGCTTGGATGGTTAGACAAGAAAATACCCACTTTCTAAAAGTGGTATTTTCAAACACAGAATGTTAAAACCAACTTCACTAAAAGATGCATTTTATCATTCTGAGTCCAGGCATACTAAACTCGAATTTCTACCACGTTCCCGGGGTCAGTTAGGATTATAAACTGTAATAATCAAAACTGCCCGTTCTGGCCTAGGGGGAACAGGTAGCCTTGCAATAGTGAAAAACGAACTAGGCTGTAATTCACTATCAGGACATGCCGCACACACCAGGGCATGTCCTACCTTTCGCATACAACGCACCCTGCCCACAGGGGTACCTTGGGCCTACCTTAGGGGTGACTAACATGTAGAAAAGGGAAGGTTTAGGGACTTGCAAGTGTGTGCACTTGCCAAGTCGACATGGCAGCCCCAGGCTGCGCACAGGCCCTGCGATGGCAGGCCCGAGTTATACTTTACGGGCTGTTTGTGTGGGTGGCACAATCCAGTGCTGCAGCCCACCAACAGCATTTGGTCCATAGGCCCTGGCACTCGCAGTGCACTTTACAAGGGACTGACACATAAACCAAATAGGCCAAAATTGGAAACACCCATCCATAACACATTTTATACAGGAGCACTTGCACTTTCCCACTGGACAGCAGTGAGGAAAGTGCGCAGAATCATTACACCAGCAAAAACAGAGTCAAAACCGGGAGGTCAGAAAGCAAAAAGTCAGGGGAAACACGCCAAAAGATGCCAAGTCTAACAATCATATAGATTTGGGGCAGGTGGGCAATGTTCTGACTCCTTTGAGTTACAAGGAGGTGTCAGTCAGGGATGTGCCCGGGCCCCAATCTTATTTTTATTGTATGTTAATGAACTAAATGCGTGCTTAGCAACTGTAGGGAAGGGCATGCCCATAATTAGGACTACCCCGTTCCCGCCCTGCTTTACACAAATGATGCTGTATTATTGTCTCACACTCCGAATAACCTGAGGACCTCAATTAGCAGCTTTGTCTCCTTTATGGGTGGTCTAGGTCTGGACATTAACACAGCTAAAATGAAATATATGGTTTGCGTTTCTGGATCCAAAAAGGACGGCTTATTTTAGATCAAAGGTAGGCATTGAAAGTGTTATAGATTTCCCTTACTTGGGTGTTGTGTTTGACCAGAAATCTTCATTGCTTCCTTGTATATCCAACCGGTGCCTCCACTTTATTCACTCTGTGGTCGCACTGTATGACTTTGCAAAGAGAGTGGGTAACAAACCAGTCCAGCCACTCTTGGAGGTTTTTCATGTAAATGCCTACCGGTCTTAACTTATGTTGTGGGGGTGTGGGGCTACTTCCATCTATACTGAGGAGAATCATTTTTGTCATTGAAAACTCTGGCTACTGCTCTTGACCCCGCAATATTTCCTCCATGAGAAATTGGACATCACCTCTGTGTCAGATTTGGCGCCTCTCGTCCTTTGGATTTCTCTTTGGGCTAACAAGTTTGCTGCCCTGAATGGAGAGATCATTATTGACTGCTTGAACTGTGAGAAGGACCTTGATATCCCATGGTTTAACTACTTGAGAATAGCTATTCTCTAAATAAAATGCAAGAGAATCTGAATTTCGTTAAAGACACGGAGGCTAACATTATGGATTATTCCTTTAATGCCACAACACCCAGCACTTGAAGGAACATTACATCATAAAACAAAAGCAATCCAGAATAGAACATCCAGCCAGTATGAGTAGTCCATGCACTGAACAATCTTCCTCTTTAAAATGCTAAGCTTGTTCCCTCCTTTCTTGTTAAATAAGGATTGAGTAAACAGCAATGGTGTAACTTCTTACAGCAACTGTGTAACTCTTTACAGGAACTGTGCCATTGAATATTATCTGAAAAGATTAAGAATTGTGAAAGACTCAATCTAAATGAAGCTTTCAATAAAAACTTTCAAGTGCAAAGATAATCACTTACACACGCAAATAAATATATACATTTCTAAATACTTTATTTACCGATTTATGTTTTTTCTTTTTCTTTCTTCTATTTTTATATAATCAAGGAAATGTGTCCCACCAGATTGGGATGGAAGAGTGGGATAATGCTAGCCTCCGTGTCTTTAATGAAAGTCAGATTCTATTGGTATTTTATTTGGAGAATTGCCATTTCATTACAAGACTTGAGGCTACCATTAAACATGTTGGTAGCCCTCTAATAACACATTAGACATGTGTTCAACTAGCATTAGACCAATCTGTTCTCATTATATCTTCCAGACTTCCACCGCTACAGAAGGTTTGAGTAGCCAAAGAGAATGAGCTTGAATCTTTTGCAAATTAACACCAGTCTGCTGCATTGAACACTTCACACATCTTGTGGTAGAAACTTTGGTAATTGCTTAAAAAGGTTGCAGAAATGAAATCAAAAATTGGTCAACACTATTAGATCGAAACTCACTCATTAGGAGAATCATATTCTCTCATGCAATCCACTACATACAATTTCTTGCACGAATCAACTCTTGGATAAAGGTATCCTGAAGGGGTCATAGCACCTGTTACTTACCTAAAATGCCTAAATATCTGAGGCTCAATGATAAGAGGTTAGACATAAAAAAGAGGCTAGTTTCATAGTAACTTTTTCTAATCTAAATATATTTTACCTGCCCATCTAGTAAATAAGGACAAGAACCAAATTGACATCCCACAGGGTTTCATATCTTGGTCTAGGAAGTCTTCTTAATCTGATGCTCTTATGGACTCTGCAAACCAAAGCATAATACCATACACTCTTGCCATTAATCAGACTGTGACCCGCAGAGAATGATGATCTGTTGTAGATAAAAGCTCTATAACTAAGGCCCCTTACAAACTGATCTACCAGGAAGATGTCTGCTCCAACTATAGGACCTTCCACAGGATGCAGGTTCCTTTTCATGCACCAAGGTAACCAAATTCTACCAACTCTTATATGCCAGTAAAGGGTTCCTGGACCCTGACATCTGAGAAGATCTCCTGATACTTTCCATGCAAGATAGTTCAAAGTTGCTGACTGTACAAAAGCACGTTTCTCTCCATCTACGTCTTTCAACAGACCCTCCGTATCAGGAAGAAGAAAAGTGGAATGCCACAAAAGAGTTCCAAAATCATTTGAAACCACACTTGAGAAGTCCAAAACAGGGTTATCAGTATAAATGAGCATCTCTCTTGTCTCACTTTCTCAAGGACTATCTCAGTTATTGCGAAGGGTGGAAACTTATGACCATTCATTCCCTTTCAACTTTGAATGAACCCAACTATAATACTTGTTCAGTTGAAATGTCAGCCTGCTCGCACAAAGGGTCTACCTTCAGAGGACCCCAAAACTGAGCTAATTCCCTGAAACAAACCATGTTCTGTCTTCACTCGCTGTAATCCCTCAAAATTCTTGAATTCCAGTCCACAGATACATTTCGCCTTTCCAGACAATTACTCTGCCCTCAAACTGGTTTTGGTTTCTTGGCTAAATCTGAAAAATGCAAAAATTCTGAACCTCCTAATCGATTTATATAAGCCACCTCACGAACATAGACCATTCACAATCACAACACCACTGCTCTGCATTGTAAACAATGTCTGAAACTCTAGAGAGGATAAAGACCTGCTGTTAATTCCAAATAGTTTAAATGATGCTATCTTTCTGAGTTTGACTATAATCCACCAGTTTTCTGTACACCCATCGCATTCACCTCAACCAGTTAAACTCAAATCCTATTCCAGAACAAAGTCTGGTGAACATCCGAAGATTGCCTGGCTATACCAGGCATCTAAATTCTCTGGCCGTCAAACCAGTTCCTCCTTTTCCTCCTGATCTAGAGATATCTCGCCTCCATACCATAAACCTCCCCGAAGGGTCCATGCCTTATCCTTTGCAAAGCACAATAGTGTAACGGATCACAAAATATTGCCTGAATTGAAGAGGATAGTAGATCTAGTAGCCTCACAAGCTCTCTCTAAGAGTTGTAGCATGAAGCAGAACCATGTTGACCGTACCTATTGTGAACCTTAAAAATCTCTAGAGTGTGTGAAGGGATGCGGATCAAGTTCTCTGTGTTCACTATGAACACCAGACTTACCTCATGGTTTTCGTACAATAATTGAGATTGACACAGGGACATAAACAGAATATTGTCCTGTTAAGAAAACCATGCATACGCCCCTTTCTCTCCCTCATAACGTTGGTGAAGCACCATGGTGCTGAAGGAAGGCCAAATGGAAGTGAACAAAATTGGTAAAGTCCATTCCCCCTAGCGAACTGAAAATGAGGTTGGTAATCCTTCACCATGGGGATTGTAAAAATAAGCATCCTTCAAATCCTACTTACCAACTAATTGTCTCCTCAGCAACATGCCTCTTAAAAGATGGATCCCTTTGATTTCGTAGTGTCTGTACACCAGGAATTGGTTCAAATCACTTAGGTTTAAAACAGATCTCCTTGCCCTGTAATTTTTCTCTACTTGGAAGCGTGTACTTACCAAATCTCTTCTTTCTTTGCCCACTTCTAAAATTTCTCCCTTTAACAACATAGATTTTACCTCCTTGTGTACTACTTTTTGTTAATCTGCGTTACAAACCAACTCCCTTGGAGTACACTGAAAAAAAGGGGGTGTCTGAGAAATCTAATCGGAAACCTTCTTAAAACCCATGGATCCTGTGTAATGGTTTCTCAAACATGGGAAAAATGTTTGAAGTGACCACCCACTCTTCCCTGAGAAGAAGAAGGAGAAATCATAGTACTCTCCCTGTATCAGGTGTGACCTTGGCTCCTTGCCCAGGGTTTTCGCCATGTCTTCGCCAAAAACAAGCCCCTTAGAATTCTCTGTGGTGTCTGTCTCTGCTAAATCTCCCAACTTGGGGTTGTTTTTCTTTAGAGCAGTCCTGCGCAACGCATTCCCTAGGAGAACCATAGCGCACAGGCACCAGCTTCTAGCATCCAAGTCTAATGAAAGCCCCTGAAATATGCCTCTACGGACATATTATTGATCCTTGTTGGTGAGCCGACAACGTCAAGTAGGCGATCTTGAAATTTGTTAAGTAATCTCTCAAGACCCTTCCTGCGGTCCCTGCCAATTGAGCATTAGGCGTACTTGTCATGGATGACTGGCCTAGAACATTCAGCCTTGAGGACATTCCTCCCTTCTTTCTCCAGTGGAAATCCGATCCAGCGCTCAATGAATTTGCCCTCATATACAACTGGCTACCTTTCAGTGCTTCTGGGATGTTTAATACTGGGGAACATATTCTCTCCTGACAGATTCCTGAAATCATCTTTGTTGGTAGAAGGAACTTGATCTTGATCCTCACTGAAGAGGTCATCTCCATCAACATCCCCTTGGAGGTCGAGTACATACTCCTCATAAAGCTCATCGTCTTTTTGGAGCTCCTCTTCCCCATACTCAATTTCTTGAATGTACATGTCATGTTTGTCGCACAGGACACATGCCACCATTGTATCCATGTCTTGTGTGTCACTCAGGGCACCCATCTCCATTGTGCTGCATTGGACACCTCTCTTTTTTGTGCTGCGTAGTACTCCATTCTTCCATTGTGCTGCATCGGACACCTCTCTTTTTTGTGCCGGATAGGAAGGTTCACTGACAGAAGATGGACAACTAAAATATCCCCATACCACAAAATCGAATTATAAATATAGATGTCAAAAATATTGACATCCTATATTTATAATGGTAAGTACAAAAATATCAAGAAAAAAAATATCGATGTCATAAATATAGTTTTACAAAATATTGTTTTATATATATATAAAATAAATTAATAAATATTAAATATATAAAGAATATTTTTTTTTTTAAATAATAGATTTAATATACATTTTAACAAATATAACAAATAAACTTAATTTAAAAAAGTTAAACGCACATATATAATAATGAAAATATATAAACACAAACAGGGTTGCCCCCAGGCAAAGTGCACTTGTCAAAACAAGCAGTTTAATTTTCTGGTGCCAATGTCCATGATCAGTAAAAATAAAATCCACAGTGGGTGAAGGAAAGCGAGGAAAGCCCGCCGCATCATTGCGGATCCCGGCACCTGGAAATCTGGGTGTCACTGTGGAGCAGAGGTTTCTACACGTGAGGGGTCACGTATCCCAGCAGAGACTGTCTTTCACTCTTCCTTCACCCACTGTGGATTTTATTTTTACTGATCATGGACATTGGCACCAACCCACTGGGGAAATTACATTGATTTTGACTGCTTTTACCAGAATGCACTAGTCTGCATAATGCAGTGAGTGGCGAAAGTACACGCCCACAGGGGCGGGACTTTTTTGAAAATAAATAGCAGGTGTTCAAAATCTAGTGGTTGCAGTGTGTTCAGTTCGGTCAGGCTCGTGAGCAAGGGCGGTGGCCCGAAACGCGTTGAGCCGCGTACATGAGGAATTGTTGTGAGCTGAAGCTGCTGGGGCCCGCGTTGGAGAAGTCAAGCCTCTGGGATGGCCTTCCTCACTGGGGGCAACCTTGTGATATATATATATATATATATATATATATATATATATATATATTCACTGAAAAAACCATAGGTTTCAGTGACGTTATAGTTACAAATTAGCATTTAAAAAACCTTTGAAATTCACTGAAAAACCATAGGTTTTAGGGACAGTTATAGTTAGTTGGACATTGCACTCGTACAAAACCCGTGAAATTCCCCGTTATAGTTAGTCCAGCTAACTATAACTCGCGCCCCCGCAATGCACTGCTGATGACGTCACATATTACATCACTCATGACATGGTCAGTGACATCACTGATGACATCACTGATGACATCTCAAATGACATCACTGTTGACATCATCCAGTGACTGTGTGTTTCTGTAAAGTTTAAATATTTTTAATATATATAGGAAAAGACGTAATGAAGAATGAGTGGGTGTGTAAGTGTCTGTATGGATGATTTAGTAGGTGCGTGACTCACTGTATAAGTGAGTGATTTAACGTATCTTACTGAATGCATGGGTTAGTGACTAAACTGGGTGAATGTCTGTATCCGTCTGTCTGTTGCTGTGTAAGTGGCTGCATGTGTTTGTGAATAGCTACATGAGTGTCTATATGAGTTAATGAATGCTTGTGTGAGTATCTGTATGGGTGCCTGAGTGTTTGTGTGGGAGGGGTGTGTGCGACTCTGTGCATAAATGTGTGAGTGGGTGATTCACTGGGTGGATGGTTTCAAGAGTGCATCTGTGATAGACTGTATGGGTGGGTAAGTGTGTGTAAGAGTGTGTTAGTGAGTGAATGTATGTCCCAGTGGTACATGTGTGAGTAACTACATATGTGAAAGGCAGTATATATGTGTGTTGGAGTATATAAATAGCTATAAGCGAGAGTGAGTGATTGTGATAGTGGCTGTATGGATGAGTGTGTGCTTGTATCAGTGATTGTATAAGAGCGTAAGAATGTGCTAGTATTTGTATGAGTAAGTGAGCTGGTATGTGTATAACTGTATAGGTGAGTAAATGGTAGTGTGTTTAATTATTTGCATGACTGACTAGGTGTGTGAGTACCTCTATGGATGAGTGGCGGTGTTTGAGTGTCTATATAGGAGTATGAGTGCATATGATAGTCCTGTACTGAGTGACCGTAAGTATGAGGGACTGTACGGGTGAGTGAGTTGATGTGTGCGTAGACCTAAGAATCAGTGAGTGGGTATGTAGTTATTGGTGTTGGAGTGTCTATGGTTTTGCGAATGGCAGTCTGTAATTTAGAGTGGGTGTATCAAAGGTTATATTAGGGTGTGAGAAGATGCATGAAATTATCACATGGATGATGTCACCAGTGATGTCATCAGTGATGTCATTTGAGATGTCATCAGTGATGTCATCAGTGATGTCACTGACCATGTCATGAGTGATGTAATATGTGACGTCATCAGCAGTGCATTGCGGGGCGCGAGTTATAGTTAGCTGGACTAACTATAACGGGGGAATTTCACGGGTTTTGTACGAGTGCAATGTCCAACTAACTATAACTGTCCCTAAAACCTATGGTTTTTTCAGTGAATTTCAAAGGTTTTTTAAATGCTAATTTGTAACTATAACGTCCCTGAAACCTATGGTTTTTTCAGTGAATTTCAAAGGTTTTTTAAATGCTAATTTGTAACTATAACATGTCTGAAACCTACGGTTTTTTCAGTGAATTTCAAAAGTTTTGTAAATGACAATTTTTAAATGTATTAATTGTTATATAAATTTTTTTAATACTAATTTACTACATTTTTAGAAACAATTTTTTTTACATATTTTATTTTTTAAATTACATTGTAATTACATTATACATTGCATTACAAAAATACTTTCTCAGAATGAATTACTTTAGTTTAAATACTTTGCACATAGGCAATAGACTTTTAAGTACAGTAGTTACAGTTGTTGCAATGGGCAACACATTTTCAAACACAATGCAACATTCAGCTCAATGTGAATTTCTAGTTAAATGCAATTAGTTACTTTATGGATTACTTTTCTAACCACAGGACTGGATCCTAGATTCAGTCCTGGCACATCTCCTGTAAACAGTTGAGTAAAAGCGTTTTGGTTACAGTCGTGATTTTTAAGGAATATTATTGTACTTTAAAAGTTGACACTTAGAAACTTTTTCTCATAGAATCACCAATGTTATCCTATGGAAGGAAATTCACTTAGAAGGTAAAAACTGTTATCGTTACTTCTTCTTACTCAGTGTTGGATCCTGGATCCAGCACTGGTGCATCTCCTGTAAACAGTTGAAAGAATGCGTTTAAGTCATACAGGCGATTTTTAGGAATATTTGTAGTTTGTGAAAATCGACACTTTGAAACTTTTCTGCTGAAAAGCAGACAATGGATTCCTATGGAAGAAAATATAAGTTACTGGTAAGTACGGTTAAAATTACTTTTCAGGGTCAGTGCTGGGCTAAAAGATGCAGCACTGGGTTCTCTCCTGATAACAGGTGAGTAAATTGGAATTCGTACTTTGGTTGATTTTAGAGGAATATTATAAAGTTCCAAAACTCCACACTTAGAAGAATTTCCAAGTGAAACCAGTCAATGTTAGCCTATGAAGGAAATTCAAGTTACCGGTAAGTACGGTTAAAATTACTTTTCAGGACCAGTACTGGGCTGAAAGATGCAGCACTGAGGTCTCTCCTGATAACAGGTGAGTAAATCAGAATTCGGATTTCGGCTGATTTTAGAGGAATATTTGTATGTTTCAAAAATCAACACTTAGAAACTTTTTCAGCAAAAAGCAGGCAATGATATCCTATGGAAGGAAATTCAAGTTACTGGTAAGTACGGTTAAAATTACTTTTGAGGATCAGTACTGGGCTGAAAGATGCAGCACTGAGGTCTCTCCTGATAACAGGTGAATAAATCGGAATTCGTATTTCGGCTGATTTTAGAGGAATATTTTAAAGTTCCAAAACTCCACACTTAGAAGAATTTCCAAGTGAAACCAGTCAATGTTAGCCTATGGAAGGAAATTCAAGTTACTGGTAAGTACGGTTAAAATTACTTTTCAGGGTCAGTGCTGGGCTAAAAGATGCAGCACTGGGTTCTCTCCTGATAACAGGTGAGTAAATTGGAATTCGTACTTTGGTTGATTTTAGAGGAATATTATAAAGTTCCAAAACTCCACACTTAGAAGAATTTCCAAGTGAAACCAGTCAATGTTAGCCTATGGAAGGAAATTCAAGTTACCGGTAAGTACGGTTAAAATTACTTTTCAGGACCAGTACTGGGCTGAAAGATACAGCACTGAGGTCTCTCCTTATAACAGGTGAGTAAATCGGAATTCGTATTTCGGCTGATTTTAGAGGAATATTTGTATGTTTCAAAAATCAACACTTAGAAACTTTTTCAGCAAAAAGCAGGCAATGATATCCTATGGAAGGAAATTCAAGTTACTGGTAAGTACGGTTAAAATTACTTTTCAGGACCAGTACTGGGCTGAAAGATGCAGCACTGAGGACTCTCCTTATAACAGGTGAGTAAATCGGAATTCGTATTTCGGATGATTTTAGAAGAATATTTGCACAATGGTGAAGGGAGGGTGCGGGGCCTGAGGTGACATCTGTGCAAACGCGCCCCGTGGCGCGTTTTAAGTTGGGGAATTAAGTCCCCTTGAATCCTGAGGGTCCCTAGGGGCCAACTAGCCCACCAGGAACCTCCAATATGCGCCAGGGGCTGCGTTGCAGAGACGTGTAGAGAGGCCACACCCCTTTACACCTCTCTGCAACGCAGCTCTGTGGCGCTTTCTGGATGTACCTGTTGGGCTAGTTGGCCCTCAGGGACCCTCAGGATTGAAGGGGATTTAATTCCCCATCTTAAAACGCGCCACGGGGCCTGTTTGCACACATGTCACCTGAAGCCCCGCCCCTCCCTTCACCAATGTGCAAACGCGCCCCGTGGCGCGTTTTAAGTTGGGGGATTAAGTCCCCTTGAATCCTGAGGGTCCCCGGAGTCCAACTAGCCCACCATATACCTCCAAAAGCGCCACAGAGCTGCGTTGCAGAGAGGTGTAAAAGGGCGAGGCCTCTGTACACCTCTCTGCAAGGCAGCCCCTGGCACATACTGGAGGTTCCTGGTGGGCTAGTTGGCCCTCAAGGACCCCCAGTATTCAAGGGAATTCGTTCCCCTCTGCAAACGCGCCAGGGGCGCGTTTGCAGAGTGGTGAAGGAAGGGGGCGGGGCCTGCGGGCCCGATCGTTTAAAAAAAAAAAAAAAAATAATGTGTCCTCTGAAGGGGGCTGTGTGGCCCCCTTCCTTTTTTTCTGTTTTTGGGCCCTGGGGACCCCATCCCCCAGGGCCTTACCCCTTTTTAAATTACAAAATTAAAAAAACGGGAAGGGGGCCGCGTGGCCCCCTTCCCTGGGCCTGTATTGGCCCCGGGGACCCCATCCCCCGGGGCATGGCCTCTATATTTATTTTTATTATTTTGAGGGGGCTGCGTGGCCCCCTCCTCTGGCCATTTTAAGGCCCCGGGGACCCCATCCCCGTGGCCGGCCATACCCTTTTTTTTTTTTTTTTAAATTTTTGAAAACTTTGGGGAGGGGGGCTGCGTGGCCCCCCTCCCGGGCCACTACTTGCCCCAGGGACCCCATCCCCCGGGGCCTGGCCTCTCGTTGGGGACTGTGGGGGTCCCCAAGCCCCCACAGTCCCGCCGGCTCCCCGTGTCCTACGGGAGCCGGCATTGCTTACACATGGGGAGCAGCTAACATGCTGCTCCCCATGTGGAAAGCAATCGGCTTTGGATATTGGAAGAGAGAGCAGGTTTCCTGCTCTCTCTTCCAATATCCAAAGCAGTTTGCAATGACAGGACGGGAGCCGCGAGGCTCCGTCCTGTCATTGCAAACAGCAGTGTCCCGGGGTAGGCACCCCGGGACACTGCAGGAGCCGGTCCTGGGGGTGGCGGTCCCCAGGGCCACCACAGGCTCCAGGAGGGGGCCGCGCGGCCCCTCCCTACATCAGCACAGCCCCGGGGAGGTGGTGGTCCCCGGGCTTCGGGGGTCCAAAACGGACCCCCATTTTAATTTGTTAGTGCCCCGGGAGGTGGTGGTCTCGGGCGTGTGGGGGCTGGAGCCCCCACACAGGTTGTTCAATGTAAAAAAAGCCCCGGGAGGTGGCGGTCTCGGGGCTGCGGGAGGGCTCAGAGCCCTCCCGCAACATTTTCAAAAAAGCCCCGGTGGGTGGCGGTCCCCGGGCTTGGGGGCCCTTTGAGGCCCCCACACATAAAATTAACCCCCACCATGCCCCCGGGACTTGGGCCACCCGGGGGCAAAATACAATCGAAGCGCGGGAGACCGCGCTTCGATTTTTTTCGGCAGGATTCGCGCACCCTGAGCGCATCCTGCCGATTTAAAAAAATTTTATTTTTTTGCCCAGGGGGTCCTTGTGGGACCCCTGAGCAAACCTAGGGGTCAGGGTGTTTCTACCCTGCCCCCTTTGTGCGCTTTGCGCACTTGTTTCTGTCCCTCGGTTCTACCAAGGGACAAAATGGCTGCCAACATTTCCTGAATCGGAATGTTGACAGCCAGCTGACAGCCAATTAACATGCAGCTCGTGATCGGGAGGGTACGCGGACCCTACTCGGCCATAGATATCACTATCTTTTTACTTTTGATTTTTCTCAGCAACTACTGAACGGATTTACACCATTTAACAAAAAGGGTTCTTTCTGAACCAAGAACTACCTCTTTGCCAAATTTGGTGTAATTCCGTTCAGCAGTTCGGGCTGTAGCCGTGTCTAAAGTTTCCTATGGAAAATTGCATGGGGAAAACGCGTTTTGGGACCCCCTTTTTCTCGGCCCCCGCTTGACGAATCCCCCGAGACTTTCAGGGTAGGAGCGGACCGGAGCGGGCCACAAAGTTTGAAAATTTTGCGAAGATACGTCAACCGGCAAGAGAGTTATTTCAAATAGAATGTCGCGGATTTCCTATGGATAATAGGTTGTAACTATAACTATCTACTGGCGACCGCCAGTAGATAATATATATATACATACACACACATCCCAGTCCAATTACAGTCCCAGGAAGCATTGCTTCAGGTGGTCCACCTGAGCATAATTATTATGGGGATTTACTGGTGGCTGCCGCACGCCGGCATGTCACATGGTCTGCCACTGAAGAGGGCGTTGGCCCGAAACGCGTCTGGCAGGAAAACCAGAAAAGTACTTTGTTCATGGCGTGTGCCCTTGCTTTGGCGTAATTTCCACCTGGGAGTGCATCCCACCTAGAGGCAACTCTTTTTGTATTTTGTACAGCAGCCTGCCTGGTCGCGGGATTGCACCACCGCGAAACACTTGCGGGTCCGCGGCTGCTTTATTGGGGCAGCTAACTGTGGAACAGGAGGTGCCTGTTATATGCAGGGGTGCCGGCGCGAACATCGGCAATCCTTTTAAAGACATTTTTTAATGTGAGTGCCGGCGGCGACCCACTTGGGTTTTACTGAACCACCAGTCCCAGGAAGTATTGCTTCATGTGGTCCACCTGAGCATAATTATTATGGGGATTTACTGGTGACTGGCGCACGCCGGCACGTCACATGGTCTGCCACTGAAGAGGGCGTTGGCCCGAAACGCGTCTGGCAGGAAAACCAGAAAAGGACTTTGTTCATGGCGTGTGCCCTTGCTTTGGCGTAATTTCAACCTGGGAGTGCATCCCACCTAGAGGCAACTCTTTTGTAATATATATATATATATATATATATATACATATATATATACACATTTACATATATATACACATATACATACATATATATATATACACACACACACACATCTATATATATACATTTACTTTAACACAATAAACTAATAATTTTAATGTATTTTATAATTTTAAAATTAAATAAAAATGTAACAAATATATATATATATATATATATATATGTATATATATATATATATATATATATATATATATATATATCGAGAACCACAATCCTGATGCAACATCCTCATAGGAACGGGAAATCAGGTACGGACCACCAAATAACATAAATATTGCTGTGCTTTATTGTGATTGTCAGCAGCATGACACGTTTCGACCGAGTTTCCCCGGTCTTGATCACATGACATGTCAGGACCCAATAACATTTATATACAGTGCACCATGAGAGCAGTCCCTCCCATATCATTCATGGAGCTAGACAACAGACTGTTGATTCATACTGTTCAGGCGGCTACTTATATCATGGCAATGTTGTATCAATTCAGGTATAAATGCAAATAAATAATTTCTTTCTCCGCTAATACTAGATACAAATCATTGCACATTTTACTACTGAAATCCGGTTAATCCAGAAACATAGGGGCCTATTACGATGGCGGGCGGAGACACGACCGCGGTGCCGGCGGTGGCCTTAACACCCATTTACCGCACGCCGCCAGCGGTCTTCACGCCCGCCATATTAGGATGGCCACACATTGGACATTTCCCGCCCGCTGCGGTGCGACGCCGACCGCCATCAAAGTGCGCCCGCCACCACGGCGGAGTGAGCCAATCACCACACACCGCCATGCGGAATGACGTCCCGTACGCCGAAGATATCACGATGCCGGAAACAGGGCAGCGCACCGCGACGGAGAAACCGCACAGCGAAAGACGGCGGAGAAACCACAGCGGAGACAGAAAAGAAACACCTGGGACACACCGCGATGGATCCTGCCCTACACGCCTTCCCGGTGCTGTACATGATCCACTACCTGCAAGTTATCCACCGCCGCGGACGCCTCCGCAGGTACGTACAGACACAACAGTGCAAGTAACACAATACACAGCTCCAGGGTGGAAAAACATCGCTTGGGAACACCACACACCCCTGTGGGGACAGGCACACAGCCATCACTGCACACACACATGTCCCACCTGTCACAAAAACATCTCGCCACATACTGCCCACCCATGTACTGCATTCATGAACAAATGTCCCGGTCACGTCACCGCCGCGGTCAGTGTGCATGAAACCATGCACACAACGCAGAGCACAGGGCCAGCGCATGCCAAGGGCACCGTACAAATTGCACAGAGCCACAACTCCATCCACAACACACCAGCTACCTCCCTGAAGGGACACAACATGTGCCTCACAAGTGCCACTCCTGCACAACAACCACACAACTACAGCCACACCATGCCCCACGTCCCAACAACTGCATATACAGCCACAGCAGGACCCTTTGCAAAGGAACACATAGCACAGAAGCCCAGGCCCCAGCCAACACACACACCACAACAACATCACACACAAGCCAAGAACACTGAGGGCAGGCACAAAATGTACACACACACAGATGAGGACCAAACACTTCACTACACACACTACCTGACAAGTCACACACACACACACCACCCTGACACACAGCTACATACACACACCACATGCCAGCAGTAATGGAGGACAACATATAGGAAAGCCAAAGTGAGGCTTTCCTATATTGGAAGGGCAGTGACACAACCATCAAGCATGTGTGATGCACATGCAAGACAAGACACATGTGAGAACACACACAGCCCATCACAGCACACATGGCTGACACAGTCAGTCAACACAAACCACGGTCACCCAAATGCAACAACTCCTGGAGACAGCAAGGACACCCATGTATAGGCACAGGGATGTAAGGAAGGCCCTGAACTCAAACACTGACCAGCCACACATAGGCATCCAAATACTGGACAAGACAATGTCTGCTGCACAACACACAGGGCCCAGTGACACACTACATGACAGCCAAGCACAAGTAGGATATGTCACACATACCTCCTCCCACAACAGCAACACACAATACTGCCATGTGCACAAAACACAACCACAGGGCTAAACAAGTACACATACAGGCACACCACTCCAGGGTCACACATGGCAGTAGTTGACAATGCAGGTGCACACACATCCACAGTCACAAGAAAGTCACCCCCTTCACACCATACACTTCTCCACCACCCAAGTGCACACATTGGAAGTAAGCTATGGGACCTGGATAACTCATCACCACAAGATGTCCATACACCGACACTGATTGGCACACAGAAAGGAAGCTCACACAGACCCCATGACCCTGGCCTGCCTGCCTGTAAGCATGTGCCCAAACTCCCACCCTGTGCTGCCATTGCCCACAAACCTGACATGTGTCCACCATAGATAACATGAGCCAAGAAGGAAGATGACTACAAGATTTCATTGCCAACCACCTGCACTGCACCCATAAGTATCACAGTCATGTAGAAATGAAGTGCCTCCCACCCCTGCAAAAAAATGAAATGTGACACAACCCATTGGCAATGTCGAAGTGGCATACTGAGCCTGTGACACAGTAAACCATGCACACACAGAAACAACTTTATTCAGGAAGGACACTGACACAACTCACTGCAGGACCAACTGTGTTTATTCACAATTTGCATATAGAGACAATAAATTTGGGCAACAGCAAAGCCAGGGGGCATTTCAATATGCACAGTATTTACATGAAAAGCTGCACAGGCAGGGGGCAAACAGCAGTGAACAACAAGGCCAGTGACCAGGACACAGAGCAGGTGAGGCACATGAGAAGCGGCACAGGCAAGGGGCAAACAGCAGTGAACAACAAGGCCAGTGGCCAGGACACAGTGCAGGTGAGGTACATGAGAAGCTGCACAGGCAAGGGGCAAACAGCAGTGAACAACAAGGCCAGTGGCCAGGACACAGTGCAGATGAGGTACATGAGAAGCTGCACAGGCAAGGGGCAAACAGCAGTGAACAACAAGGCCAGTGGCCAGGACACAGTGCAGGTGAGGTACATGAGAAGCTGCACAGGCAAGGGGCAAGCAGCAGTGAACAACAAGGCCATTGGCCAGTACAATGTGCAGATGTAGTCCATTAGATCCTGCACAGGCAAGGGGCAAACAGCAGTGAACAGCAAGGCCAGTGGGCAGGACAAAGTGCAGAGTGAGTCAATGAGAAGCTGCACAGGCAGGGGGCACACAGCAGTGAACCACAAGGCCAGTGGGCAGGACAAAGTGCAGAGTGAGTCCATGAGAAGCTGCACAGGCAGGGGGCACACAGCAGTGAACGACAAGGCCAGTGGGCAGGACAAAGTGCAGAGTGAGTCCATGAGAAGCTGCACAGGCAAGTGGCAAACAGCAGTGAAACACAAGGCAAGTACAATGTGCAGAGTAGTTACATCAGAAGCTACACAGGGAATGTATGCAACTCTACCATGCCATGCCCAGCAACAGAGTAATGGGCCTGACAATGGGCATCACACGCACCCCTGTGGACAGACAGGTGTGTGAGGGTGACCACCACTCAGATGGGGCTGTCTGTCGGACTTGGAGCTGACTGTGTGTTGGGGTCAGTTGGAGGACTGCCCTGGGCAGTGGGAGTAACAACTGTGGAAGAGCCAACTGTGCATGTGGTAGCCGGGGGGGCTGCATGGACCAGGTGGGGTGGTGGCCTGGGGAGGTGGACTCATGCCCTGGTGAGACACAGTGTGTGCCGGAGATTGTGGAGGGGTGCCTCTCCACTTCTTGGGGATCCTGAAAGGCTTCCCTGTCTGGGGATTGAGGGGAACTGGGGCAGACACAACAGGTGACCCCAACACCAAAGCTGATTCTGGTGTGGATGGTGACCCCCCCTCTGGAGACATGCTGGAACCCGCTGTGCGCTTGCCTGGTGTTTGCCGCCGCCCTGCCTCCCTCTGTCCACCAGCTTTGCCCCCTTCAGTGTCCTCCCGTGCTGGCTTCACAGGGCTTGGGATGGGAGTGGAGGTCAAGGATGGATTATCCATGGGGCCCTCATCCTGTGTAATGTTTGCAGGCAACACCTTCTCAGTGGGTGTGGAAACTGTATTTTTGCCTCTGCGAGACGTCTTTGGGACAGGGGAGTCTTTGGCAGGGGAGGAAGGTGAGGCCTGTGACCCTGATGCTTTTTTCTTTGCTTTGTGGCCCTTGCTGTCGCCTGATGGGCTTTTCTCTCTGCGCTCTGGGGTGGCCTTACTCTTATGTGGGGATGGTGTCTGCACCCTAGTACGCTTGGGTTGCTGCTGCTCCTGTGTGCTGCGGGTTCTGTATCAGGACTTTGGGGTCCGTTGGGCATTGTCACTGTCGTCAGAGGTGCACAGTGACACGGGGCCGGACCGAGTGCTGGGAGCCGCTCCCTGACGATGTGCCTGTTGCAGGGCTGCTGTCACAGTTGATGACAAGGACTGCACAGTCCGGTGTAGCCCACCAACGTCGGAATGTAAGCCCTCCATGAAAGCTATAACCTGCCCCAACTTTTTGTCGTGCTCTTGGAAGGCATTGAGAAGTGCTGTCTGCCCCACACACAGCTGGCACAATAGCTCGACTGCTTCTGCACTGAGGGCAGCAGGGCTGACATGGGCTGGGGCAGCTGTGCCTGGGGTGAAGGTGACTCTTCCCTTCCTACTCGTGCGGACACGGGCAGCACCAGTGGAGGTTGAAGGGAGGCTGGGCACTGGACGCTGTGTGGCGGAAGAGGAGGCAGAGTCCCCGTTCCCTGTACCCCCAACATGGATGTGTCACCGCTGGCGTCAGATGAGGTAGAGCTTTGTGTCTCCAGCTGTGAATCCTCTAGCAGACTCCTGTCCCCCTCCTCGGCGCTGGTCACATCTGTGTCAGTCAGCTCCGGTGCGGCTGTTGCAGTGGAATCCTCACCACTGGTGTCCGTCCCCTCTCCCTCTGCACATACGGGAGCTGCTGCATAGGAGAGAGAAGTACTGTGAGATGAGTGGCATCAACAGAACTAACACGTGCCAATACATCTGCATCCTAGAAAGAGGTGTGCAGCACATTGCATGCCACCCTGTGCACACATATATCTTGCCACCCAAAATTTCTACACAACGGTGCATGTCCGCCACACGTCCTGCCATAAGTGCCCCAGGTGATTCACACAGCACACCATCCTGTAGTTGGCTCACATCAGACACAGCCCCAAAATGGCCTGTGCACACACACTGTCCCGATGTTGGCAAGGATGAACACCACGACATGGTGCACATCACCTACATGTGTGGAGCAGTAGGGGACCACACAGACTACAACATACCAGCCCACAATGACCCTGCACATATGCCATCCACCATATCGAGTCCATGGGCACATCTACTGTTGCACATTGGCCTCAGATGTCTGACTGGCAGACATCTGAGGTCTGGAATTGCACGCATTCATTGAAACGCATTCACAGTTGGCACACTGGCATTCCCATCCATCAGAATTCACACACTACCCCACAGCAGAAGGTACCTGAAGGCCACAACTCCAAATGTAAGAGAGATGCACCGTGCTAAAACTCACTTCATGAAGCGCCGTTTGGGCAAAAGCATGGCACATACACCCAGCACAGATGCCACTCACAAAACATTGCAACACACAACCAACGTCACACAGCTGACAATTTGCACACTCTGTAGACACATGCACCCACTCCCAGCCAAAGGCAGCCTGCAACACATACTCACCCCTGGCTCGCTGCTGATGCTCCTTCAGTCGTCTGTCCAGCTCAGGTTGTGTGACAGCCAGGATGCGGGCCATTAGTGGTGTCATGCTGCGCCTAGCCAACCTGCCAGTCCGAGGGAGCAGCCCTAGCGTCATCTCGGCCACGTTCTTGCTCAGCCGTCAGATGTCGTCCCACCTTTGATGACAGTTGGTGCGCCTTTGGTTTGACACACCCAGATCCCGGACTCTGGAGGCAATGGCCCTCCACACGGCTTTACGCTGGTGGACCTTCAGCTGCAGGCATGGGAGACAAGAGGGGTGAGGTTCCAGTGACACAGTGCACAATGACAACACAACGAAAATGCAGTAGCACGACAGTGACTCATCCAAAACTCCAGCTACAACTGTCACATAGCCAACAATTGCTCTGAACATGGTGCAATGTCATTGGTCAATCAGACGTACAGGCATGCATGTTCGATGGTGGACACAGTACCTCCACATCCCATTCACATGCAGGATACATTACCAACACAGCAAGCAACGTGTAGTCTGCCTGCAGCTACTGTCTGCAGTTACCTACAACTACACATAGAGAAGATAGCAAAACATGTGTCATGTTGTTGGACTCACTGTGTCCAACACTGCGCACACCTAAGTGTCCTAGCCCTGTGAAAGCCTCACTGTGTCCTGGAACTCACATAGAGTGACAACAACTGTCATACACACACCCTTCTCCCACGCCTGCTCCTGTGCAATCTACATGGCAGAGATGGAACTTAGATGAAGAGGCGTGAGCCAAACACACATGGTGCACACTGTACATGCAGTGATGTGGACATGTGGCATTCGGTGGGGACTGTGCAGGGCAGGTGGATTGACACTGAGTGGGTTAATTGGGAGCAACACAGCCATTCACACAAACGCTAACTGGCCAGACTCCTGCATCACCAAAATGCAGCTGTACTGTATGGCTGACACTACAGGACATGTCCCTCTACTCAGGATAGGCATGCAGGGTAACGTGTGAAAGAGCCCACCAAGCCCTTCCCGCTGTAGTAAACATGATAGGCAGTGCATGTCAGAGCCCCACAACCACTGACACATACCGAAGCACCTCCACCCCACGTGTGCACACCCTGCACTCTCACTCACAGTCTGGGAGACTTACCATGACATTAGGGCCGCCATAAAGCCTTGGGTACTGTGCAAGCACCACGTCTACCAGGACCCCAAGCTCCTCACTGGTGAAGGGACTGGCACGGATCTTCTGAGTCCTCGACATCACAATGGACATGTGGCAGCAGCAGCACATTGAGGGTGGCAGTCAGCAGTCCCTTGAGGCAGCAGCAGCAGGTGCAGGGTGGCAGCCAGCAGTCCCTTGAGGCAGCAGGTGGAGGGTGGCAGCCAGCAGTCCCTTGAGGCAGCAGAAGCAGGTGCAGGGTGGCAGCCAGCAGTCCCTTGAGGCAGCAGGTGGAGGGTGGCAGCAAGCAGTCCCTTGAGGCAGCAGCAGCAGGTGCAGGGTGGCAACCAGCAGTCCCTTGAGGCAGCAGGTGGAGGGTGGCAGCCAGCAGTCCCTTGAGGCAGCAGCAGCAGGTGGAGGGTTGTCAGTCAGCAGTCCCTGGTAGCTGTGGGAATATGGTGCGCCCTCCCACACATATATAGGCCCCTGGGGCTGTGTCAGTGGTCCCAGTGTGCTGCAATTGGTGTACCAGGTCTGCCTCATTCAAATACATCCAATGTCCGCCTCCGCGGGGTGGTGCACGCCTACCGCGATTTTCAAACTCGCATCAGGCTACCGCGAGGCTGCTTCCCATTGGCTGCAGGGGCATGGTCCATGCCGGTGACACACCGTAGGGTCCATGTGCGCACTACAGCGGTGGTGCATCTTTTGAATGCCTCCAGTGACCGCCTCCGCAGGGGTGGTGCACGCCTACCGCGGTTTTCAAACTCGCATCAGGCTAACGCGAGGCTGCTTCCCATTGGCTGCAAGGGCATGGTCCATGCCGGTGCCACACCACAGGGGCCAGGCGGTAGGCTCCGCCATATATCTGCCAGACAGTGCCTGGAGGGACCGTGATTTGGGTTGCGGTGCATGGTGACCACCATTGTCACATACAAATCTGGCGGTGTCACCCGCGATCGTGCCTGGGTTATGGGCGGTGCCACACCACAGGGGCCAGGTGGTAGGCACCGCCATATATCTGCCAGACAGTGCCTGGAGGGACCGTGATTTGGGTTGCGGTGCATGGTGACCGCCATTGTCACATACAAATCTGGCGGTGTCACCCGTGATCGTGCCTGGGTTATGGGCGGTGCCACACCACAGGGGCCAGGCGGTAGGCACCGCCATATATCTGCCAGACAGTGCCTGGAGGGACCGTGATTTGGGTTGCGGTGCATGGTGACCACCATTGTCACATACAAATCTGGCGGTGTCACCCGCGATCGTGCCTGGGTTATGGGCGGTGCCACACCACAGGGGCCAGGCGGTAGGCACCGCCATATATCTGCCAGACAGTGCCTGGAGGGACCGTGATTTGGGTTGCGGTGCATGGTGGCTGCCATTGTCACATACAAATCTGGCGGTGTCACCCGCGATCGTGCCTGGGTTATGGGCGGTGCCACACCACAGGGGCCAGGCGGTAGGCACCGCCATATATCTGCCAGACAGTGCCTGGAGTGACCGTGATTTGGGTTGCGGTGCATGGTGACCGCCATTGTCACATACAAATCTGGCGGTGTCACCCGCGATCGTGCCTGGGTTATGGGCGGTGCCACACCACTAGGCCTGGGCGGTAAATTCCGTTCCGCTCGCGGAATTTGCGGAATTTGGGTAATTTCACGTTCCGCAGAGAACGCAAAATTGCTAAAAATTCCGCGATCTGCGGCTTCGCGGAGTTTTTTGCTTGTTCGCGCTTTCAAAATGCGTGTTCGCGAGATATTTCTCCCCGAGCACGCAAACAGCGTTCGCGAACAGGAAAAAAGCATCGCGAACGGGCGGAACAAGCAATTCCGCATGTTCGCGGAACTTTTGCATGCTCGCGTAGATTTTGTACTGTTTCGCGGAGCTTTGCGTAGTGCGACTACGCAAATTCCACCCACCCCTACATACCACAGGGGCCAGGTGGTAGGCACCGCCATATATCTGCCAGACAGTGCCTGGAGGGACCGTGATTTGGGTTGCGGTGCATGGTGGCCGCCATTGTCACATACAAATCTGGCGGTGTCACCCGCGATCGTGCCTGGGTTATGGGCGGTGCCACACCACAGGGGCCAGGCGGTAGGCACCGCCATATATCTGCCAGACAGTGCCTGGAGTGACCGTGATTTGGGTTGCGGTGCATGGTGGCTGCCATTGTCACATACAAATCTGGCGGTGTCACCCGCGATCGTGCCTGGGTTATGGGCGGTGCCACATCACAGGGGCCAGGCGGTAGGCACCGCCATATATCTGCCAGACAGTGCCTGGAGTGAGCGTTAATGGAGTTGTGGAGTAGCTGTGCTGCACCTAACTTGTCCTCCAGCTCTCTGCATAGGCCAACATGTACAGTGCCCAGTGTCTCAACAATTGAAGGGTCCTCATGAGGGCAAATGCACAAAAGGGACATGTCACTCCATGTCACCAACACATACCATATATGGGTCGCCAGTACATTGCATGGTCACATACACTCGCACATGTCACATGTGCTGTGTAATGAAATGTAGAGTGTCCAGTTAATGTGTTGCATAGCATATGTAGATAATGGTCAATGTCTGTCTGTGCAATGTAACGCACACTGTCGTCTCATTTACTGAACTAGGGGCATCAGCAACTGGCACATTGTCCAATGCACATGCACACACGTGTCCCCCATGCTCAACTGGTGGTCAGTGTGTAGTTGAAGTGTGCCATGTGCAACCTGTTTTGGTAGGTGTATCAGGGCCAGCAACATGGTGTGTTCGGGTAGTATTGCAATTAGTGACATATGCTGGGGTCATACTCACAGGTATGCACACATTTCTGTTAGTACATCACACTGTGCATGCGAATGAGCCGGAGGGGTGCACAGATGATTGCTGCTGGTAAGGGGACAGGTGTACGAGTAGTGTGCCTGATGTGTACCTACTTGTGAAGTGCCCTGTCTGTTAATGGTGCATGTTGTAAGACTTGGGAATGTGTCTGTAGAAAAAATTGATGTGATGCACATTTCATGGTCTTCTGCATTGACATCTGTGCACTGTGATCTGTCCTAGGAGGAGGAGGCACAATATCCATTGTCCGTTCACAGTCCTGGCAGACATGGAGAATGAGGATATAATCCGCAAATTCAGGCTGGACCGACAAACCCTACAGAACCTATGTGCCATGTTGGAGCCCCACCTGCAGCCACGTCGGACATATCCAACAGCTTTCACCGCAACATCTAAGGTGATAGCATGCCTGCATTTCTTTGCAACAGGCTCATTCCAGCACACGGTCGCAAGTGCAGGCGGGATGTCACAGCCGATGTTCAGCATGGTGCTGAGGGATGTCCTGTCGGCCATGATGCTGTACAAAGACAGATATATCCATTTTCCCAGGGGGCCTGAGTTGGTGGCTGTGAAGGGCGATTTCTATGCCCTTGGACATATCCCCCATGTCATTGGTGCAATTGATTGTACACATGTTGGGCTTGTGCCACCACAGGCACGTGAACAGGTTTACCGCAATAGGAAGCATTCACACTCGGTAAAGGTTCAAGTGGTGTGCCTGGCAGACATGATCATCTCACACGTGTGTGCCAAGTTTCCCGGTTCAGCCCATGATCCCCACATCTTGCGCAGCAGCATCGTTCCTCAATTGATGGCCAATCTGCTTCCTGAGCGTGCATGGCTTGTGGGTGAGTATGCATAGTGGATTAGAGTAGTGTGTGTGTGTGACATGCTGTTGTGGTGCATTTTGGGACTGCAAGGTTAATCTGTGTCTCTCACACCCAGGTGACTCAGCATATCCAAACCGCCCGTGGTTGCTGAGCCCATTGCGGAACCCCGTCACGCCAGCTGATGTGCGATACAATGATGCCCATGGGAGGACACGGCGTGTGATAGAACGGACATTTGGTCTCCTAAAATCAAGATTTCGGTGCCTGGACCGTACTGGGGGTGCCCTTATGTACTCGCCAGGGAAGGTGTGTCAGATAGTGGTGGCATGCTGCATGCTCCACAACCTGGCCATTCGCAAGGCAATACCCCTGATCCTGGATGACGATGATGAGCAGCCAAGGCCGCCGCCTGCAAATCAAGCCGGATCCAGTGACGAGGGCAGTGGAGAGGAGGAAGGGGTCGACAGCTCATCACCCGCTACTTCACTTGAAGGTGAGTGACGATGTAGAAGGGACGAAATGGTCTGATGGTGTTGCTGTTGCTGTGTGGGTGTATGTGAGCTTGCTGACTGCAGCTTGGTGTTGACTCATTGCTGCCTGCCAATGTATGTGTGATTGGTTAGTGTGATACAGATTGTCTCTATGGTGACTGTTGCTCTGTGTAAAGTTTGTAGATCTGGGTACCTTGTTGACAAGTGTTGTGTGATGTGTGCAATGCCACACCCATACAAGTGACTCTTGTTCTGCGGTTTTCCCTAGGTCCCTTCAACATCTCACTTGTTACCTACATTCCATTCCCCTGGACCATGTCCTACACGGTGAAGGTTGCACATCCTGTATTAAAGACGGAGCAGACACAACAACATGTGTGTAAGGTGTATTTATTTACAACTGTGACATGCGAGGGTGGAGAAAATGTGAAGGGGGGAATTGAAGAAGTGAGTTGACAGTCATGGTAAATGAGATACTTGAGTAGTCCCCACAATGATGTGGAGACCCAGTCCAACAGATGGATGCCATTCACATGGCAGTGTGGTGAAGGATAGTCCAAAAGGTCAATGCAGTGGTGCAGTGGTCTGCCATCATGGCTGGTTCAGGGACTAGCGTTTGGCAGGTGCTTTGGCACGTGAGTCCCCCTGGCCTTTCCTTAGACGGCCCCTCTTGCGCTTCACTGGAGGGGCCACTGCTGCAGGGGCAGTGGTGTCTGAGGACTCACCCCCCTCTGTGGACGCAGGGGAGGATGATGAAGTGTAATCCTGCTGCCCAACAGGGGGAGGCGGAGGGGTAGAATGTTGTGCTTGCCTGTCCCTCAGAACCGCCACTAGCTGCCCCAAGAGGTCCACAATCTGTCCCATGCGTGTGTCCATGGACCTCAGCAGCAGGAGGTGCTCCCGAGATTCTTCCTCTAAGCGGCCCATTCGTCCCTGGGCCTGTTGGCATGCCCCAAGGACTCTGTCGATGTGGCCCAGGGCTTCCGTCCCAGGATCAGTCCCCCTCTGCATGACCCTGTCCCGACCAGCTGCACTGCTGCCACGGTCCTGTCCGGTCCTCACATTGGCCCGCTGCATCCTCTCCCTGGCCTCCGCAGTTGATGTGGTGGGCTGCTCAACCCCTGGGGCAGGGAGGGTGTTGCGGACAGCTGTGGTGGTGGTGATGGTGGTGGTGGTAGTAGTGGTTGACACACAGGCCATGACAGCAGCTGTCAGAGGATGGTCAGGGGCTGCAGCTGATGTGGTTGGGGGGACAGTGGGTGCCTGGGACTGGTTGCGGCCTGCCACACCAGATGGGCCAGCGTGGAGCTCCTCATCCAAGGAATCCAGGAGTCCTCATCCAGTTGTCTCTGTTCCGGGGGGGGACTGGCTCTGCAGGGTGGTGTCATCCTCTGCAGTGAGTTCTTGGTCACCTGTGGGTCAGATGAGAAATGGTCATTGTGTTGCACCCATCAAAGTTTGTGTTAGCAGTGTTACATCAACTGTTTGTACATCCAGCAGTTGTTCACTGTACAAATTAGCATTGACCGACATCCAGTGATGCATTACAAGCTGTAGTGGTACATACATTACTTGTCCATATTGGGAGTTGTCAAGACATGACATGCACAATATAATTTTTTGACATTGACAGTCTCATGTTGGCATCCTGTTATTGATCAATCATATGTCATCCATTTACGCGTATGTGTCACTTGTAGAACCCTTGCAGCGTTTCTCTGCACAGTGAGTGAGCATTGTAGTTTCATGCATACATTTTCAATGTGGTGTAGATATCTGTATTTGCAATTCCAGACATGCTTAAGTTTGCTTTAATTAGATCCTAGGTGGTCTGGACCACTGCTACTGTCAGATGGCATGTAGTGGTGTGCATGGTTGTGCTCGGAGTTCCATTGACATGTGTTTCAGTCATTCACACTTTGGTTGCTGTCACAGTTTCATTTTCTTAGGTGTGTGCACACTATAGTTGCCAATGCTATCTGGGTGTGCAGTTGTGCATTGAGAGGCCTGGTGTCCTATGCCAACATGTTTTTTAAATGCATATCTGGCTGCATGTTGTGGCTGTTGATATGTTGTGTTTGCTGTGTTTTCCTTGTATTTGTGAGACCTCTCTGTGTGTGTAGGATGAGGGCTTCCATCTTGGTCCAGTGTGGGACAAGTCAGCATGATATGTCCACATGCCAGTTCTTTTGAAGTGTACATTGCAATGACTGACACATGCATGTTGGTGCCAGGAAGTAATGGGTCTTGTGTGCTGGCGGTCAGGTGGGCCCGTGTGAGTTGTTGTGCAAGCTTCCCAGCCCCACACATCCCGACCTGTGAGATGCGGTTACCTACCTGTGAGTTGGGTGGGTAGCATACATTGCCTGCCACATGCTTCTTATTGGGGGTGTAGTGTCCCATCCTCCATAGTGGTGGAACAGCATGCATGTTGCATTTTGTGGGACAGATAGCCAAACACACTACACCATCTCACTGTGAAGATGGCTAACTACCGTTTGAGGTGAAGGTGAGCAATGACATGGCTATGTGACTTGGTAGAAATCTTTGGATGGAATGTGCGTGTGGTGAGCATGATGTGTGTGTGGCTTTTTGTACCCATTGATTTCAGATTACATTTGGTCATGGGGTATAGCCCCCCATCACTGTTGTCCCAGCTATCTGGCTGTTGGGTTCACTCCCCCGACATTTGAAGGCACAATAGGGCAAGGGGTATGGTCTCGTAGCACAGTGGTGACATACAGCAGGGTGAAGATCTCACCCAGCATACATTTCCACACTGTCATGGTTTCATGGTATTTGTGGACCTGAGATCATGAGCCCAGTACTGGTGAAGCAGTTGTTCCAGGGCATCCATACACTGACATGTTGTGGTCAACAGTGGCGTGTGTGTGAGATGTACTCAGCCCTGTGCAGACAATGTGTGGTTTTGGGGCCAGACTATACCAGCACTGTTCATACAGACAGTGTGAGATGTGAACATTGTCAATGCATACACACATTGGTGGTCCAAACAAGACACCTTTGACGATTTAATTCAGACAAGGTGCTGTTCTGCAATTCAGTGCAGCACTGTGGTAGCTGGGTGTGTTGCAGGACATTTGGGATGTGCTTAGTTTAGCAATGTGAGTCCCAGCTGCAGTGTAGTTTTTGGGTGCACTGCACTTCCACTGTTTACATTGCAACACTGTGGTATGACATGGGTGATTTGCACTTTGCCATACAAACGGCCAGACACTGCTGCAGGGCAGCATGATCGTTGTTGGTGTTGCAGTGTGTGATGCCTGGCACAGTGTACACAATGTGGGTCAATTTTGAACAGAGACTTGTGCATGGTGACTACAACACAACTGTTTTGCATTATTTGTGTTGGTGACTGTGGACTAAGTGGCATGGTGTCATGTGCGGCTGCACAGACGTCATATGCCTATGAGTGGGACTAGTGCTCCATCCTGCTCAGCTGTGGGCCAAGGGGGCCTGGTGGGAGTTGTAGTGCAGGCCTCCCAAACACCCACCCACCTCCCTGTAAAGATGGCTACCTACCTGTTAGGTGAGGGTGTAGCACACAATGGCTGAGGCATGCTTATGGGTGGGGGCAGTGCTCCATCCTGCTCAGCTGTGGGCCAAGGGGGCTTGGTGGGAGTTGTAGTGCAGGCCTCCCAAACACCCACCCACCTCCCTGTGAAGATGGCTACCTACCTGTTAGGTGAGGGTGTAGCACACAATGGCTGAGGCATGCTTCTGGGTGGGGGCAGTGCTCCATCCTGCTCAGCTGTGGGCCAAGGGGGCCTGGTGGGAGTTGTAGTGCAGGCCTCCCAAACACCCACCCACCTCCCTGTAAAGATGGCTACCTACCTGTTAGGTGAGGGTGTAGCACACAATGGCTGAGGCATGCTTCTGGGTGGGGGCAGTGCTCCATCCTGCTCAGCTGTGGGCCAAGGTGGCCTGGTGGGAGTTGTAGTGCAGGCCTCCCAAACACCCACCCACCTCCCTGTGAAGATGGCTACCTACCTGTTAGGTGAGGGTGTAGCACACAATGGCTGAGGCATGCTTCTGGGTGGGGGCAGTGCTCCATCCTGCTCAGCTGTGGGCCAAGGGGGCCTGGTGGGAGTTGTAGTGCTGGCAGCATGTACACATGTACCCATGGTGATGTTGCTAACTACCTTTCGGGGGCTTCAGGGGGAGTGTCTGTTGTATCTGTGAGAGATGTGTTGGGGGGAGTGTTGTGCACATGAATGAATTTGTACCTAGGAGGTATTATTTTGTAATAGCGCAAGACAGTACATTTGTGTGATGTTAGGCATTTGTTTGTACTTACCAGCCTCCACTCCCCGGGTATTCCTGAGAGACTCTCTGGATGTAGAATGCCAAGCACCTTCTCCTCCCATTCAGTGAATGTTTTGAGTGGAACGGGAGGGCCACTGCCTGTCCTGTGAGCCAGCTCATGGTTCTTGGCTCTCTTCTTTTTGACCACTGCCTTCAGATCATGCCACCTCTTCACGATTTCATCTCTATTGCGTGGCACGGTCCCTACTGCATTGACCTTCTCAACTATCCTTCTCCACATTTGCGTCCTTGTTGCTAGTGGTGTCTGTTGGACCTGGTTACCAAACAATTGTGGTTCTACCCTGATTATCTCATCGACCATGACCCTCAACTCACTCTCAGTGAATTTGGGCGTTCTCTGTGGTGACATGGTGTGTGATGTGTCAAGGTGTTTAGGGTGCAGGTTTGGGAGTGGTAGTGGTGGTTGTGATGTGTATGGTGTGTGCTGTGCAAAGGTGTTAGAGGTGCAGGTATGGAAGTGGTGGTGGTGGTGGTGATGTGTGTGTGTTGTGCAGATTTGCCTCTCCTGTCATCTGTGGTGGATGTCCCCTCAGTTGTGGAGTTTTGCAAAGGATTGTGGTCTGTTGTGGGCTGGATTTATACTGGTGTCTGTGGGTGTGTCAGGATGGGGTATTGGTAGCAGGTGTGGTGTGTGTGTGAACCTGGGATTTGTAGTTTTGGAGTTTCCCATGGGGGTGTGTCTTTGGGCTGTGTTAGCTATTTTTGGGTGCATGCCTTGTATGGTTGGTGCACTTTGTGGCCATGTTGTGTGTTTTGCTAGCGACCGCCATTTTTTTAACGGAGCATCCGCAGTGGTGGCTCGGCTATGGCGCTTCCGCCGTCTCACTGATTCTTCAATGTTGTCGACCGCGGCGGTCGGAAACAGCGCACTGCACCACGGGGATGTCGGGAATATCATAATTTTGATGGCGGTGTCTCCGCTGTGGTTGCGGGCGTTTGGGCTGTTTCTGCTGCGAAACCGACTGCCGCGGTCGGGTTTGGGCCTTTACCGCAGGCATACGGCGGATTCTCGGGTCTCCTTTCCGCCGCGGTTGGAGTTTTACCACCGAGGATCCTAATCTAGCCGTCGGTTTTCCCGCGGTAGCGGCGGGCGGTGTTTTCCCGCTACCATGGCGGTCGGTTGTTTTTCCGTCCGCCATCGTAATGACCTCCATAGTTTCTACAAAATACAGGGCCAGTGCCCAATGATATGGTAGTTTCCAGTAACCAAAATTCAACATATCGCTCATTGTGGCTCACATCTGTTGATCGACTAAAGTGCATAGTGCAGAGTTCATACCAAAAAAGTGCAAATAGTGCTTAACAACTATAATGGTGATAAAAGTAAAAATGAGTCAACTATTAAGTCATAGTTGATTCACTTACTAAAATAATAAAATATCATAGGATGGCTGGACATAAGCTCAAAACCTTAATATCATATGTATAAAGTGCAAGTGCAAAGCATAATAAATATGCAAAACAATGCGTTATGCCTGATACCTGAGACCTATATTGTATCAACTTCATTATTTTCATGGGCAATTCTATCCTATTCATTTAAATGTGCAAAAAACAGCAGTGCAAATACGCAAATTGGAGATAACCAAAATTAAGACATCTTATTTCAATACATTTCATTTCACCCTGATAGAACATTAGTCATTAATACAACTCTATAGCCTAACCAATAATCGCCAGATCACACACCCTACAGAGACCGAATAAAAACCAGTAAAACCAGTAAAAACCAGTAAAACCAGCTAAAACCCGGTATAAATAAGGCTAAAATCCAACATAAAAATCAGTCAAGCTAAAAAGATGCATAAATACTAAAACCTCATTTCATATATATAGCAGCAATAAAAAAACAACAAATACAACTAGATATAGAAATATGTACAGGTCTTGATCAGGGGATCTCCATATGATTAATACCTATTTAATAAAGGCTCATTCATTAATAGCGATGTTATAAACAATGTTATAAAAAATTATAGAGATCCTCTCCAGTGTTCAGGCCATTTGGCATCTTTGTGTCAAGTTGTAAAATATATTGGCTCTCAAGCTGCCTCAACTTTCTTTCCCTGTTACCCCCTCGTATGGACCTCGGGACTGCATCAATTACAAAATAACAAAGATCATTTAAATTATTTTGATGAACAAGTTTAAAATGGCGAGCAACTGGATAGCTGGGATCTGAATTTACAATCGCACGTAGGTGTTGTAAAATGCGATTAAAAACCTGAATCTTGGTGCTACCTACGTACTGAAGATGACATGTACATTCTAGTACGTATACCGCATAATCAGTTTTACAAGTATATAGCCCATTAATCTTGCATGGGGTATGTGCGAAAGCATCCAAGTACTCCTGTTTATTGATCCCAAACTTACATGCCCTGCAGGAGCTACATTTATAAAATCCTGTCCTAGTAGAAAGCCAATGTTTTGTATTGCATACTTCTGGACTAGTTTTCACACGAGCATCCCTCATAGAGGGTGCCCTTCTAAAAGTAATTGCTGACCTTTCATCCAGTAATGGGGCGAGAGTAATATCAGTTTTCAATATAGGCCAGTTCATATTAATAATATTTCTAACTTGTTTCTGGTGGCAACTATATGTGGTTATTAAACGTACCGCACTGTTCTCCCTGTGCGGTTTACTTACTCCCCCTATTAATACTTTGTCAGCTCTATTTGACAGGACAATTTCACTCCCTATGTTGTGTACTTTAGTTAGCGCTGTTTCGGGATCCCTCATATATCCGAGGGCCTGAAACCGTTGTACAGAGTCAGCTAGGCATTCGGTAAGGTCAATATTATTGCTGCATATTCTTTTAATTCTTAAAAACTCCCCATACGGGATACTTTTAATGAGGTGTCTAGGGTGGGAGCTGCTAGCGTGTAGAGTCGAATTACCAGATGTTGCCTTTCTATGGAGTTTAGTTTGGATAATATTATTCTCAATATAGATTTCAACATCCAGGAATTCTACCCTTTCATTGCTTATGGTAGCAGTAAACTCAAGATTCAAGATGTTAGCACTAATAGCCTTAACAAAGTTCTGTGCCGATTCTTTGGACCCACGCCAGATTATACACACATCGTCTATGAATCTCCACCATCTGATAACATGGTTGGCAAACAGCTCCCCGTGAGCTTGGCCGAGGACATGTCTCTCCCACCAGCCTACGTGCAGACACGCATAACTGGGGGAGAAACATGCCCCCATAGCCAACCCACGCAGTTGCTGATACACCAACCTGTTGAACAAGAAAAAGTTATTCCGTAAACACAGCTCAATCATTCTTAAAAGCATTTTGTTATGCTGATTAAATTGCACATGCCTGCTGGATAAAAAATGCTGCACTGCATTTAAACCATCACAATGATTAATACTTGTATAGAGGGAACATATGTCCATAACTATAAATTGATATCCTTCATTCCAGGTGACTTCTCTAACTTTACTGAGGAAATGGCCTGTGTCCTTAATATAAGATGGAAGATTTTCCACATATTCATGTAAATAGAAATCCACATATTTTGATGTGGCTTCAAGAAGGCTTCGTTGTGCCGAAATGATCGGACGTCCAGGCACAGGAGATGTTTGTTTATGCATCTTTGGAATAAAATATAGTGTTGGGATAATTGGATGATCATTCCTAAGGAACTCATGTTCATGTTTGCTGATCAATCCTTCTCTTTTCCACTGTGCCAACTCTTTGAACACTTGATCTTTTACTGATTTTAGTTCTTGAAATGAAGCTTTTGTATAGCACAATGGATCATTCAAGTGCCGTTCAGCTTCCTCTAAATATGCATCACGGGGCCACAACACTATATTTCCCCCTTTGTCAGCTTTGTTAACAATTATATTTCCATTGTCATTGATTGTGCGCATGAGTTTGGAGTATTGTGTCTCCGAATAACTTCTATGTTTATGCTTTAGTACAACAGTGCGATTAAGCTTCTTCAAATCCTCAATTACGCAATCGCTAAAAGTATCTATTGCGTCTTTAGGCATCAGAGGAATGAAAGTTGATGGTGGGCGGAACGGACTTACAGCTGCACACCCACTTGCGATGCCCATTTGTTGGAGCTCTGCCTGTGTATTTAGAATGGTATCTTTGGTGTGTCCTGCCAATGCATACATAGATCTTAATGTAGAGATATCTGCTGTTTGTATATGTATGCTTGGTTGATTTGCAGCACTGATAGTAGCAGCTGCCTCACTAGCTTTATTCAACTTGAAATGTTTAATCAATTTAAGTTTACGTATGAACTTAAATACATCAATACGCGATTGCACATATTTGAAACCGTTCTTAGGGCAAAAAGATAGTCCCAATGCCAATAGCTGAGTCTCAGCAGCATTCAATTCAATCTCGGTCAGATTAATGACTGTATTGGCGGTACTAGTCGTGTTCTTTACTGCAGGGGCCGTTGGTTCCCTAACCCTCGTTTCCCTTTCCTTCTGCCTCCTTCGTTTGCGCCTTTGTTTGCGGCATTCGTTACGCCTGCGTCGTTTTTCTTCTTCTGGGGATTCTCGGCCTGAGTGTGTGTCGGCGATCCTCTATTATAAACCCCAATTCCTCAGATGGAGTAAAATTACTTGGAGGCTGCACACCTTGAACCGCTAAACTACCATCATCGGAATCAATACTGCTTGCCTGGGAACTTAAATCTGTGTCAGATGCCTCTGTACTGCCTTGATTTTGTACAGGAGCAAATGGAACTTTTGTGACTAATGCTTGCCTTTTAACTGATTCAAAATTTTTAGAGAAAGTGAAGACTCTGCCCGTCTCGTAGTCCCTTTTACCGCGCGCAAATTTAAAAACCTTGCGCGCTTTTATTATTTCTTCATGTTTGTCCAGGCGCTTTTTGATTTAATCTCTTCCCTTTTTAACAGCTTCCTGTTGTTCCAAGGCGTCTAGTTGTTGATTTAAAATGTCAATTTGCTTTAAAATGTCAATCCTGTCAATTTCCGCATACTTGATTAGTATGCAGACCATGTTCATGGACGCCTCCAGATTATTAGTTGCCCATTCCTTTAACATTAAAGGGTTCGGATTCTCAAAAGATGGTGCAATGAGTACACGCAACCCCCGTGGTACTCGACCTGCTTCTTTATACTGCTCGAGGGATTTCTTCTCCCACCACTTTGTTAGCTCTGTACGAAGCAGTTTCTCCAATTTTTTAAGCAATGTTTTTGCATCACTACATTTCTCAAAATTGATATTCCCATTCGTATTTGTCTCATTGATATCAGGCAGGTTAAGGAATAGAGCGTTTGCCACCGCCTCCCGGTCCCGAAGCACATCAGCTGCCGTAGCCATTGAGGCTTAGGGGTCGATACCGATGTCGGCTGGAAGCGCACCTAACACTATTCGTCCGGAAAAAATACGAGCCGAAAGCGTGTTTTCCGACCGACTCGAACACTCTACCGAACGAACAAGTACGATGCGCATAACAGCCCAGATTCCGAGCGAGCCGTACTTACCCATTCCAGCTCCTGTTCCCCGCCCGAGCCGGATCCGTAAACGCCGAATCGAGTCGCATGGAACCAAATACACAGCACCTTCCGGCCGGACTAGTACGATGCGTCTCCCGTATGCGCCGAACTCGTCGCTACGTACGGCACGTTTGAGCATCCGGGAGAGCTGCACATAAGCTCCGATTCGCGCCACAAGACGATCCACGGTGACGAGACGAACAAGCCAGCGACGAGTACGAGTCGAAGACACAAGAAACCCGAACGAGACGAACCAACCATGAATCCCATCGCGCAGGTTCTACCAATACTCTACATCTATTACCGGGACCGGCACGGACGCGTACGGCGCAGACGGTAAGTCAAACACCCACAACACTAACAAACGACACGTACCCGAAATATGTCACACACACATAGGGATGCACAAATGACGTACACAAGCAACAGCAGAACCATAGGGGTGGGATGGCCAACACCACTGCCATACACACCCATAGGGGGATGGATGCCTACCACCAACACCACCCTACAACTACCCCTACTCATGGGTGGCTAGATGCCTGCCACCACCCCCCCCACTCATGGGGGGCTGGATGCCTACCACTACTACCATCCCCACTCATGGGGGGCTGGATGGCTGCCACTACTACCATCCCCACTCATGGGGGGCTAGATGCCTACCACAACTACCATACCCACTCATGGGGGGATGGATGCCTACCACTACTACCATCCCCACTCATGGGGGGCTGGATGCCTACCACAACTACCATCCCCACTCATGGGGGGCTGGATGCCTACCACTTCTGCCATCCCCACCCATAGGGGGCTGGATTCCTACCACTACTACCATCCCCACTCATGAGGGGCTGGATGCCTACCACTACTACCATCCCCACTCATGGGGGGCTGGATGGCTGCCACTACTACCATCCCCACTCATGGGGGGATGGATGCCTACCACTACTACCATCCCCACTCATGGGGGGCTGGATGGCTGCCACTAACACCACCCCCACTCATGGGGGGCTGGATGCCTACCACTACTAACATCCCCACTCATGGGGGGCTGGATGGCTGCCACTACTACCATCCCCACTCATGGGGGTCTGGATGCCTACCACTACTACCATCCCCACTCATTGGGGGCTGGATGGCTGCCACTAACACCACCCCCAGTCAGGGTGGGCTGGATGCCTACCACAACTACCATCCCCACTCATGGGGGGCTGGATGCCTACCACAACTACCATCCCCACTCATGGGGGGCTGGATGCCTACCACAACTACCATCCCCACTCATGGGGGGCTGGATGCCTGTCACTACTAACATCCCCACTCATGGGGGGGCTGGATGCTTACCACCACTACCATCCCCACTCATGGGGGGCTGGATGCCTACCACAACTACCATACCCACTCATGGGGGGCTGGATGGCTGCCACTACTACCATCCCCACTCATGGGTGGCTAGATGCCTGCCACCCCCCCACTCATGGGGGCTGGATGGCTGCCACTACTACCATCCCCACTCATGGGGGGCTGGATGCCTACCACTACTGCCATCCCCACCCATAGGGGGCTGGATGCCTACCACTACTACCATCCCCACTCATGGGGGCTGGATGCCTACCACTACTACCATCCCCACTCATTGGGGGCTGGATGGCTGCCACTACTACCATCCCCACTCATGGGGGCTGGATGCCTACCACTACTACCATCCCCCTCATGGGGGCTGGATGGCTGCCACTAACACCACCCCCACTCAGGGTGGGCTGGATGCCTACCACCACTACCATCCCCACTCATGGGGGGCTGGATGCCTACCACAACTACCATACCCACTCATGGGGGGCTGGATGCCTACCACTACTACCATCCCCACTCATGGGGGGCTGGATGGCTGCCACTAACACCACCCCCACTCAAGGTGGGCTGGATGCCTACCACAACTACCATCCCCACTCATGGGGGGCTGGATGCCTACCACTACTACCATCCCCACTCATGGGGGGCTGGATGCCTGCCACTACTACCATCCCCACTCATGGGTGGCTAGATGCCTGCCACCCCCCCCCACTCATGGGGGGCTGGATGCCTGTCACTCCTACCATCCCCACTCATGGGGGGCTGGATGCCTACCACTACTGCCATCCCCACTCATGGGGGGCTGGATGCCTACCACTACTGCCATCCCCACCCATAGGGGGCTGGATGCCTACCACTACTACCATCCCCACTCATGGGGGGCTGGATGCCTACCATTACTACCATCCCCACTCATGGGGGGCTGGATGGCTGCCACTACTACCATCCCCACTCATGGGGGCTGGATGCCTACCACTACTACCATCCCCACTCATGGGGGGCTGGATGGCTGCCACTAACACCACCCCCACTCATGGGGGGCTGGATGCCTGTCACTACTACCATCCCCACTCATGGGGGGCTGGATGCCTACCACTACTGCCATCCCCACTCATGGGGGGCTGGATGCCTACCACTACTACCATCCCCACTCATGGGGGCTGGATGGCTGCCACCAACACCACCCCCACTCAGGGTGGGCTGGATGCCTACCACTACTACCATCCCCACCCATAGGGGGATGGATGCCTGCCACTACTACCATCCCCACTCATGGGGGCTGGATGCCTACCACTACTACCATCCCCATTCATGGGGGCTGGATGCCTACCACTACTACCATCCCCACTCATGGGGGCAGGATGCCTGTCACTACAACCACCCCTACTCATAGGACGGTTAATGCATGACACAACTAGCATACTCCCACATAAGGACTGTCTGTAAATTACATCCCACCCCCAACACCATGACAAGCGTGTGTGGTCTGTGTCAAATGCATACAACACTGAACATGACATTAAACATACAATGTGACCCCCTAACACATGTGTCACACATAATTGTGTGTGTGGCCTACACAATGCAAGCAGACCATGACCACTGTGGCAATGGGGCCCAAAGCCCCATCGCCACAGTGCCCAAAAGGCAAGTGTGTGCTCCATAGCTGAAGCACATGTTGAACAGTGTGGCAATGGGGCCCAAAGCCCCATCGCCACAGTGCCCAAAAGGCAAGTGTGTGCTCCATAGCTGAAGCACATTTTGAACAGTGTGGCAATGGGGCCCTAAGCTCCATCGCCACAGTGCCCAAAATGTAAGTGTGTGCTCCATAGCTGAAGCACATTTTGAACAGTGTGGCAATGGGGCCCAAAGCCCCATCGCCACAGTGCCCAAAAGGCAAGTGTGTGCTCCATAGCTGAAGCACATTTTGAACAGTGTGGCAATGGGGCCCAAAGCCCCATCGCCACAGTGCCCAAAAGGCAAGTGTGTGCTCCATAGCTGAAGCACATTTTGAACAGTGTGGCAATGGGGCCCAAAGCCCCATCGCCACAGTGCCCAAAAGGCAAGTGTGTGCTCCATAGCTGAAGCACATTTTGAACAGTGTGGCAATGGGGCCCTAAGCCCCATCGCCACAGTGCCCAAAAGGCAAGTGTGTGCTCCATAGCTGAAGCACATTTTGAACAGTGTGGCAATGGGGCCCTAAGCCCCATCGCCACAGTGCCCAAAAGGCAAGTGTGTGCACCATAGCTGAAGCACATTTTGAACAGTGTGGGAATGGGACCCAAAGCTCCATCGCCACAGTGCCCAAAATGTAAGTGTGTGCTCCATAGCTGAAGCACATTTTGAACAGTGTGGCAATGGGGCCCAAAGCCCCATCGCCACAGTGCCCAAAAGGTAAGTGTGTGCTCCATAGCTGAAGCACATTTTGAACAGTGTGGCAATGGGGCCCAAAGCCCCATCGCCACAGTGCCCAAAATGTAAGTGTGTGCTCCATAGCTGAAGCACATTTCGAACAGTGTGGGGCAATGGGGCCCTAAGCCCCATCGCCACAGTGCCCAAAAGGTAAGTGTGTGCTCCATAGCTGAAGCACATTTTGAACAGTGTGGCAATGGGGCCCAAAGCCCCATCACCACAGTGCCCAAAATGTAAGTGTGTGCTCCATAGCTGAAGCACATTTTGAACAGTGTGGCAATGGGGCCCTAAGCCCCATCACCACAGTGCCCAAAAGGTAAGTGTGTGCTCCATAGCTGAAGCACATTTTGAACAGTGTGGCAATGGGGCTCTAAGCCCCATCACCACAGTGCCCAAAATGTAAGTGTAGTCCTGGTAAAAGCTGGTAAACCAAAAATGCAGGGATTATTCCTGGCCACACAACACCAAACACTACAGTGGCATTGTAGTGCTTGTGTCCCATAGCAACATAGATTGTGTGAGGCAAGCAGTGCAGTGCCAATGACACATCGTTCTAGCCATGTGCACACAAACATCAGACATGGGGGCCCACATTGTCTACATTCACAAATAATACAATGACAGAAGTGAGCATCATAATGCAGACCCACATATCTGCAGCAATGGACACACAAATGTAGATATCCTGTGGAGACTGTAGATGTCATGTGAACAAATACCATACCATGGCAGCAATGGGACATACTAACCATGATCAATGTGCTGACTGATGACCTAGCAGTCCCAGGGCCAGCAGGGGAAAGCCAACAAACAACATACAGCCAATGGCAAACTAAAGATATGCCAATGCAGTGGTGCAAATGCACAAACACAAACAGGCAGACTCACATTGCATATCATACACAACAGGTGAGGGGGGTTGTGTGCCAGTGTCCCCAGGCAAACACACAACACATGAGGATGCCAGATTCACTAATACACAGATGTCAACACAGTCACATACAAAACTAACTCACGGATTGGATTCCCCTATGTGGGCAAACAGGCATTGTGAGATGAGAGGGAGCCCACATTACACATGTCACACAAGCTTGTAGGAACAGCAACAAACACAGCAAGAGACAGAACCACCACAGCACTTCCCCCAGGGACCCCACATTGTGGTGACACTAGCCTGCATGACAATCACACTGTGATGGCAAAGGTAGATGTCATCCACACTGTGAACTACAGCCATGTGTCCTGAGCAACAAACTACCATCACACCTATACAAGCACAAAGCACTCACCATGGCCTGCCAGCCAAGGACAACATGGAGGTAGTGCCCCAGCCGTGCAACAACTCACATTTGCACACACTCAACGCCACACACCTTGAACTCCAACAATGTGCAGCAGTGAAGCTCACATGGACTGCTGACATTGCACATGCACCCATGAAAATCCCAGGGGTGGTGGGGGAAATAAGGTGCAGAAACCCATCACACATGGCCAGTCAACAATACTTGTGAATGTCTGACACACTGCACAGTATGCCGTACATGGGCATGATGTCAAATCCACCCCAAACAATGGGATCCTGGCCATAGTCACACACCAATGAAGAAGCCAAGCTGACCCACAAAGGACACACATAGACAACTTCCAACATTGCAGCTCTGACCCTGAGGAGTGGCAGCAGTCACACACACAACGTGTCACAATCACTGAAAGCATACACAAACAGAAAATCACATTACTCGTGTAACCAACAAGTGCCAAGAGGAATCTTGACTGTGTCCCATCTGCGTTTGCCCACATCCCCAGCCCTGACAACAAAGACAACTAGGGATGACAACCTCATTAACATTAGTTTGCCATGCACCCACATCCCGGAGAAACCAGGTCCAAGATGCTGGATGAACACAGAACAACTCAGCAAGCATCACAAACAGGAACATCCGTAGGGACACAGCCTGTGTAGGAAAAGGAGAAGGGTACACACACAGACATGCCTACACAACACACAACACGGGCACAGCCTATATCACGGAATCACGCACTGCCATGAGGGCACTCTACTCCTGTGGAAGGTCAGCTGTGCCAAACCTTGTCTGTGTACGACTCAAACATGTCAGCAGAACACTCGGTCAGTGAGTCAACAACTACAACACACTGAAGGCTCTGCTCATATCAGCCTGGGCACGGGAGTGTCACGTCAGTCATCTGCATACACCCAAGACACGTGTCAAGCAACTTGCACTGTGTACACAGATGAGTCCTCCAAATTTGATGTGCTAAACTGCATGTCCATTGGAGACGGGCACACAGTCAGGGTACTAGGAACATTGGACAGTGGTAAGCCCACCAGATGTGCATCAGTGTAGGACAAAGATGGTAATCTACAAATGCTAAACGTACATCCCTGTGTCAAATGCTGAACATTACACCCTCAGACTGCAGCAAAGGATGCTATAGATCCAGACTAGATTAGGACACATATCCCATGGACCACATGGAGCCCATCACAGCAAAACTTCATTTACCTGATCTGAACACTATTACAACAGCAAATGCATGATTCCACACATCTACATCATGTACCTCCAAAGATTAACCACAAGTAAACAAAAAGAGGCTTTATTCAGCAAGTGTGCAACTCAAACCAAAAGTCCAAAATAAACTAAGGCCAATGGCCAGTCCAAATATACAGTCCCAACAGGGTGATGTGTGACAACTTGTCAACAATTGCTTGCCTGCACAGGTACGGACAGGGGACATCCCCCTTGGAGGGGCATACGAGGGGCAGGCCAGGCACCGCAGGGACAGGATCAGGGGATGCCAGAAGGAGGCAATGAAGGGGAGGTGGGTGCAGGAGTGTCACCGGCAACTGCAGTGGAGGTGTCTGACTCAGGGGGTGCTGGCACCACCGCAGGGCTCAAGTCAGATGGTGTTGGTGCTGCAACCACTGCAGTGGGCTGGTCAGATGGAGTGGACTGGGTCCCCAATGCAGTGCCCGAGTCAGACGGGGTGGTTGTGGACTCCACCGCAGTGCATGACTCCAAGGTAGCGGAAGGGGGGGGCAGAAGAGCTGGGCAGGACAGAGGGGGGGGACACGGTCTCCACACCAGTGGCACAAACAGGCAGATCGTCTGGTTTGGGGGTGGAAGAGCAAGTGGCAGGGGGGAGGGCTTAAGCAGTTTGGGGATGTGCTATCGGTGTGTGGGGGAACCTGGGGCAGGGTGTGGCGGTGGAACCTGTGGAGTGGTGGCCTGGGGGATGGAGGTGAGAGACTAGGTGGTTGACTTGCAGGGCGGTGGTGGGGTCTTGCTCTTCCGGGACCGGGGGGACTTGTGGGTGGGGGGCTCACTCTGCCTGCGCCGGGGGGCGGGTGTCCGGGGGCGAGGGGCACTCCCCTCTGTGTGGGTGGACTTCCTCTTCCCCCAGTATGCTGGATCAGCGGGATTGGAGGGGAAGAGGCCGAGGTCACTGAGGAAGAGCTGCTGATCAGGTGGGGTTGCAGGTGAGGCAAGGGAAGGGGTCTTGGAGGGAGAGGATCTTGAGGATTGCGGAGTGACTGTGGTTGCCTGTGTGTGTGTGTGTTCCCCATCCCCTGTGTCTGTGGTATCAGTCCCCTGAGGATGCTTGTGTGCATGTCTTGCCTTTCTCTTGGGTGTGTCTGTGCTGCTCGTGTCTGTGTGTTTGGGTGACTGTGCTGGTGTGCATGTGCTTTGGACAGGTAGGGGGCAGGAAGTGTGGATGGGGCAGAGGTGGGAGGGGTGGGAGGGGTGAGGGACTGTTGGAGGAGGGACACTGCTGCCGTCAGGGAGGAGTCCATGGACTTATTGCTCCTCTGTAGGGCAGACATACCCGTCGAGATGCCCTCCATGAACGACACCAGCTGTGTCAACAGAGTGGTGTGTGCATGGAGGACACTCAGCATTGCTGTCTGCCCTACATGGAGCTGCCGAAGGAGCTACACAGACTCCTCACTCAGGGCAGCAGGGGTCACAGGGGCAGGGGGTGCGGTGCCTGGCACAAAGGAGACACGCTCCCGAGTACGGGAGCCTCCACGGACCTCAGGAATGGGAGCCAATGGGAGGGCGGTGGTGGTGGTGGTGGTGGTGGCGGGGCCAGACAGACTAGCTGGCCTTTGGTGGCTGCTGACACCCGCCTCCACAAGGGAGTCATCCTCCGAGCTGCTATGGTCCTCAGCTGAGGTGGATGGTGCTGAGGACTCCTCGGTGTGGCTCCCCTCACCCTCCGTGCCACTGGGTCCCTCTGACCACTCGTCGGATGCTGACCCAGTCTGGCTCCGCTGCTCCTCCTGGTCCGTGGAGCTGTCCCCTCCTGTGGCCGTGGATGTATCTGCAAACAATTAGGGAAACAGACAAACATCAGTCACCTGCACTGACCGCACACACCACAGTAAGTACAGCACATTACAGAGCAAGCCCTGGCATCCTTAGTTGAACATTGCCTAAAGTCCCCACACAGATTCGGGGAAGCCAATTGTCAGTCTGATGGTCAACCATGGGACTCACACCCCTCCTGCCCTTGCACCCATCTGTCTGGTGCCTGTCTGATGGTAAGACCCCAGTGCGGACACATGCACCACCTACACAGTTGTTGGACATTGCAGGGAACACGGTGAAGTATGTGAACATGCACACATCACATCTCTTGCCACTGAGTCAGTGCAGGTGTCCGGATAAAGGGATGGCCAGAGTCTAAATAGAAATGCATGTGATGCATACCAGCACCAGACACCTTGATGCACCTATGTCTGGATAGTCAATGCCACAATGGGGTGCATGTTGCACATGTCTCTCCCCTGCAGGATCAGTCTCAGGAAGTTTAATGCCATGACACAGGAATGCGTGCAAAGTCATACATTACTGTCTCAAGTCACATGGCCATGGCAGCCTGCCAACAACAGTCTGCACTGTGTCACAATCCAAGGGCATGGGGAATGCAAGTTATGTGACTGACAAGTGCACATGTCCATCCCCCAAATACCACATCATCTGTACTACTATTAGTCCACGTCATACCAACTGGACATATGGGGGACATGAAACACAACTCTCTGAACATGAGCACCTCACAGTGTGCTGTGAATCACAACACAGCTGCCTGAAAGTCACAGTCGCAAACACCTGTGTGCACAGTCAAGTGATCAGACACCTATAAGTCACAGAAGTATCGTCTATCATGGTGACATCTCAGATGGCATGCTGAGCCCTAACCCATAAACATACCAGTAGTCCTGACAACGAAGACACAGCACAATGAGACAGAGGCAGACACCTGAGGGTACATTTCACTGATCACAACATGCCAGATGATACACGGGAGTGGGAGTACAGAGTGTATTGCATGCCCTGGAGTAGGCATGACTGTCCAGCTCCACCTGTAAGAGGGATGAGTCCTGGACAGTAGGCAGGTGGCTAAGCATGTGTGACACACTGGATACACATACTCCTGAGGCCCAAACATTGTTCCCACCAGCAGCATGGGTGTGTGCCAAATTCCCCAGGGACATGTGGTGAGTCAGAGCAGCAAGCGGACCACATATCAAAGTTACACCCAGATCACATTTCAGAACTTAGGCATTGTGTAAGCAATTGAGCCACCCATTAATCGCACAACATAGTCACGGGAACAAATGCTGTCCCCCACCTTGAGCAAAGCTAAATGCAATGGCACAGTCCCCAAATGACACAATTTCCCGACTATAAGGGCCACACATATGCGTATCAGAGGAGAAGTGGGCATGTCACAAATGAGGGACATGGGTCCTGGACCACATGACTGATGTACTGCGGAAGTTTAACCAGGCCAGAGGAGGGCACATAGCATGTCAGACAAAGTGCACAGTGCAGTCATGGACTCACCCCCTCCTTGCTGCTGTCTGTCCTTCAGCTGCCCATCCAGGTCAGGGAAGACCACCGCCAGGATCCGGAGCATGTGGGGGGTCAGGGTCCGGTGTCCGCCCCTCCTGCGAGGAGGCGACAGCTTCAGCTGGACCCTTGCGATCCTCCAGGTCCAGCCTCGAAGGTCCTGCCACCTCTTCTGGCAGTTGCGGATCCTGCGCCTGTAGACTCCCACAGATCTTACTTTCCGGGCGATGGGCAGCCAAATTTCCTGCTTCTGGTGGGCATCAACCTGTGAGGATGACAAAGTGAAAAGGCCATTACTACACATGCAACATATACGTGCATCACACAGTTGGATATACATGTCTCAATCACAGGGGCATATGATGTACACAGGCAGTGCAACAATGGCTATGAACAGTTTGCCAGCAGTCACTACATGGTATCATTGCATGGGAAGTAAACCTAGTTGGAATGCACTGTTACTGCACTGTACCAGTTCAGTGCATGTAACTACACACTTTGGGGTGTGACAACTACTCAGTGGGCATGCTAGCCAGTGGTGTGCACACTGAAAGTCCTGCTAGTCAGACAACATGCACAATTAGTGAGGCAGTGGACAGCACACTCACCTGCTCCCCTCGTTTCCCATACAGCTTGCTGTACTGTGGAAGGAGGCTGTCCAGCAGGGCCTGGTTCTCCTCAAGGCTGAAGGCTGGGGCTCTCTCCACAGTACGTGCCATTGCAGGAGCCAGAGGATGCATAAACAGCAGCAGTGTTGGTGGCAGATGTCGTCCTGGAGCATGTAGTGCAGGCAAGTGAGCTCTCAGGGGAACAGCCAGCATTATATGTGTGCTGCAGAGGCAGATACTGTCCCATGTGTCCAAAGTGATAGGTCCAAGTCGTTTGCATCTTCTGAATCTGACCAATCCATGGAATAGCAGCACTAATACACGCCCACAGCATCCTTCAAATCTTCAACTTCATGACACCCATTATTTTGCAACATTGTTGTGGTGGCCAACTGAATTCACTGCATCAGACTCGTTGGAGCTTCGAAAACGCGTCCGTTGCCATGCCAGGCCCCAGCCAATGTGTGCGCACCATTCTGTCCATTGCTGTACAACGCGTACCAGGCATACAACGCGTACCCGCTCACATACAATGCAATGGGCCGGCCGGGCACACCGATCGGTCCATTGCTCTACAACGCGTACCAGGCATACAACGCGTACCCGCTCACATACAATGCAATGGGACGGCCGGGCACACCGATCGGTCCATTGCTCTACAACGCGTACCAGGCATACAACGCGTACCCGCTCACATACAATGCAATGGGCCGGCCGGGCACACCGATCGGTCCATTGCTCTACAACGCGTACCCGCTCACATACAATGCAATGGGCCGGCCGGGCACACCGATCGGTCCATTGCTCTACAACGCATACCAGGCAGTCAACGCGTACCCGCTCACATACAATGCAATGGGCCGGCCGGGCACACCGATCGGTCCATTGCTCTACAACGCGTACCCGCTCACATACAATGCAATGGGCCGGCCGGGCACACCGATCGGTCCATTGCTCTACAACGCTGTACCAGGCATACAACGCGTACCCGCTCACATACAATGCAATGGGCCGGCCGGGCACACCGATCGGTCCATTGCTCTACAACGCTGCCCGCTCACATACAATGCAATGGGCCGGCCAGGCACACCGATCGGTCCATTGCTCTACAACGCGTACCAGGCATACAACGCGTACCCGCTCACATACAATGCAATGGGCCGGCCGGGCACACCGATCGGTCCATTGCTCTACAACGCGTACCCGCTCACATACAATGCAATGGGCCGGCCAGGCACACCGATCGGTCCATTGCTCTACAACGCGTACCAGACATACAACGCGTACCCGCTCACATACAATGCAATGGGCCGGCTGGGCACACCGATCGGTCCATTGCTCTACAACGCGTACCCGCTCACATACAATGCAATGGGCCGGCCGGGCACACCGATCGGTCCATTGCTCTACAACGCGTCCCTGGACAGGTCACACGCATATGTCACCATGCTGGTCACTGGTGAACCTATGCCAGCCACATTTACTTTCCAGGGACTCAGGGGCACACCTACAACACCACACCTAGTCCACACTGTATATAAGGCATGTGTGGAAGCATAACCTTATCTGTGTATGGGGTGAACATGTGGATTTTGGGGTGGCACTTGGGGGCAGACACACCCAGGCTGTGCACGTGTTCATGGGGACAGGGTCCTTTGTGTGTTGTGCACCTGACCACTGTGGTGTGCAACTTTTCATTTCTGAGCATGTGTCATGGTCACATTTCCAGGTTGTGTATGTGTATGACATGTCACATACCCCCAGGCTCACATGTGGGAAGGCATGTACGTCACAGGGTGGCCCATTCCAACAATAGTGATGTCCCTCCACAGTCTGTGTGCATGTTGTGTATCACATGTCTCTGACTCCATGTGCACAATGGGAGACAGTCTCCACATCCACGTGGTTCGTGCATGAACTTTGATGGTGTGTGTGTGTGTCACAGACATCCATGTCTGTCCTGCAGAGGCTACAGGGGCCACTACCTGTGGGTGTCATGTTTTTTTTTCTGACATGTACATGATACGCCATGTCATGCCAGTGTCCATGTGGCAAGACAGGGTCCCTGGGAATCTACCTGTCAATGAGCTGTGATGCCTGTGGAGCATCTGTCCAGACATGTCACTGTGGTATGTGTGTGGAACGTGAGAGCTGTTAATGGGTACTGTGACACAGCCTAATGGTGTCCCATAGCACACCCTGGAACCTGTTGTCAACACTTGTTGAACAGAGATGTTAGATGATGTCCATGTAGGTGCCATATATGTCCAAACGGAGCGACACACACATCAAGTACTTGTGTTTGTTAATGATGTATCATGTGAAATTGAGTATGGTGAACGGCACATAGGTGGGGTGACTGACAATCTTGCTTTCTTCACCTATGCACTGCAGGGCTCCTGCTGTCCATCGACCATTCCCAGACCTGGCAACGATGGTGGAACGTGACAGCATCCGACGGTACCGCTTCACCAGGCAGCTGATTGAGGATTTGGCAGTGCGGTTGGACCCACATTTACAGCCTGGCCGGCCGTATCCTACAGCGCTGACCCCCAAGGTGAAGGTGATGGCAGCCCTACACTTCTTTGCCACCGGTACCTTTCAACACACTGTGGCAACTACTGGTGGGATGTCACAGACTATGTTCAGCCGTGTGCTACGCAATGTTTTGGGGGCAATGTTGAGATACCTGAACCAGTACATCTATTTCCCAACACGTCAATGACTCACTGACGTCAAGAGTGACTTCTATGCCCTGGGGAGGATGCCACATGTAGTTGGCTCAATTGATGGGACACATGTGGCTTTGATACCACCACAGGCACATGAGCAGGCATACCGGAACCGTAAACATTACCATTCGTTCAATGCTCTGGTGGTATGTCTTGCAGATATGACCATCTCACATATGTGTGCCTGTTTCCCCGGTTCGGCACACGATGCCTACGTGATGAGGAGTAGTCACATCCCGAGAATGATGTCACAGATGCCGAACCAGCGTGCCTGGCTTGTTGGTGTGTACTGACTTTGTACCATTGTGTGTGTTCTGCTATGTTGTTTTCCGCACACATTTTCAAATCGACTAATGTGCAATTGTCTGTCTGTAGGTGACTCGGGATACCCCAACATGCTGTGGTTGCTGACACCCCTCAGGAACACTGTGACACCAGCCCAGATGTGCTACAATGAGGCACATGGTCGGACGAGGAGGGTGATTGAGCGGACCTTTGGTCTCCTGAAGAGCCGCTTCCGCTGCCTGGACAAGACAGGAGGGGCCCTCCCATGTGCCCCAGCAAAGGTGTGCAAGATTGTCATTGTCTGCTGCATGCTACACAACCTCGCAGTGCGGAAGGAGTTGCCTCTCATCCTGGATGACGATGACCAACGTCCCCCACCTGTGGAAGATCCTGGCCTGGGTCACGATGCCAGTGAAGATGATGATGATGATGATGATGGTGATGTCCGCACACAGTTCATCACCAACTTCTTCAGCTGAATGTGAGTCTCCAGAGGGTTGTAATGTCAATGATTTGAGTTTGCATGATGTGTGTGTGGTGCTCTGGTGCTGTTTTAGTGTGGCCATGTGCTACTTGACTGGATGCGTGCAGCGATGTGTCCTTGCAGGTGGTCTGTACTGCCCAACAGTGTTGACATGCTAACTTGGTTTTGTGTAGTTATCTCGTGACATGTATTAAACATGAGTATTGCCGTTCTGTGCTGTTCTTCAGTGGTTTTGACTGTGTGTCATGTCTGTCCTTCACAGGGTGCTGCCGGAGTTGTCTGATCAACTTGGATCCCCCGAATCCATGATTCAACTTCCAAGGTGGAAGCAGTCGTTTCCCTACAGGTGATGTGCCACACACCCCTGGACTTTCTATCTTCTGCACTTTTTGACTTTGTGGCCACAGCCAGGTTGGATTAGCTTGCATTTGTAGTGGAAACAACATGTTGCAAATGTGTAATAAACCTGTGCTTCACTTTGGGATGTGCGTTGTCTGTAGTCACACATCTGACTGACATTTGCTTACTGCACCTGTAGTCTAGTTGACAGTGACTGTGAATAGGTGGCGTGTCTGTGCATTCCACTGTATTTCGTTGCAACATCAGTATAGGTGATGAGTCTGATGGCCCTGGTGTGTATGTGTTCTGTGGCCCTAGTGGTGTGTCTCCCTCATATGTGTCACGTCGCCATGACTGACATGACGGTGTTGGACTTGCTGTAGCAGTTAGCATGCACAGTGTCATTTTTCTGATCACCATATCCATGACAGAGAGCACGTTGGAATCACAACAGAGGCAGATATGGTGTATTGGTGAGTTTATTTACATACAGGTGTGAGGATGGTGCACAGGATGGTGGGTGCTGTACATAGAAATTGGAATCCAAAGTTCCTATGTGTATTGGAAGTTTTGGTAGATGAAATGTCCAGAGTAAAGTCCACAGTCATCTGATAAATTTGGCCAACTAGAGCTCCCCATGTCATGTGGGAGAGTTGGGTTGGCTTCGACAGGGCGTGCAGTTTGCACACAGAGGAAAAGTTCCAGAACAGGTGTTGGCTTCCTGGGGGATGTAGATGGCCATCAGCCTCTCAGTTTGGCCTCCTCGGACGGCCCCTCTTCTTGGGGGGGGGGACCCTCAGGTGCAGGCTGCGGCGGTGCAGGGGACTCTCTGCCAGAGTCCTCCTCCCTCCCTGTGGCATTTGCAGTTGTTTCAGCAGCAGTTGTTGTGGGCACACAGGGAGGTGAGGCCATGTTGGTGCTGATCTGGTGGAGGCATGTCAGTATGTCCCTATGCACCGCTGTCAGTTGTTCCAATGTGTCCCACTTGGACTCCATGCCAGACATGTGTGTCTCGACACGTGACATGTGTGACTCGACATGTGACATGTGTGTGTCAACACGGGACATGTGGGAGTCCAAGCGGGCATGATGGGCAGCCTGCTGCTGTTGTATGTCCTTGAGGATCCCCACTACCTGGCTGACCTCTCCGGTGCTAGTCTGGTACGCATCCGCGATGCGTGCCAGTTGTGGGTCATCATGCAGTCCAGACCCCTCTGCAAAGAGCGACCTATGTTTACCACCCCTCCCACCACCCCTGGCGACACGTGCAGGACCTGCGGTGGCACGCACAGGTGACCGTGGGCCCACTTGGGTGTTGTTCCTGGGCTCGTTGTCACCAGCTCCAGTTTGGGCCTGGGTCCCTGCGCTGTTGTCTTCTGTGGTCCTTGGTCTGTCCGTGTTGGCAGGGGTGGCCTGTGTGTTGGCAGTTGTTGGAGGGGTGGGTGCAGGGGGTGCGGATGTTGGTCCTGCTGGTGCTGCATGATGACTCACACCGGAGGGTCCAGCTGGTTCTTCGCTATCCGAGGAGTGCAGAGGCTGATCCACACCAGTGAGCTCAGTGTTCCCCGGAGCCTGGGACAGGGACTCCTCCTGGTCTGCTGCTGTGTCCCCATCATCACCTGTTTTGGGGAGAGACACAGATTGTATGTTATGTTTCTACTGGCATCAATTGTTCAAACACCTGACAGTTGTGACTGTACCTCTGGATGTGGGCCAGGACATTTCATTCTCCTAAATTGTGACAGTCAGAGAGTGATATTGGTGTAGCACATTGTCCTGCCAACCTGTGGCATGTCAATGTGAATGTTGAGGTGTGTGCATGACCAGCATTGGTGGTATTTGGTTGCCATCCAGGCCTCCTTCTCCCCCCAGCCCAGTTATCCCATCATGAAGCGTGCTTCCATTGCAGGTAGTGCAAGTTGTCTTTCAGGATGTCAGTCAGTGGTGTCCTGCTGTTGGTTGTTGCACAGTTCCCAGCAGGGCCTTGTGCTCCCCCCAGCAGTACCCAGTGTCAGCCATCTTGTGAGTCCTTTTCCACTCCCTGTGATGTGAGCATGGTTGAGAGTGGTGTTGATGGGCCAATTGTGAGGGTGAGCAATACTGTGCCTACAACTCCCATCATGCTATTGCCTCCACCCCCTTCCCAGCATGCCCATCCTTCCTTCCTTTTGACTCTGCTTCCCTGTGGGGTGGGGTGCCTGTGCTGACAGGATGGCTGGGAGTGTTGTCCTGGCAGTTGTTTGGCTACAAGTCCCAAGAGTGTCCCTGTGCTTCACACAGCATAACCCAGGGTGGTGGTTCTTTGTGGGATCTTCAGTTAGGATGTGAGGCATTGCATTCTCCCAGGTGGGTTATGTGGAGTTAGTGTTGAGGGGGTGTGTGAGGGGAGGTGCTTGTAATTATGGTCAGTGCTGTGAGTCCTCCTTCCCACCCAGCCAGATATCCCACCATGGAACGTGCTTCCATTGCAGGGAGTGCAAGTTGTCTTTCAGGATGTCAGTCAGTGGTGTCCTGCTGTTGGTTGGTGCACAGTTCCCAGCAGGGCCTTATGCTCCCCCCAGCAGTACCCAGTGTCAGCCATCTTGTGAGTCCTTTTCCACTCCCTGTGATGTGAGCATGGTTGAGAGTGGTGTTGATGGGCCAATTGTGAGGGTGAGCAATATCTGTGCCTACAACTCCCATCATGCTATTGCCTCCACCCCCCTTCCCAGCATGCCCATCCTTCCTTCCTTTTGACTCTGCTTCCCTGTGGGGTGGGGTGCCTGTGCTGACAGGATGGCTGGGAGTGTTGTCCTGGCAGTTGTTTGGCTACAAGTCCCAAGAGTGTCCCTGTGCTTCACACAGCATAACCCAGGGTGGTGGTTCTTTGTGGGATCTTCAGTTAGGATGTGAGGCATTGTATTCTCCCAGGTGGGTTATGTGGAGTTAGTGTTGAGGGGGTGTGTGAGGGGAGGTGCTTGTAACTATGGTCAGTGCTGTGAGTCCTCCTTCCCACCCAGCCAGATATCCCACCATGGAACGTGCTTCCATTGCAGGGAGTGCAAGTTGTCTTTCAGGATGTCAGTCAGTGGTGTCCTGCTGTTGGTTGGTGCACAGTTCCCAGCAGGGCCTTGTGCTCCCCCAGCAGTACCCAGTGTCAGCCATCTTGTGAGTCCTTTTCCACTCCCTGTGATGTGAGCATGGTTCAGAGTGGTGTTGATGGGCCAATTGTGGGTGTGACCAATATCTGTGCCTACAACTCCCATCCTGCTATTGCCTACACCCCCTTCCCAGCATGCCCATACTTCCTTCCTTTTGAGTGGACTTCAGTGTGTGTGAGTGTGACAGCAATGGCAAGATGGCTGACAGTGTGGTCCTGTTGTTTGTTGGTGCCCAGTTCCCAGCAGGGCCTTGTGCTCCCCACAGCTGTGGCCAGTGTCAGACATCTTTGAAGTGGCTTTTGACTCCCTGTGAGGTGTGCATGCTTCAGTGCTAACTTGCTGGGCCATGTGGGTGTGAGATGTTGATCTGTGACTACCACTCCCATCATGCTATTGCCTACACCCCCTTCCCAGCATGCCCATCCTTCCTTCCTTTTGAGTGGACTTCAGTGTGTGTGAGTGTGACAGCAATGGCAAGATGGCTGACAGTGTGGTCCTGTTGTTTGTTGGTGCCCAGTTCCCAGCAGGGCCTTGTGCTCCCCACAGCAGTAGCCAGTGTCAGCCATCTTGTCAGTTGTTTTCCACTCCCTGTGATGTGAGCATGGTTCAGAGTGGTGTTGATGGGCCAATTGTGGGTGTGACCAATATCTGTGACTACCACTCCCATCATGCTATTGGCTACACTGACTTGACCAGCATACACAGAATTCCTTCCTTTGAGTGAGCTTCCCTGTGAGGTGGTGTTCTAGTGGTGGCAAAATATCTGACAGTGTTTGTTGGTTATATTTGTGCCACTGCCTTGCTGTATTTGTTGTTAGGTTTGTAGATGTCATGACACAGTTACATATCACTATGAGATGGCAGGTATTGTGTTTGTCTGACTAGCATTCACATCTTGGGATGGATATCTTTTGGTTGCTGTGTATTTGCTAAGTGTGCATGGTTTGCCTATCCCCTTGACTGTGATGTGTGTGTGTTGTCACACCATATTGTGTATATTAGTTGTGTACTCACCAGGCTCTGGGATGTCTGTTAGTCCGTATACGCTCACTGGTGGTAGGATGGCCCGCACCTTCTCCTCCCAGGGCCTGAGGTATACTGGTTTTGCAGGAGGACCACTGCCGGTGTGCTGGCTGAGGAGGTAGTCCTTTTTGAGTAGGTCCCTGACCCTCCTGCGCACATCATACCACCTGTTCTGGATGTCTTCCTTTGTGCGCAAACATGGTGATTGTGCGTTGACCCTGTCGACAATCCTCGCCCACATCTTGGTTTTCTGCGACATGGGGGTCTGTTGTACCAATGTACCAAACAACTGTGGCTCTACCCTGAGGATCTCGTCTACCAGGACTTCCAATTCACAATCTAGGAACTTATGGTTCTTCTTTGGGGGCATGGTGATGGGTGGTGGTGGTGATTGATGTGTGTGTGTGTGTGCAAGTGGGGGTGTGTGAGTGTAGGTTTAGCTGGGTGTGTGTGAGGGTGCTATTTGTAGGTGTGGTAATGGTGTGTGGCTTGTGTGATGTATGAGCTGTGAGTGTGTCTGTGGTTGCTGTGTGATGGTGTTCTGTCTGGCAGGTCAGTGGAATTTGCAAGGGATCATGGTAGGGATTTGTGGGCTTTATGTAGGTGGAGTTGGAGGTGTGTCCTTGTTCCATCTTTTTTCCTCCCTGTATTTATTGGCTTAGTGGTTGCTTGTTTGGTCCTTTTTTTCTAATTTTTCCTTGGTGTTTTTGCTGCATGTAGGAGTCGTTCTTGTGTCCGAGTAGGACGCTGCAGTTGTCTGGTGCGATCTTGTCTGACTCATTCCCGCTGTGTGTCAGCTAGGTTTCATATGCGGCGTACGAGTCGGTCGCGGAGTATTGGGTTGCTTCGGCTGGGTTTTGTATGCGTGTCGGTCGTACGGCTTGTGCTCCGGGCGAGTCGGTCGTGTTTTGCACGCACAGCATCGTACTACGCGGGTCGGAGTTCGCGGGTACGTTTCGTTCGGGTTCAATCCGAGTGCGTGTCGGTGGGTTCGTTTCGCGTGATTTCCCGGCCGGATGGCTTGTTTCCGTCCGGCTCGGTCGGTCGTTTTGTATTCCGTCCGAGTCTGTCGGATTTCACATGCATTTCATCGTACTACACGGGGCGTGCGGCGCCGGTCCGAGTCGGTCGGACTTAATTCCCGTACCGAGTCGGTCGGTATGTTTTCCGGCCCGAATCGGAATCGGCCCCTTAGTGTTTACACAAAAATATATATAACAGTAGGGAAAGTGTTGGATAGCGGAGGGGTAAAAATTATTATTCCCATTCAATCAGTGCAACAGTAGGGAAAGTGTTGGACAGTGGAAGGGTAAAAATTACTATTCCCACGCCAGTCAGTGCAACAGTAGGGAAAGTCAGTTCAAAATTAAAAACAAACAAAATATCATCAACAAAATAAAAATATTTTTTTTAAAGTACATACAAAATATAAATATGTTAAAAATAAAAACAACAATATATTTAATATTAAAAATAAAAACATATTATAATGTTAAATACATATCACAAATACCTACAAATATTATATTAATTAAAGTTAAAAAATAATTTTCAAACAAATAATTATTTAGAAATCATTTATTAACAAAAACATTAATTATTATATAAATTTAGCCTGTTTACTTCCTACCCTATAAACACCACACAACTCACAACCTACATCGAAAAAAAAGAAATATTTGCATAATTAACATAATTCATTTTCAATTAAACAAATATTATTCATTAAATACATTAAATCACATAAAATGTCATTAACTTCCTAGCCTTTGCACCTATAATCCCCACAAACCACACCTAAAATTAAACTGTAAATTCTCACCACACAAAAAAATAATTAAACAATTACCGTACTTAATTATCAATTAATATTAATTTTCAGCCAATTATTAATTAATTAAAAATAAATTACTTCCCACTCTTTACCCCTAAAACCCCCACAACCTGCAACTTAAATTAATTACACAATTTCCATATTTAATTGTCTATTAATTAACTAATATTAATTAACACCACATTTTAATTAATTATAAATTAATTACTTCCCACCCTTTACCCTATCAACCCCACAACCTGCACCTAAAGGTTACCCCACATTTTTTTAAACACGATAAACATTATAAAATCTCAATTAAATAAATATTAATAAATAAAAAATATTCATTAATTTATTATAAATAAATTACTTCCCATCCTATTCCCCTATAAACCCACAACCCGCTACGGAACTAAAAAACACAAAATTTAATTAAAATAAAACTAATAGCTACTAAAAATTTAAACACTTATATTTAAAAGATAAACATTGCTTATACAAATATAAATTCATTAAAAAAAAATGAAAAATTAATAAATAAAAAAAAAAATGAAATCGATATTTTAAACAACTATAATTTTGCAAATGATATTAATGACTTCTATATTTTTAAAAATCGATATTTCTTACCTTAAAGTCGATATTCTTCACCATGATATTCTTGAGATCGATATTTCTGTGTCACGATATTTAAAACTCGATATTAGTGTAAGTCAACATTTCCAACTCGATATTTTGACTGAATACCGGATAGGAGGACACCATTTGCTTTTGAGGTGCTTGGGCCTCCTTTTTAAGGGTAAAGACCTTTTCTCAATATGATTGGTCTTCCTTCTTTCATGCATCCTTTATCCCCACAATCGGAGACTCCTCCTTATATAGACCATCATTCACGGTCAGAACCACTCTTAGCTTTCTTCTTGAGCATTACTTGCCTATGGTTTTGCGTACACAGATCGCATCTCATGTTGGAATAATTACTTAAAGATCTCCTCATTAAATTTCCCCTCTGGGATCTCAGGAGATGCCCTGTCCTTCTCGGACTTAATGTAAATAAGGTGCATTAATTACACTTATATGGGAGAATAAGGGAATTAAGCGCACAAACCACAGTGTACAATTAATATGACTTAGAAGTATCAGTGCAGTGCTCTATAGAGGAGGGATGTCAACCCTGCATCCCAATAATAATGTCACTAAATGAAAACAGAGCTCTGAGAACACGCAATCATATATTTAAAAAAAAGTCATCCAGAAGTCCTCATGCTCTTCAAGTCTTTGCTTTGATCATATAATAATTCTTACGCCAGCCAACACGTGTTTCGTCTGTGGTTAAGTCACCCTACGACTCCCTCGGGGCTGGAATATTAAATAAAATAAAATTTGTCTTAGAAATTAATCCGATATTAATATATATTAACAGATCATATCCCGTGTGTTTATAAGTGCTAGACCAGAGTACTCTCTATAATGTGATACACTGGAGAAAAACCATGCTTTCCTTTATGCAAGTGCACCCCTGTTGTCCTCATCTTGAGGGGCATCAATTCTTTGGCGTGCAGTTTTATATATTGTATAATCAATCAAGCAATGAAATTGTAAGCGCGCTACTCACCCGTGAGGGTCTCAAGGCGCTGGGGGGGGTGTAAGCAGCTCCGCTCAGTTGAAGAGCCAGGTCTTGAGTGTCTTCCTGAAGATGTTCAGGGAGGGGGTTCGTCTGATGTCGATCAGGAGCTCCTTCCAGGTCTTGGCGCCAATGTAGAAGAAGGCTCTTCCACCTGTTCTGGCTCTGCGGATGCACGGGGTTTCTGTGAGGGCGAGGTCGGCGGATCGTAGGTTTCTCTTGGGTACATGGAAGGAGATTCTCTGGTTGAGGTATTGTGGTCCGGTGTTGTGGAGGCATTTGTAGGCATAGGAGTATCTTGCAGGTAACTCTCTTCTCGACGGGGAGCCAGTGGAGGTTACGCAGGTGTTGGGTGATGTGTTCGTGTCGAGGGATGCCGAGGACGAGTCTGGCTGCAGTGTTCTGTATGGTCTGGAGTTTGTGGAGCAGAGACTTGTTGATCCGGGCATAGAGGGCGTTTCTGTAGTCCAGTCTGCTGGTTATGAGTGCTTGGGTGATGGTCTTCCTTGATTCAGGAGGGATCCATTTGATGGTTTTTCTGAGAATGCGGAGGGTGTTGAAGCAGCTTGAGGCGACAGCATTGATAATGCTGTCGGGTCATGGAGAGGGAGGAGTCAAGTACGATGCTGAGGTTTCGGACGTGGTCTGTGGGGATGGGAGGGCTGCCGAGGGCGGTGGGCCACCAGGTGTTGTCCCATGCAGAGGGGGAGGGTCCAAGGACCTCTGTCTTCTCGGAGTTGAGCTTCAGGCAGCTGCTGCTCATCCAGGATGCAACGTCCTTCATTCCTTCCTGGAAGTTGAGTCTGGTGGTGATGGGGTCCTTGGTGAGGGAGAGGATGAGCTGGGTGTCGTCGGCATAGGATACTATGCTGAGTCCGTGCTGTCTGACGATGGCGGAAAGGGGGGCCATGTACATTTTGAAAAGTGTGGGACTGAGCGATGATCCTTGGGGTACTCCGCAGCTAATTTCCGTGGATTTGGAGAGGAAGGGTGGCAGTCTGATCCTTTGGGTTCTGCTGGTGCGGAAGGAGCAGATCCAGTCAAGGGCGGTTCCCTGTATGCCGGCGTCGTGGAGTCTGGCGGTGAGTGTGCGGTGGGAGACGGTGTCGAACGCTGCAGAGAGGTCGAGTAGGATCAGGGCCGCTGTGTGTCCTTGGTCGAGGAGGGTGCGGATGTTGTCTATGTCGGCGAGTAGAGTGGTCTCGGTGCTGTGGTTGCTGCGGAATCAGGATTGGGAGGGGTCGAGGATGGCGTTTTCTTCAATGAATTTTTGTTAGCTGGGCATTGACGATCTTCTCAGTGACTTTGGCCGTGAAGGGGAGGAGGGAGATGGGTCGGTAGTTCTTGAGGTCCGTGGGGTCTGCTGAGGGCTTCTTGAGCAGGGGTCTGACTTCTGCCTGTTTCCAGACTTTGGGAAAGGTGCCGGTCTTGAAGGTGGTGTTGATGGTGCGTCGTAGTTCTGGAGCAATGGCGGTGGCGGCTCTGTGGTAGATGTGCGTCGGGCAGGGGTCCGTGGGGGCCCCTGCATGGATGCCTTTCATGGTCGAAGTGGTGTCTTCGGTGGTGACTGGGGTCCAGGAGGAGATGGTACGCTGGCTGGCGTTGCTGGAGTGGGGGGTGGTTTCGGAGTCCGGTGTCTGGTCGTTGAAGTGGTCGTAGAGGCCCTTGATTTTCAGATGGAAGTAGGATCCGAGCTTGTCGCAGAGGTCTTGGGAGTGGGTGATGTCCATGGTTTCGCTGGGGGGTTTGTTGAGTTCCTGGATGACGCTGAAGAGTTCCTTGGAGTTGCTGGAGTTGGCGAGGATCTTGTTTTGGATAAAGGTCCTTTTGGTGGATCTGATGCGTTGGTGGTATTCCGTCATGGCGTTCTTGTAGGTGGTGCGATCTTCTGGCATTTTGCTGTTTCTTCAGATCTTCTAGAGACGTCTGCAGGTGCGTCTGGATTCTTGGAGGTCAGTGGTGAACTAGGTGGCCTTCCTGTGGCGCCGTCTATCAGAGTTGCGTAGGGGTGCGAGCTCGTCTGCGCAGTTGGAGATCCATCTGTGGAGTTCTTTTGCTGCGAGGTTGGCGTCAGTCAAGGTGGTGGTGGTGGTGGGGGCATCAAGGTTGAGGGCAGAGTTGAGCTGCTCCTCAGTGATTTTGCTCCACTTCCTTCTTGGAGGGTGCGGTGTAGGTTTGGGGGCAGTGGGTTCGTCGACGTTGAAGTGTACGCAGTGGTGGTCCATCTAGGGGGTTGTGTGGTGTGGCTTAAGTGGATGTTGTTACCTCCTGCGAAGATGGGGTCGGAGGTGTGTCCTGCCTTGTGGGGGGCGTGGTGACGAGCTGTTTCAGGCGGATGTTGGCGAGGTTGTCCAGGAGGGTGGTGGGTTTGGGGTCGCTGGGGTTGTCGAGGCGGAAGTTCAGGTCTCCAATGAGTATGTAGTCCATGGAGGCGATGGCATGGGGTGCGATGAGGCCGGTGATGGTTGTAGTGAATGAGGCGCGAGGTCCGGGGGGGTCTGTAAGCGAGGGTGCCGCGAAGTGTGGTTCTAGGGTTGGTCTGGATCTGGAAGTGAAGGTGTTTGGTGGTGGAGGGGGGAGTCATTCGTGGTGGAGGTGGAGAGTCTGAGGGAGCTCTTGTGTGCGATGGCGAGTCAGTCAAAAGGTACTTTACTCGGCGGCCAAAAGCCATAAAAGCAATTTTAAGAAAAGCACATTTCAGCAGGGTACATCCATACATAAAACTTAAGCACATAAATAGGATTAAAATAACTCTACAAGACAATAAAAAACGACCAGCATTGCTGTTTCAAGGTTCATATGTTAAGCCACAAAAAATACATCATGTAAAGTGCAACAGTACTAGGCATAAGGCCAAGTGTTATAGGTGTTGTATCATAAAAAGCACATAATGTTATATAAACAAGCATTGGCATAGCCAATAGATCTCGCCTTTGGGACCTTATAAGTGTTTAGCCAGAACTACTGGCTTTGCCAATGTCTTTAAGCTACGGTGTAGAGCAGTGTGGCTGCTGTGCAGCATGTTGAAAAGTTATAATAAAAAGTGTTGTAAGCATTTTTTTTATTTTATATATAACCAAGAAGATATTATGTAGAACTGAACAACTCTATTAAAAAAGTATTAACATAAAAAATGTCTTCTAGGTTTTTTTTGTTATTGCTGTTCTGGCAAATCTTCCTGCCTGTTCAAATGCTTGTTTGTTATAGCATTTTTGTTATGGTGGGAGGGGGTGGGACGACCATAAACAGCACTCGTAGTGAGGTGGTGCTGCACTGGTGCAGAGCTGGTGCTGCACGTAGGTGGTGCTGCACATGTGCAGAGGTGTTTCTGCACTGAATCTAAGGTGGTGCTCAGATAGTGCTGCGCTGGTGCTAAGGTGGTGCTGTGCTGGTGCTGAGATGGGTGCTGCGCTGTGGCTCAGTGGTGCTTCGGTGGTGGTGTTGTGGTGGTGCTCAGGTGCTGCTGAGTGATGCTGCGGTAGTGCTGCTGAGTGATGTAGAAGTGGTGCTTAACAACGCTGACTGGTGCTGCGCTGATAGTAAGGTAGTGCTGAGTTGATGTTGCACTGATGCAACGTGAAGTGTAAATAAATAACCAGCAGCTTGGCTAAAGGGAGCCTGCACTTCTCACCATCACTGAGAAGGGAGGATCGTAGGGCGGGGGAAGGAGGACGGGCAATCGGCGTTCAACAAAAGGCGTTTTCTAATCAAACATAAATACTGCTTGGCTGTGAACACAATGTAAAAGTTCTTAACTTAATCAGTTTAGTGGAGATGCACACATAATATAGACACACTTGTGGCAACAAACGCTATATTTGTGCACATATAGTGAGCACACATGATACATACAAATAAAAGATCTTCATTTGGCTACACAAGTGGCAATTCACATGAATACATAAACATGGAATGCTGCTCACACACACTACATGTATGCACATGTACACAATCCTGGCAACATACCATGCCTTGGCCCCAATCAACATACTTTATGGCACTTGGCTTGTCAGCAAGGTTAATGTCACCGTCTCCTTGCTGATGTGTAAATAGGGTGAACATATGGCCCCTTTCCTTCTCAAACCAGTGAATTTCGGAAACGAAAGCGAGAGACACATTTAAATAAACAATCAGATACTTGGGCTGTCTCTCAGGTTACTTAGATGATATCGCAGGTGCCAATGATAGGAGAGCTATGCTTCAGAATGCCTTGGAGTTAAAGGCTTGCACCCTAGACAGCATGGCAATGAAACTGTTTAGAAGTGCTCTATGTAGCGCCTAACATTGAGCCCCATGTTGCAACCATGATCAGTAGATGCAACTTGGTTAAAATGATGTTGTATATCCGGAAGGCTGGCTGCGGGCTGGTAAGCCAACTGGAAATCGTTTTAGCCATTAAACACTTCAGAGGTAGGATTCTGCTGTGCCTACCAGTAATATACCAGTATTGTTTGAGATAAGCACCTTGGATCAATAAACTTGGCACCCATTCCTACATTTTACAAAGAACGCAGTCTTAACAGAATAGTTATGGTAAGGAAAAGCAGAAGTTCACTTATAAGTTACCACCCCACTGAGAGAAACTCGCACTGCCTTCAGCTACAACCCAATTGTGCCCCACTATAAACACCTGGATGCGACTCAATTCAAATTATGGACTAGACAAGAGTAATATGCTGCCTGAAAAAAAAAAAGTGATATCCTGGAAAAAGCAAACACTCATACGGAATGCAAGATTAAGTAAAGCATGTGAAATGTAAGCAGGAACAACATGGTTACCTTAATGCTTTTACACTCATTATTCAGAAATCAGTGAGTGTTTTTGCCTGAAAAGTTAAGACATGACTACAGGGCGCGGAAGGGACCCATTTCAATGTCCATTGCTTATATCCTGAGCAGTATGGTTTGAAAAGACCACAGAGCCGCGGTACACACTTTATAAACTAAAAAAAGAAAAACAGCTGAAAAGGATCACATTAAACGTGTTCTACTCCATACATCAACCAAGTATTGCAGGACCACCAGGAATGGTGCACTTTCCCACCCGGGGAAAACAATGTTGTTTACAGAAAGACGAGAAAATGAAAGTAGAGCTTCACTGGCAAACTCTGTAAAGTGGCGCTAATGTGTTTGGTTGTGAATAAAACCAATCTGGTCACTTTGCGACCACTCTGTCTTGCTTTATTTAGTTACTTTTCGTATTTTAAAACTTTTTTCTCTCGTCCCAAGGCTGCACTTTGGAATAGAAAAATGACAGAAAAAGACATTTCCAGCAAAAGTGTTTCTTTCTTTTTTTGGATCCATTTCATAGGGGAACAAATGAAGGAAAGGAGAGGAAAGAGAGGGTAAGAGCCATTTCTCGAAGTCATGGTTTTCAGCAAGTGTAGTGGAGAGAGACAGAAACAGAAAGAGAGGGAATAAGAGGAAGAGGAAGAAGGAGAGAGGGGAATATTCATTATTCTGAGGACTTTCAAAACAGAGAGGGCGAGAGTGTGTGTGCATTTTTGTCTGAGTGTATGTAAAAATCCCTGGGGGAACCTGACTGACATCTCACAATGCCCGACTGAAATCACCTGTACTGAACTATTTATCAGAGAAAAAGTAATGGTGAGGGCAAGCAGAGCAACAGACGAACCGGTAGGGAGGCAAAAGCACTGGAAGTGCAGGGAGGGGTGACAGAGCAACAGACAAATTGGTGAAGTGATGAAAAGCACTGGAAGAGCAGGGATCGGTGACAGAGCAACAGAGGAATTGGTGAAACAGAGGAATTGGTGAAGGGATGAAAAGCACTGGAAGAGCAGGGAGGGGTGGCAGACCAACAGAGAAATTGGTGAATTAGAGGAATTGGTGAAGGGATGAAAAGCACTGGAAGAGCAGGGAGGGGTGGCAGAGTAACAGAGGAATTGGTGGAACAGAGGAATTGGTGAAGGGATGAAGAACACTGGAAGAGCAGGGAGGGGTGAGAGAGCAACAGAGGAATTGGTGAAGTGATGAAAAGCACTAGAGGAGCAGGGATCGGTGACAGAGCAACAGAGGAATTGGTGAAACAGAGGAATTGGTGAAGGGATGAAAAGCACTGGAAGAGCAGGGAGGGGTGGCAGACCAACAGAGGAATTGGTGAATTAGAGGAATTGGTAAAGGGATGAAAAGCACTGGAAGAGCAGGGATGGGTGGCAGAGTAACAGAGGAATTGGTGGAACAGAGGAATTGGTGAAGGGATGAAATGCACTGGAAGGGCAGGGAGGGGTGGCAGAGCAACAGATAAATTGGTGAAGGGATGAAGAACACTGGAAGAGCAGGGATCGGTGACAGAGCAACAGAGGAATTGGTGAAGGGATGAAGAACACTGGAAGAGCAGGGATCGGTGACAGAGCAACAGAGGAGTTAGAGCAACAGAGGAATTGGTGAAGGGATGAAAAGCACTGGAAGAGCAGGGAGGGGTGGCAGAGTAACAGAGGAATTGGTGAAGGGATGAAATGCACTGGAAGGGCAGGGATCGGTGACAGAGCAACAGAGGAATTGGTGAAACAGGGGGATTGGTGAAGGGATGAAAAGCACTGGAAGAGCAGGGAGGGGTGGCAGAGTAACAGAGGAATTGGTGGAACAGAGGAATTGGTGAAGGGATGAAATGCACTTGAAGGGCAGGGAGGGGTGGAGGGGCAACAGAGGAATTGGTGGAACAGAGGAATTGGTGTAGGGATGAAGAACACTGGAAGAGCAGGGAGGGGTGGCAGAGTAACAGAGGAATTGGTGGAACAGAGGAATTGGTGAAGGGATGAAATGCACTTGAAGGGCAGGGAGGGGCGACAGAGCAACAGAGGAATTGGTGAAACAGGGGAATTGGTGAAGGGATGAAAAGCACTGGAAGAGCAGGGAGGGGTGGCAGAGCAACAGAGGAATTGGTGAAGGGACGAAAAGCACTGGAAGAGTGGGGAGGGGTGGCAGAGCAAGAGAGGAGTTGGTGGAACAGAGGATTTGGTGAAGGTACGAAAAGCACTCGAAGAGCAGGGAGGGTTGGCAGAGCAACAGAGGATTTGGTGGAACAGAGGAATTGGTGAAGGGATGAAATGCACTGGAAGACCAGGGAGGGGTGGCAGAGCAACAGAGGAATTGGTGAAGGGATGAAAAGCACTGGTAGAGCAGGGATTGGTGACAGAGCAACAGAGGAATTGGTGAAGGGATGAAGAACACTGGAAGAGCAGGGATCGGTGACAGAGCAACAGAGGAATTGGTGAAGGGATGAAAAGCACTGGAAGAGTGGGGAGGGGGGCAGAGCAACAGAGGATTTGGTGGAACAGAGGAATTGGTGAAGGTACGAAAAGCACTCGAAGAGCAGGGAGGGGTGACAGAGCAACAGAGGAATTGGTGAAGGGATGAAGAACACTGGAAGAGCAGCGATCGGTGACAGAGCAACAGAGGAATTGGTGAAGGGATAAAAAGCACTGGAAGAGCAGGGATCGGTGACAGAGCAAGAGAGGCATTGGTGAAAGAAAAAAAGCACTGGAAGAGCAGGGCGGGGTGGCAGAGCAACAGAGGAATTGGTGAGGTGGAACGCAACAGAAGAGCGGGAGAGTGACAGAGAAGCGGATCTGGATTTGAACTTTACAGTGTTTTCGACACACTTACAAAGCAAAATACCTTTCACACAAGAAAAATACATATCGACATGAATTTTACAGCACTATGTATAAAATAAAAATTTAAAGTCTGCATTAACATCATCGATTAAACATGCAAATAAGGCACAAACAATCTTTAGTTTTGAGAAAAGTGGCAAACCTCATCTGTTCCTAGAATTAATCAAGCCCTCACCCCGCTATATGGCTTTAGAGGCCTAGGGCAGGGCCGGTGTAAACCCCCCCTACAACAATTTTGTTCTCCATTTCCAGCTGCTTCTTAGGAATCATCCAGCCCATTTTGTTACCTTCCCAGACAAGTCACTTAGAAGAAGGAACATTTGCTCATCCAGCTAGTCAGGATGGTCTTGTTTAAGCAGCTTGGTAATGGTACTCTTTCTCTCAGAACTATACAGGGTGCAGTCTAATAAAAAATGTTTCAGATCTCCTGTGGCATGGCAGAAGCTATTTGCAGGTATTTCCACATTTACCTTATTCGGAGTTTTGTTTAATAGCAAGTAGCCACCTCTTGACAGTGCAAAAAACCTGTTTTCTCCATAATTTGTCATCAGGGTTAAATATTGCTGTGCACTTGGTGAGGGATCAAACATACCTATAGGAAAGACTTTCCAGTACTTTCATTCTTTGCTCTTTTGCCAGGTGCGCAGAGTGCATGGAAATTGAGGAATTTATTTGCCTCTTTGAAATCATTTGAAACTTATTCAGTGCTTCGGATAATATCAAGTTGTCTCATGAGAGCAACGGACTAGAGCAATGGAGGAACCAGTGGGTGTGAAAAGTAATGGAAGACCGGAGAGGGTTGGAGGAAGTTGGGGTGAAACCAAGCTATACAGAGGTAGTAATGGCAAGAAGCTCAGGGGGAAATGAAAACTAATGGGGCAGCAATAAAAAGGTAAAACAAAACAAGCACACAAGGGAGAGGATGAACACATGCGCACCCTTGGAGTGCTGAAAAAATAGACACCTGATTGTGTAAGCAGTGGAAGGGTACAATTCATCTGATCAGATACACAGTGAAACAGCAGTGCTCCAGGGCAGGGTCTAAAACAGAACAAGTGTTGCATGAAAATCGCCAAACCGGAAAAAACCCTTACCTGCTCCAACTTCGAGCAAGTCTACGTGGTGGGCCAATTATAGATTGAACGATCCCACCAATCAGGCTGAGCTGAAAAAAGAAATGGGCAAAATTATAAAAAGATTCCGCACCGTAATTGCGTGGGGAACTAAAAAGGCCGAGAAGGGGGGGGGGGAGGAGATTGCAACGCTTACCTGCTCTGACCAAGAGCCAATCTACACTAAGTCCACCATACCGGTCGAGTAACCGCCCGTACTGAAGACCAGAAAGTACTCGGCGTTTCAGGCGTGATGATGAAGTAGCTTCGAACGCTGAACGAGACCATGGAGCTAGAAATAGGACTGTCAGGAGTACACGACAGTCCCCGTAGTTGCTATCCTAATTGTTATAAACTCATGAATGAGACAAAAATATGGCAAAGTAAAAAGCTGTATATTCGAGACGGCTAATGTTAAAAAGCAAATCAAGGTTAATAAACTCTAATGTATAATTGGTGTTGTAGGCCAAGCAGGTGAAAAGGAGGCCAGGCAACCATGTATGCCAATACACGCACGTGACCCGCCCCAAGTGAAACAAGCGTGCGCGCCTCAAGTAAAAAAAAAAAAAACTGTCGGCAAAAGTGAAAGCGTTTCTCTTGCGAGAGCGAGCGGCGCCAGGATCGATAATTGAGAACACATGGCGAAAAAGCTCGCTCCCGCAAGTGAATCGCCAGACGTGCACGCGTTGCTATTGGAAGCAATGCAACGCGTGCATGTTTTTGCCCGCAAAAGCTGTGCCGATTCCTAAAGGTCTCTTTCCTATGCAGCGCATGCGCACTGCGTAGGCGAGACCTAAAAAGGCGCATTAGCTCCGCCTGAAGAACAGGGTATCTACAGCTGCAGCAACTTTTTTCTATATCCAATTGCCCCCATTAGGAAACTTGCCACCCCAAAGCAGATCATAGGAGATGATAACATTTGAAGATAAAACAGAGCAGGCCTAACTTGGACAAATCGGCAATCTCTGAGTAATGGAAGTATATATTTTTTGCGCAGGGGATTATAATAAGAACAGAAAAACATAAAATGGAGAGTGTCCTGCTCTGAAAAGTTGTCACATGGACAAGGTTTTAATGTACCAGGTTTCGCATATCCTTGCGGAAATGCCAATAGCCATTGGACCAAGTTCAAGTGGAATCTAGTCAGGACAAAGCCATGTATGCTTTGTTAATGAGAAGTAAATATGGTTGCGTCTGTTGACTCAAGCTCAGTGTAACAAACCTTCTCACAGAGGGCTTGGCTAGCTCCAACTCCTTCCTGATCCCCTGCCGCTTGTCCAGAAACTGCTGTTTAATGTCTCTAATTGCGTTTTTACCCAGAGGCCCAGGGCTCAGGAACAAGTCAGGACAGCCAAGCCATCTTGTCTGTTCCATTATATATTTCAGCCAGGGAATGTGTAAAGCCCCTTCCAGTGCGGTGCAGTCAGAGATTATAAGTTGATTTAAATTTGGGGACGGGCATGCCCTGATTCAGAGCCAGCGCAACAGCGGGCCCACCGTAATCTGGTCCGAGATGTATCCCACCCCCAATTCCTCATGTAGGATGAATGCCGGGGTGGCTGAGGGAACTGCAATGAGTTTATGCATAAAATTATTCTCGGCCTCCTGAATTTCTTTCGCAATCTTGTAGCCCCAGACGTCACACCCATATGGCGAGTCCTCCTCCTGGGCGGTTGGGGCGGTCTTTCCTCTGGATCTTGTATCCGTCGGGGATGGCGGTGGTGATGTCGGCGATGTCGGGGGCGGAGTAGGCGTTGGTCCAGGTTTCTGTAAAGAAGGCGACGTCTGGTGAGAGGGTTTAGAGGAGGTCCCAGATTTCAACGGCGTGTCTGTGCAGGGAGCGCACATTGATGAGGATGCACCTCAGTGTTTCGGAGGTGTTGGCGTTCGGTGCAAGGTGGTGGCCCTGGTGGTGCTGGTGGTGTTGAAGGTCTGGCGGCCGTGACGGCAGGAAAACTGTCCCTGGGTGGCGCTTAGCGTGGATAGCTGGCAGTTGTTGTTCCTCCCGGGGTTGAGAGCGAGGAGGGTAGCTGAGTCGTAGCGGCAGGGGCGGCTGGTGTTCATGGGCGAGATGGGCGCCGCCCTGCCACCCTTAGGGGATTCAAAAAATGTGAGCTGGAACACCGAGCAGCTGGCAATAAATTGTGCTGGCTGCTCTGTGAACAAACATGGGCAAATCTGGGTTTTTCTTTGAGGGGGTGGGGGTCTGGGGATAATGGCTCTTCTGCGCATGCTTTTGGCTGGGCGAAGATTTCTTCGTCCTGGAGCCAGAAAGCAGAGCAGTGACGACACACAGGTGGGCAGGATCTGTGTATCACTGCCAGAATACAGCTTTTAATTTGGGCGTTATTCGTAAAGCCCAGGGAGGAGTCAGAAGCTCCCCATTAATTCCAATGGCTGGGGGAAGGCCAGTCCGGCTTCGGGAAAGTAGTGGGGTGTAGCAGTGGCCTCTGCCTCTTCCTTGAGAGAGACAGTGAGACCCAGTAACAGTTGTTGTTTATTGAGGTGATTGGTGTGCTGGGGTCTGGGGGAGGGGTCAATCCAGCATTTTCAAGTTTGCCTGCATCATTGCCAGTCACGCTGCCTTCTGCACTCAGTCACGAGTCGGAGCCCAGCACGAGAGAACATCGAGCTCGTAGGTTTGAGGTAGCCAGGCCTGGAGGTAGCTTGACTGTACAGTGTGAGTATTATTTCGAGCTGGATAATAAGTTAGTTCACTTCATTGCAGCTTAGGACATTCAGTGTTGTATTTAATTATATAGCGCTTACTTTACTGACAAGGCGCTGCTATAGTATGAACATTATATGTGGAGCATTCAAGCCAGAAGGACGGCGGCGGGCTCTGGGTGTGCGGCTCAAGACACATGAGGGGAAGGGGGGGCTCTCACTCTGGAAGTGTGCGCGGGGACTTTATAGCAGGCCCCAGGGGGCGACAACAGTGTGTATGAATATGAGCGAGCTCCGATTACAGCTGCGCCGAGCAGAGGCCTAATGGAGCAGGCGGGCTCCGGCCTTGGCAGCCAGCTGGCAGTGCCCCCTCCTCTTGGTCACACCTTCAGCTCTCCCTGGCATTGCCCCCTTCGCTGCCCCCGTGCCTTGCTCCTCGGCACAGAGCTCGCTGACAGCCTCCTCTGAACGCGACGGCGTTATCTCTGAAGCGTCGGTAGTACTCGGTACCTCCGCTCAGGAAGCCTGTTTATTGCCCCCCCTCCCCTGCACGCACCCCCAAAACCACCAGCGTGTCACTGCTCCCGGCCTCTGACAGTGACAAGGCGCACGGAGCCCTGCTTCCAGGAGATTGGCGAATTGTGGCCTGTGGCGTGCGTGTGACCACGAAACAAAGCAAGGGGCACAGTGTGCAGACATCAGCACTCACCATAGTGACACGCGCCCTCCAGCATCACACCCGGTGGAACTGCAAGATACACAGCATAACACAGCTTAATTTAGAAATGTCACGCAAAAGAAAAACACAGAATATTACACTTTTTAAACTCAGTGCTTTGCTCGGCTGTAGGTCAGAGATGCCCGTGAGAAGCTCGTTTGCACATGATCAGTGTTGTGACACACTCAGTTCTGTCCTAGAGAAACCCTAGACACAAGTGTGGCATGCACCAGCTGCTCGTGTGCAAATAGTGCACTCACAACGTGCAAGTCGCAGGACTTCACCCCTACACCACCACCCCATGCTTAGAGGGGAATGAGACACCTACTCAAATGTGTGCTGTTACCACGACGTAGCTATCTCGTCAGGGGTAGTAAGCGTTAGATAAATGCAATCACAATTAAAAAGTAATCAAGCAACATGCCGTTAGCAAATGAAATATGAGTCAGAGATATAAAAGCAAGGAAAAAAGGAAAGCAACACCCATGTTGTGCAGCAAGTGACTCTTGAGATAAATGAACCCAAACACATCTAGCCATGATTCGAAGTCCCTGATAAACAGTTCACAAATGTATTGTAGCCGCAGATTCTTTCTATATACACCTCCGCACTCAGGGCAGGCACCTGGTGTCAGCAATTCTCATTCCCCACCAAGGGTTCTTGGGCAAATAACGTCATCAACATCCATTTAAACAAGCTTTCACCTCTGACTAGACGAGGTATGGAAAATACACATAGTTTGATACATAACATACAGCTCCAGGGCACCGCATAACGCACCGTCCGTATCCAGGGCGAAGCCCCCATCCATGATCAACTCCAGGCGACCCAGGGTAGGGCTGAAAGGTCCAGGACCACCAGCAAGTCAGCCCCCCCTCCAGCCAGCCCTGTGCCCGCCATGATCATTACCCCATCAGGGGGTCAGAAACAGCTAAAGTGGGCACTTCTAATCTGCCCGACAGAGTTTGTCAGAATTAAATGGCTGGCAGGGCCGGGGCGGGCCGCGGGCTGGCAGCGAGACAGTGGGTGGAAGGGGGTGGGCAGGCAGAGGTCAGTTTTATAGAGAGGAAGTGGCTGCGAAGCAAGGACGTCGTGTCCCCTCTTGGAAGAAGGTAAAATTGCCCCTCCCCTCATTTGATAGTAAAACCAGTCTTAATTGGATTTTAGTGGGCCACTCGCACCCATGGACCCGGTGCCACTGCGGCCCTGTTGTACGTTTGATAGGCAAGCCCTTGGCTGGGGAGAAAAATACCAACTGTAGTAACGAGTGTACATTCACACCAGGGATGGCTGCATGCACGGTTTCCTTCCTGATTGGTAAACCACCTACGCCCTGCTGTTGATTTAAAAGTACAACATAATGTATCCTAACTTATTTAACACAAAAAGTGTAACTCAAGATTAGGTAAAATGATAATTAAGCTTCTGCTGCATTAGATGTAAAAACGAATTGTTATTTTTTACCAGTGCTTTAAAGTGGCTTAGGGATGTCTGTACAAATGATAACCTGTAACATGACATGAGCACCTAGCCAATAATAGTGCTATACATTGAATTTTCACGAGCGCTTGTGATATTTATTTTTAGTTCTTCCGGGGGAAAAGCTCTTTGCGACCCTCGGGCAGATCTCCAACCCAGCATCATGTTCTTCAGCCTCCTTCTTTTCCCTCACCAACCCGTGTCATCATTCTCACTTCCCTGATGTGCCTTAGGGTCGTATACAGCTCACACCGTGAATCAAACCACCGCTAAGCGCTACCAAGGGGGCTCGAACGTTGTGGTAATCTCAAGAAATTACCCCTTGGAGCCACTAGCTGAAAAGTTCTGGAACTTTTGTCAGCTGTTGCGATGGTGAAGGAAATTCACTCTGGTCGACATCTTCAATATTCACGTCAGCATTCTGTAAAAAGGCAAAGAGCAAAATACTTCAAAAACTTTCATCAAACCAGGTATCTGAACTAAGAGTGCGATAACACATCAGGTCACTAGTGTGGCCTGGAGCAACAGTTGCCACAATTTGAAATGGAACTGCGAGACAGAACCAGAAATGAACGCTGCACTAGATGCACGGATGGAATTAACTAGGAGAGTGTCAAAGGCTGTGCTCAGCCGCCTGCTTGTTGTGCTCTGATGACTGTAATCGCCATCCAGGTTGTCAGTGTTTAAGAACATCTAAGGGGTTTTCATCGCAGTATGTGTTATTAAAGTAGATAATAATGTCCCAAGGTTTTGTACAATTGTCACTCATAAATATATGGTTTTAAAATATTGTTGGTAAGTCACAAATAGCTTTTCTTCCATGTGCCGTTCATTGTAGAGGATTAATACATTCTGCACTTACCAATTGTTCACTTATCTGAAGTGTGTACTGGAAACGGACTATGTAACCTTACCCAAGTGATGGCTGACCCACGGTTTCAAAAGGGCGGACTGTCAGAGCGTAAACATATATGAACCCTTGTTTCAGCCATTTCTGAACCATCCTTTAATTCTGCGTCCTTTGAAGAATGGTCTTTTGTGATAAGCCTGCTCAAAAGGAAGCTTGTTGGCAAAGACCAGCAAGCTTCTCTTGATCTTTGTAACATGAGGGCCGCCAGATGTAGAACATAAGTTGTCCTCACTCAAGGGATAAGACTCCAGTCTTTGACGAAGGAAAGTAAGGAGGTGGGCACTGGAAGACTGACCTACCCATAGAATGAATAATGGGGATTTGGTCTCGCAGACTAAGAGAATAAATACCTGTAAGTGATGGATGTTCTGACGGTTCTAGAATGAGTGCTTTAAGTTTCTGATAAAGAAATGGCCTTGCAGCTGGACCGGATCATTGTTCAACCTTTCAAGTACGGAAAGTGTGTCTCTGTTACATATTTCTGTACCCTGTTACCCTGGGACAGAGGGAAGCCACGTCAGACAGTTAAAGTTGTGCAGTTCCTCACCTGTGATTTACTCGAAGTGCAGGGATGGGCGCCTTACCAATAAACAGGTGTAGGGCAGTAGCGGCCCGTGGTGGGAGTGCTGCCGGGCGCTGACGGGCGGGGGAGGGACAGGGTGGGGGTAGTAAACTACGGATTACGGCCGATTAGAGGTAGGTAAACATATCAAAAAATAAAACGAATTTTGTTGCGCGCGCTGCATCGCATTTGGCGATGCAGCGCGTGCAACGAAATTCGTTTTATTTATTTATATATATGCCATTGCGGGATAATCATTACACATCCCCATCGGATCCCATTAGGCGCAGTCACCTCATTAGACACAATGACCCCACCAAGCACAGTCATCTCATCACTTGCAATGACACCACCTGGGGATAATAATAACATAAGGCACAGTGACACCACAGGGCACAATCACCCCTTCAGCCACAATACCCCACCTTGTGCAATAATGCCATCGGGCACAGAGACTCCAGCTTGCTCCGCCCAGGGTCTGCTTTGTAGGATGCTGCTCATTATCAATGTAATGATGTTCCATCTGGCAGGACTGGGATGTGCACTGTCCAGATGCAATGTGTCTAAGACGAATTAAAGTATGGCGTCATGTTATATTCCACAGTTAACCTCTGAGGAGTTGATGGGTGTTGGGGTATCAGGTTGTATGTTGTCATGAAGGGGTATTTTGTTCTGTGAAGAATGGAGTTCCGTGGGCACTGGGTGTGGTTCAACTCTATACAGGGATGGATCTCTTTCGCCATCTAAATTTTTAAAGTAACTATTTGCAATGTACGGTGTTACCAATGGTGTGAGCCTTGATGACTTCATTAACCAATACAGTTAAGAGGCAGAGATGTGTTACAAGTAGAAAACACTTAGAGGGCCTGTTTCCATTGGTTGTGTGTGCTTGGCTGGGGGTTATTTTGCAAGCAGACCAGATAGAGGATTGGGCACATTTTTGATATGTTTCTAATGTTTTCTTCTCACTTGTGCTTTAAAATGCTATATTTGGACCCCGCGTTTGCAACAATGTGCAGTAAATATGTGGTGTAAAAGCCACCATTTGAATCCATTTTTTGAAAAAATTTCTTGCGGGGGGAAAACCCCCCCGCACCCTCCTTTTTCAGTTCGGGCTCGCTCGCTCGTTATACGACGATACAATTTTTCGCCCCACCACTTTCAAAATCCACCAGCCGCCCCTGCATAGCGGTGGATGGTTGGAGATCCAGAGTCCCTGGCGCTGGTAGCGGTCGGGTCACGGACTGGCACAGATTGGCTTGCCGCGTGCCAGCGGCGCGCCCGCTGCGGGCCACCATTTAATAGGGGAGGAGGGAGGAAAAGCTCAGCTGGGAGGCGGGAGCGTGAGGGGCAGGGGGGAGTAGTGGTGGGAAACGAGTAAGGCGCAGAACCAGTGACAACAATAACAGTGACCACAATAACAATTGACAGGATTAAACTAAAACAAACAAATAACTACACACCTACAATACAATAGGAAAGAACTAACCCCGGGCGGAGACCTTCGCTCCGCCCGCGGAGTGTGCAGAGATTTGCCTTCTCCGCACACCAGATGGTTAGGACAAGAAAATGGCAACTTTCTAAAAGTGGCATTTTTAGAATTGTGACTTGAAATCCAACTTTACCATTATAAAGGGTTTTAATTTACAATTTTTTAGACACCAAACTCAACCGTCCGACCTGCTCCCAATTGAAAGTTATCATTCATTCAAAAACCTTTATTTCGGTCACTAGGACCATAAAAGTATACAAAAATCGGTAAAACTACATTCTGAGTTTAAAACATTCCAACCTGAAAATAAAACCACTTCCATTAGAAGAGTTATGGCTACACATCGTGACATAAATTTCCTAAAAAAATTGAATACATCCAAACAATTGCAAGTACATGGAGAAAACATGGAATTCCCTATAGTTGGTCGGTTCATTTGTATAACTAAACAGGCCCTGAGCAAAAGACAGCACAGTAATGTTGCAATAAATAGATAAAAAACAAGTTCCAATTAAAAAAAAAAAAAAAAAACAGAAAAAAAGAAGAAAGAATCTACATTGATCTTAAAAATTTAAAAGCAAATTCCCATTAAAGTGGTCTAAGCATTGGGCTCTTGTATTAGTACTGCAATCAGGCTATTATCTTTTAATTGTATTTCCTTATGAAGGAAACCCCTTCTCCTTCGCCACATTGCATTTAGAAACCGAGAAACAGCAAAAACTATAGGCTTAGAAGTGTCATATTTCAAAACTCTAAATGCCACCATACATTGCACAAACCCCAGATTCCTGCACAACTGTACAAGCCAACTTTTCCTTGCTTCTTTATACCCAGGGCAAAAGAATAAAACATGCAGTTCAGTCTCCTCGTGGTTATTACAAGCAGGGCACCCACGAGGGGGCAAATGAGCCCACTTAGAAGTAAAAGCCCGGATAGGTAAAATACTATATCGAAACTGCACATATAATTTCCTTGCTATGGGAGGTAAAATATCATCCAAAAAAGGTTCAAATTTGTAGTCCTCCTTGACTGTGAGGAACAGTATAGTTAGAGGACCTAATTTCGGGTTTACCTGAATGGCCTCAAGCTTTTTTATTCGATACATTTTCACAAGTTCAACTCGTGAAACTATAAAACTGATTTCTTCAGGATTAGTCCAAAGTGTTGGTTTACCTATCATTGCACATAGATGCCTAACATGCATAAACCAAGGGACTTTTTTAGGGCCCCTAGATGAGCTAGAAGATCCTTCGTTTCTGCTTGATATTCAACCAATTCTGGGGTCACCCAAAGCCTTCGCCAAAAAGTTAGGGATCGTAAGGCAGCCTCATCTTCAATCGGGGCAATACCTATATCTAGCCGCAAGGGGGTTAGCGGTGTACTAGGTGGAAGGCCCAAGATTTGCCTGAGGAAACTGTTCTCAACCTTAGTTAAGGAGACAGAAGAGCAATGTCCCCAGAGTTCAGCCCCATACAACGCAGCTCCCTCGCTTGCGCCCTATAAATCTCAATGGCAGGGGCAATGGGCTTCATCGTTGATTCCCTTACCAGTTTGGCTATTCCCCCGGCAGTCTGGGCAAGTTTTAGCTTGGCTTTAGCTATCTGAGAAGCCCATTCCATATTTTCAGTGAGGGTGACACCCAGATAATCAAATACGGAAACCCTTTCAAGTGGGATGCCATTTAATTTAGGATTTGAGTGTATTTTCCTAGGCGGATTAAGGACCATAAATTTTGTTTTTGAGGTGTTTATCACCAAGCCCCTATTATTACAAAAAGCAACAAACCTATCCAGTATCCTCTGAACCCCCCTGGACGTCTTAGACAATAAAAGAGTATCATCAGCAAACATCAATGCCGGTATCTTTGAGTTTGCTAACTTAGGGGCATCATTATCCTCAACCTCAGAGAGTTGTGCAATTAATGCGTTGACATAGAGGCAGAAAAGGGTGGGTGCGAGCACACAACCCTGTCTCACTCCTCTGTCAACTGGGAGTCTGTTAGTTAATTCTCCACCCCTGCCACATCTTACTTGGGCGTAAGTGGCCTCATGCAGCTTAATAAGCATGCTAAGCAGGTGGGGGGGAATCCCCAGTTCTCTGAGCACCCCCCAAAGTTTAATTCTGGGGACCAAATCAAAAGCCGTTTTCAGGTCCACAAAAACCAAAAAGAGGCTGCCACCCTCAATTGTTATCGTCTTCCAAACTATAAGTTGAAGTCTATAGATTTGGTCCACGGTAGAAATGTTTTTCCTGAATCCGGCTTGGTAGGGGCTTATGATGTCATTCTCAAGCAGCCAGGTCTGTATTTGATCTAATAAAACCCTTGCAAATAGCTTTTGTGTGACATCGATCAAACTGATCGGTCTATAGTTTGCAGGGTTTAGAGGAGAGCCCTTTTTAAAAACTGGGACAATTTCTGCCCCAGCCCAGGTTTCAGGGATTGGCATGCCATTCATAATAGCGCTAAATAGGACCCAAAGATAGGGACCCCAAATATGTGGTTCGTCCCTAAACAAATCCCCTGGAAGCCTATCCAATCCAGGTGCTTTGCCTGCTGGTAATTTCTCAATTGCCGAGACAACCTCACGAAGAGTTATCCCGAGAACCCCCGCGTTAGCGCGGGTAAGGGCAGTAGGACATGTATCCAGTGTCTGCCCACTATCTAAACCCACGCCACCTGTGGGAGAACTATGGTTACAAGGCTGGGGGTCTAAATCAGCTTCTACTGCATACAATGCCCGAAAATGTTCTGCCCATATTTCTGCTGGAATATTAGGTTCAACCGCTGGGTTACCCTCCCTAGTTCCTGTTCTAACTATGGCCCAGAATTCTCTCATGTCCTGGTTCAGTAGGGCGGTCTTAATATCCATCCACTTATTCTCTTCCCAGGACTGCTTCGCATGAGCGACAGTAACTTTATAGTGAGCTCTCCTAATTTTAGTTAGTGGCTTGTTTTTATCTTTAATAGCCACTAACAACGCCCGTTTGGCCTTACGACAATTATCATTAAACCACTTATGGGTTGCCTTTTTTGTTTTACTAGGGCGTACTATCGGATGGAAGAGATCAGCTAGATTTGTTGCCAGTTTCTTATGGAGTACCGCAACCTGATCAAGATATACTGGGTTATCCCAGTCAGCGGGTAAACAACTAAGTTCCTGGAAAGCTGGAATTACTATTTCATATAGAGCTCCCATCTTCTCTGGTGTTTGTTTTATTACTGCCCACCTAACTCTTCTCCTATTAGTAGTGAAAGATAAACTATTCACCAAAGGGGGATTGTTTGGGGGGAGGAAGCCAGAATCTGGGACCCTAAAAGTTAATGTCAAAGCATTATGATCGCTGTCATGTCGAGAGAGGACAGCAAAATCCAGAACTCTGTACCAAGATCTACACTCGACAAGAATGTAATCAATTAAAGATGCTTGGCCAATTCTATTAAACGTAGGTTTACCCGGTCTATCAGAGGCTGTACGCCCATTACAGGCTCTCAGGGAATGGTTAAGAAAAATAGCATTTATTTGGAGTACCAGGGGGACCAAGTCTTTGCCGGCTGGACTTGTGGATCTGGGATAGCCCACTGGCGATCCTCCTCATTGATAATCATGTCATGAGCACCAGAGAGGGGTTCAAAGTGACAATTTAAATCGCCTCCCACTATCAGCCTTGTATTTAACGATACCAGAGGAATAAAGGAATTTAAGTCATCCAGCGTTTTTGATTCCTGGGACAGACTTACAGGGCGAGAATAGACATTAATAAAAGCAAGCCGCAATTTAGAAGGAAAGCCCAACATTACACATTGGACATCTCTAGAATGAGTATTGATGGGGGTAGGTGTACAGCCCACGTGAGAGGCAACCCAAATGGATAATCCACCCGAAGGTCTGCCCCTCTGGCTAGCGATAGCTGGAATATTAAATATTACAAAACCCACCCTATCAAAATCATCTATTGCCCAAGTCTCCTGAAACAGGCAAACATCATACTGGTCTACAAAGGATCCCCACTCTGGGCAAGAAAGTTTATTCTTAATACCAGCTACGTTCCATGATAAAATCCTAAGCACACTACCTGGACATGGATCTCCTTCCGCAGAGACAGTAGGAACATGAGATGTGCTTAGATGGGCATTCCCTTGGATAATATCAGAGAAGCGACTGGAGTGATTAGTAAAAGTGGGTCTAGGGATATAAGATAATCCCAGCTGTTCCCCAACCGGCAAAAGGGATTCAGCAGTAGCCCCCAATGTCAAACCTGGGACCGCCAGGAGTGACTGCTTGGGGCTCACCTGGACTAACTGTACACAGCCTTCCCAGGGTTTCAGAATATTCTCTGTACAACACACACCATTCAAGCTTAATGGTCAGTCCACTTCTTCCAAGGGTCCATAGCGATTATTTACAGGCAAGTTAAACATCAAGGATCTGCTATGAGCATGTCTGAAGCCATGAATCCGTTCTTCCTCTATTTGTCTAAAATGCCCCAAGGGAAATTTTACCCTACCAGGATTACGACAATGGGAATAAAAGTAATCCAGCGGGAAAGCTCCCACATCTGTACGGGGTTCACCAGAAGTCGGTTTATAGTTTATTATCAAACGTACCATCTGGGGGTTTTTGAAATTAATAACCATACTATCACCTAGAATGGATTTATTAGTAGAACCCACCCAATCTACCCTCCGCACCATAAGAATTTCCCCAGCCCTCTCATAGGGGTAGTGTCTATGTGTAGCTAACCAAAATAGCGTCTTATTCCTGAGTTCTAGCTGTGTCTCCCTCTGGTTATCTTTAAGGGGCGGAACTCCCGTTAGGATAACTACATATGGCGATGATTCAGGGGGGAGGTTAATGATTGGGAGAACCACATCAGTCTTACTTCTCAAATCCTCTATGGTTTCACTTCGCCCTGCTGAAGCGCTAGTTAGCCGGTGAGCAATCGACATACTATTCATTGCGCGGTCATTCTGATTCGCAATAGGCGCTGTTCTTAGTGTTATGTTAGTGTTGTGCTCTTGCTCATGCTGGGCAGGAAGATTTTGCTGAGTGAGATTATGAGCTTGTCTAGTGAGTTGCCGGGTGTTGGAAGGTTGAACACTAACGGTCCCCTCTATACCTACATGTGCCCTCGAGTTAGTATCAGGGTCAGGATTCGTAAGACCCTCCCTCACTGGGAGTATCGTTACATTGGAACTAGGTTGCATTTGCCTCGTGGTGATCATAGATGACAAAGATTTTAATTGATCGACTAAAGGGGCAACCTCTTGCTTAATTAAAACACTAAGTCGAGACGATAAATCAGCTAATAGCGCTTGGGCCCAGTCTGGATACTTGGGGTGCACACTAGGGGCTAGGGCAGGTTCTAAAGGTAAATCCCGATTGTCAAGATCTTGTGCCCTTGGATCATTCCCTCTTCTTGGCTTCTTACTCGTAGTTGCCCTCCCGACTATCTGCTTGCGTTTCCCGTTTTTACGTGGGCCTGCAACCTCATCAACCGATTTTGTTATAGTCATTGTGACATTTTCTTGGATTTGAGGGGGTGGAAAAACTTCTCCAGTTGATACCACAGTTGACGAGGGAGTATTGGAACTAGGCAGGTCCACTAGGGGCAAGAAAAGGTCTGTAGTGATTGACAACCGCCTTTCGGTACGCTCAATTTCTGACGTAACAGCACCAATTGCCCTTTGCAACATTTTATCAATTGAAGTCGGAGGGGGCGGGGTGAGGGAATTGATTTGTGCCCGGGTTTTTTTAGCAATACAGGTGCGCTTGCCCATTTCTAACTATAAAACAACTTATCGGATGAGAACCAGCAAGGAAAAACTACAATGATAGGAAACGCACAGGATTTACACTACGAAGCTCAGAAATGAGGGAACAAAATACTTTAGTCTTTTCATAAAAAGGAGTGTCCCAGTAGCAATGACACACAGACCTAGCAGCTAGTCTTTACAGGTGACTGCAGTCCGAAATACACAAAGGGTAATCAGTCTACTTGCCGTAGGAAAAAGTTAAAATTAGAGTTCCATGGGATCCACAGCAGCGCTGGTCAACAGGGACGACTAAATTCAAGGGGGGTGGCCCTGCCCTGCCACTTCCTGCCAGTGACGGGCAAGGACGGGCCCGCCCTTGGCCCGGGCTTCGCCCGCGCGCGTCCCGCGCTGTGGGAAGGTGGAAGCGCTTAAGAGCGCGTGATGACTCCTCCCCCGCACCTGTGCGAACTGGCGAGAGGCGCTAGTCACCCTGGGACTCTGAGTCCCACCAGGGTTAGCGCTGGTCAGTTGCGGAGAAACCAGGAGGCAGTGGCGACGTTGGCAGCACTAGCAGCGCCCTGGGACGATTTCCCACCAGGGTATAAAAGTGCGTTTAGCAGAGTCCCCCATGAGCAACAAAAAGCAGCTTCAAAAGACCCGCACCGCGGAAAGGTGGAAGCGCTTAAGAGCGCGTGATGACTCCTCCCCGCACCTGTGCGAACTGGCGAGAGGCGCTAGTCACCCTGGGACTCTGAGTCCCACCAGGGTTAGCGCTGGTCAGTTGCGGAGAAACCAGGAGGCAGTGGCGACGTTGGCAGCACTAGCAGCGCCCTGGGACGATTTCCCACCAGGGTATAAAAGTGCGTTTAGCAGAGTCCCCCCATGAGCAACAAAAAGCAGCTTCAAAAGACCCGCACCGCGGGAAAGGTGGAAGCGCTTAAGAGCGCGTGATGACTCCTCCCCCGCACCTGTGCGAACTGGCGAGAGGCGCTAGTCACCCTGGGACTCTGAGTCCCACCAGGGTTAGCGCTGGTCAGTTGCGGAGAAACCAGGAGGCAGTGGCGACGTTGGCAGCACTAGCAGCGCCCTGGGACGATTTCCCACCAGGGTATAAAAGTGCGTTTAGCAGAGTCCCCCATGAGCAACAAAAAGCAGCTTCAAAAGACCCGCACCGCGGGAAAGGTGGAAGCGCTTAAGAGCGCGTGATGACTCCTCCCCCGCACCTGTGCGAACTGGCGAGAGGCGCTAGTCACCCTGGGACTCTGAGTCCCACCAGGGTTAGCGCTGGTCAGTTGCGGAGAAACCAGGAGGCAGTGGCGACGTTGGCAGCACTAGCAGCGCCCTGGGACGATTTCCCACCAGGGTATAAAAGTGCGTTTAGCAGAGTCCCCCCATGAGCAACAAAAAGCAGCTTCACTTATTAAATGTAATATGGGAGAGCTAGGCCTTGCAGTAGTGAAAAACGAATGCTAAAGCTGTTCACTATCAGGACATGTAAAAATTAAAAGTACGTGCCCAACTTTTCAAATACACACCACTATGAGCTACTTACGGCCTACCCTAGGAGTGACTCAAATGTATTATAAATAAAGTTTCAGGGCTGGCAAAAGGTTTATTTTATTGGGTTCGAAATGGCAGGTAAAAACTGCACACACAGGCTTGAATGGCAGTCCAGAGACATGTTTAAAAGGCTACTTCAGTGGGTGGCATAATGAGTGCTGCAGACCCACTAGTAGTATATAATTTACAGGCCATGGGTATATGGTGAACCACTTTACTTGGGACTTATCAGTAAATTTAATATGCCTAACAGGTATAACCACACACACTTTAGCACTGGTTAGCAATGGTAAAGTGCAGAGAGGCCTAAGGTCAACATAAACAAATATATCAAAAATAGGAGGGAAGTAGGCAAAAGGTGTGGGAGAAGACCACCCTAAGGCTTGCAGGTCCAACACATTCAATTAATACAATTATTTAATCCGAATTTATAATACATTCAGCATCACTTTCTATCTTGTGTTTCTCCATTTCAATTTCTTCTTTTTGTTTTAATGATTTCCTTTCATTCTCACAACCAAAAGTTAGACACACCCAAAAAAAATATAACAAAAGAAACAAGACAAGGTTACAAATCCTTATAATAATTACAGGAGTTAGAATTAATCTCACCGTTCCCCCTGCCAAACTGTTGATCTACTCACTAACCTTATAAAAATCCTTCCTCATCTCATTAAACCTGCAACCTACAATCTGCCATACTCCATGCTTTTATAGCAAATATTAGTAACATTGTTTATACAAGTATAACCCTAATGCTAAAAAATATTAAGGTGCAGCACTCTTTTACCACTAACACTTTGCAAACACTGCCTTCCTCGGCAAGAAGGATTTCTAGCACTAAGCAGTTTTACATGGACAATTGCCTATATAAATCCACTTTTCAATGTCTTCAAATCAACTTCATTATCCATTCCACTTTTATGATAGACTCTAGGAAGTATTAAAGCAAGATAACATGATCCAATCCAATTGTGAGGCAAAGTGAAATAATCACTCCTACCATACAAATAAATTCCTCCCAATATCGCTTCTTCACCAATCAAAAAATCACCATTTATAACATAACTTCTTTCACAGTTTCTTTCTCCCACATAGTCAGCTTTAGCAATCTTCAAAGGTTCACCTTGCACCATACACATATCACCCGTTCTCTCACATTCCATTCTCAATTTTGGGTTCAGATTTGTCAATCCAAATTTGTTTTCAATGTATCTTTCTCTTCAATCTCCAATTGCTCATAATATTCACTCTCCTCACATTATACTCATTAACAAACTCATGTTCTTCTAACTACGCACATAACCCCAGTTAGTATTTTTACTGTCATGCTTAATAAGTGCACTTAATCTTAAAAAGTGCTCTTATTTAAGACCCTTTTCACATCTTCAGGTATAGCAGGTCTTCCAGTGAGACGATGAAATCTGACAGATGAGGAGCCAAAAACTCCTTCTTGTTAAATATACTAACATATTACAAGATAAACTATATGAATTTGGAAGCTGTAAATAATTAACAACTTCACCTGCAGAAGAGGGAAGAAAAGTACAGACATAACAGTTTTAACACTCATTATTTGTATATATTCAGCTAACCTTTTAGTGTAAACATTACACTGAACTAACTTACCTTTCCCTATGTGTCAGTATATTATCTTTCCCTTCAATATTTACTGTAGTTAATTCAAGCTTTGTGGAGACACATCCTTCTGGAGAAAGGAGGCACAACAATAGATCAACTCAGGCTATTAAATATGATGAATAGGACAATTAAATGAATATTTCTACAGCATTTGCTGTAGGCCATTTTCAATTGAGACTAAAAACAAATGTTATCACAAATACTCCAAAAAGATAACAAAACCTTTCTTTAAAACAATAATAAACTTTCCTTTTCTTCGTATTTCTTTAAAACAATCAAAATAAACTTCAGAAGAGAGTTTTTCTTCATCTAGTTCTTTTCAACTCAGGTTCTCATAGAATCTTCTTGAAGATTTTGGCTGGGAATTTTCACAATTTACTTTTGTCTTTAACAATCTTTTCAAAGTTTCCAGGGTGGGTCTTATTCTTCTGACTCACATTCGAGTTCACTCTTAAAAGTGTGTTGGCCACGAATTACTAGTCTGGAGATCTCTGGTTCCAAATATTCTTCTTCCTCAGAGACTGTTGCTAGATATACCCATACAGGTGATGCATATTTCAATTTGGAGGCATCTTTCTTGGTGGTCTTTCAGCATTTGGAGAGTCACTCTCACTGTTATTTGTGTTTATTTCAATTATTTCATTTTCTTCATTGATCGGCTTCGGTCTCTCACTTTGCCAGTGTTTTCTCTTACAGGTTGTTTTCAGTGACTTTTTTTCTTAAGCCCTTATAATGCCATTTGTGACAACTGCTGAGTTTTCTTCATTTACTGATGGACTTGAACTTTGATCACCATCACCAGCACAATTCACAGTGAACTGTCTTCTTCCAACTACAGTTTTGTGCGACCCAAATTTTCAACTGGAGTCTTTCGTTGTTGGATCAGAGCTTACTACATCTTGCTTATTGCTACTCATGCCTTTGACTTTGTAACAGCTCTACACTCTGATCCCCACCTGAAACTGGACAGCACTACTGGTACCTTCATCTGGATTTTGATCTTCAATTTTCATCCCCCTCTGGATCCACGCTGCAAACTTGAGCTTATCTCTGTGAATCAGTTGTTGTTTTCACCACTTCTTCATCCGCTGCCTTCATTCTTTTCATGTAAGTGACATGGATCCATTGTAGGATTCCAGCACACTTTACAGCAGAGTTAGTCACCAGAACTACCTGAAATGGGCATTTCCATCTCTTCTCAAAGTAATGTTTCCTCATGTGACTATCCAGTCGCCAGAACTTAGATACTGTATCAATCAGATCTTTGCAGTAATCTAGAATAATGTCATCAGTAATGGACAGCTAAAGGAACTTAAACAAATCTAATTTCACTGACCATCAGTGTCTCATGGGGTGAGAGGCCAGTTTTTTTGTCAGCGGTACATCCAATGCTCATCAACACAAGAGGAAGAGTATCAATCCACTTCAAATTAGTAGATGCACACACCTTGCCTAATTTGTTCTTTAAGGTCTCATTTTTTTATAACCACTCTGGACGATAGAGGATGATAACAACAATGAAACCTCTGGTCGATCGGCAGCACAGATCCATTGTAAAATTTAATTTTTAAAATGGGAACCCCGATCTGTCTCAATAGAGGTTGACAAGCCAAACTTCAGAATTATTTCCCCTAACAGAATCTTGGAAACTGTCAGGTTGTCTGATCTTTGGGTGGGATAAGACTCAACCCTTTTAGAAAACAAGCAGACAATCACTAACATGTATTTAAGACCAATGTACGCTGGCATTTTGATCAAATCTGCCTTCAGTCTTGTTAATGGGCCCTCTGATATGCCATTGTGATTCATTATTACTTGGGTTTTCTTTCCCAGATTATTTTTTTGAAATACTAAGCTATGTGTACACAAATCTGCAATATTTCTAGCATTTGTATTCTCCTAATACTTTTTGAAAATACTAATCATGGAGTCCCCACCTGAGCGTGACTGTCCATGAAGGTACTGTGCCACTGGATACAACACTGAATTAGATAACATATATTTATGTTCAGGAGTGACATACAAATCCTGATAATTTCTTTTTTAACCACCAACCTTTCCCGTTTTTCTTCTCATCTTCTGTAATTTCCTCCTGAAGCTCTCTCAATTCACTCAAAGACGTTTGAATGGAATTAGACATAAAACAATTGACTTCTTCGGTATTTTGCATGAAATTTATTTTTCATTAATCTTGGTCAGGCTCTTGAATTACTGTTTCATTCTCAAATGCACAGTATCTGGCCACTTGATCAGCATATCTGTTTCCAAGTGCGTTTCTAAGGGTAATCATATCTTTTTTAGCCTTATAGGCAGCAAACCTGACTACAGCAATCTCTTTATGCTGTTGTATCGCTTTCAGTAGATCATGTTTATAGAGACTGTTTCTGATAGGAGCTCCAGAAGACCCTCTGCAACCACAGTTGTCCAAAATCATGGACCACTCCAAAACCATACTGGCTGTCTGTATAAATTTTCACATTCAAATCTTCTGACAAGCAACAACCTTTTGTCAATCCAACTGACTCTTGACACTTGTGCTGAAGTAACATTCAGCAGATTTGAAGTTTCAAGAATTTCAGAAATTAAACATACTGCATAGGCAGCCTGCCCTGGTCCATATTGGTCTCTTAAACAGGAACCATTAACAAACAGAATCCGATCAGTCATTTCAAAAGGAATCTCTTTTATATTTGGTCTTGGATTGGTACCTAATTCTGTAATACTGATAGAGTTGTGCTTAGGTTTATCTTCATCATTATCATTCTTCTCCCCATCCTCACATTTTGGTTTGAATAGGAAGCAAAGTTGCTGGATTCAATAAATTGCATCTTTTTAATTAAGATGTTTTCAGCTGCCAGTATGACTTGTTCATATCTGGTCAGACAAAAACTGCTGCAACCAATTTCAAAACCAGGAAGATATACAGCTATTGGATCCAACACAATAATAAAATGAAAAAGCAAGCCAAAACATCTACAAAACAATGTACATGTGACGCACTTCCCCCAACGTAAAGATCCCCCACAAAAGTCCAATGCATCGAGTATTAGACTCGTACGGTGTGCACCTCCACCACTCCCGCTGTTTCCAGGGAGCAGTCACCAAGACCAATGTTAAATCCCTCGCATATGCGGATTGCACCACCAGTTCCAGATTCCAAAGTGACTCAGTCCATCCAAAGTTCATATCACAAAGTTGCTTTATTCTTTACTTCACAATTTTAGTTAAAAAACAGCCAAACAGCCAACGCGTTTCGTCCAACTGCCGTGGACTTCCTCAGGGCTGTAGAACATGCAAAACATTCAGGGGCCGATTCCGATCTCGGCCGGTAGGGCTCCGAATCGGATTCGGTTTTACCGGATCCGATTCGGAGCCCTGTTTCCCGACCGAACCGTACGCGGGTCCGGCCGAGCGAGTACGATGCGAAATCTCCGACCGACTCGTCCGGGCGTCCCGACAGCTCCGACCGACTCGCTCCCGGCTCGAACCGCTCCGACCGACTCGCTCGGACTCGACTCGCACCGCGCAATGGAGACGTTTCCCGGCCGGGTAAGTACGATGCGCGCCGCGAGCAGTCCGACCGAGCCGCGCACTCCGGCTCGTAAGAGCTGTCGGAGCCGTACTTTGGGGGTCCGTGTCGGACCCCCCTGTACGCGTAGCCGCGCGAGTCGCACACAGGGGGGACCCATGGGTCCCCCTACCTGTGCGTGTACGGCGCGAATCGCTTCGCCGCGTACCCGCTGTAGGGGCGCCCTTGTCCGACTCCGCACCCATTGAGTCAATGGGAGCCCGCGTACGCGTTGTACGACCGGCTCCCATTGACTTCAATGGAGTCCGACCGACTCGAGTCCGATAACATACGGACGCATCGTACTCGTTCGGTCGGACTGCACGGGTCCGATTCGGTCGGAAATCTCTCCGGGTCCGGCTCGGTCGGAGAAATTTCCGGCCCGAATCGGAATCGACCCCATAGTGTATAATACAACAAATAGAAGGTGACAGTCATACATAAAAACACCACAATGGTTGGCAGCAAAAAATACCACATAAAAAATACCATAAAGACAACACATATAAATATTCACATAAAAAAGTTCACGTAAGTACATTCACATATAAAGGATTCATATGTATAAAAGTTTACATATATTAGAATCACGTGTAAAAGACAGGAACAGTGTCGGCACAAAGGAAATATTGTAACACAATTAAGTAACAAAATGAGATGGTGCGAAGAATAGACAAGAAAGAAATACAGAGGGATATTTCTAAGATAGAGGATTGTGCCACACCGTAACTAGTTTGGGAAAATAAGAAGCTGAGTGAGTGAAAACAAATAGTCCAAAGTAAAAGTATTGGCAAAAATAGCCTCATCATTAGCAAGGAAGTTCCCAAAGGTTGAGAGATACACACCAAAAAATGACGAAAAAATGACGTACCGTATTATTTAGGTATATAGATCAAAGGACCAATAAAATTTAAAGCAACACTGTATGGTGTCTGTACCACAGTGTATACCTGTTGGTTGGAACTGAACCCTCCTGTATCCAGGGAACGTTCTAATATTATTCGGCTCCTGTGCCTAAAAGGTAAAAAATATATATTTCAGGATATTAGAGGATGCAAGCACCTCGTCTGGACTATAAACCCCAGATATCTGGGAGGGATATTGTAATATTTGTTTGAGACCTGCTCTAGCATCACTATCCTGTGAAGGGGCGAATTGCAGAAGGGCCCCCTCCCCATTCTATATAATTACCCCCCATTGCTCACAACGAAGTCTATGGTGTGGGTCCATAGCCATATCCTTGGGAAACTGACCCAACTCAAAGAATCAAAACCCCTAAAATGCATGAAAGTGACCGCCTCACCTATATATCCTAATAAATGTTTCAATCGTGCAGCCACTATGTGCTTTATAAAAAATATATAGAAACCCCGACACGCACTTCAAAATCAGGTGCCTTGTGTATAATAAATTGTAAATATCACCGTTTCTCTGCGTTTGGCCAGCAATGGCCCGGGCCCAATTTAAAACAGCCCATACTTAGAAGAGCCATGATATTAAAGCTCACGTGACAAATGTCTTATGGAGTCTCCAAGTGCGGGTCTCAGGAAGAGAAGAACCGAGCCCAGAGCAAACCGCTCAATTGTAATTTGAGATAAGACCATGAGAGAGACGGGATCCCCAGCTCTCCATTCAACCCACATAACAATTATTAAAGTTATTACTCACCGCGCTGCATCAAAATGAGACCGCCATTGTCCGCGTCCTTGTATATTTAACTTTCCCGCAAAGCCGCATTCGTCTAGTTAAAGACGTAATGCGTCTCAGCGTGTGAGGAGCACGTCCAGTTCTTAAAGCGATACCTGCATATTGTAGTCAGTTGAAATAACCCTATATTTAGAAGCACGACTATTGCTATAAACAAAGTAAACACACAAAACTTTATCCCATGACCGAAGTAAGAGGTCCTGTGTGAATGTTAACAATTTAAGCATGATACGGATATATATTATAGTTCGAATTGGTACATGTTATATTTGGAGGCATGTCTGGTAATATAATCGGAGACAATGCACAAGGGAGGTGGTTTAAAAGAGTTTAAGTTGAGTAGCCCTATAGGAATTCCAAGAGATAATTTTGTGTTAGAAGGCATCAAGTAGTGTGTGCTCTGTGCTATTGTGTCAGAATCTAGAATAGACAAGAAGAAATTGATTAGTAGAACGAGTATGAACACATTCAAAGAGTTCTAGGAGGTCTAATTATGTCCACATGCATACACATGTGTGTGAGCAATTTGCATATCCTTGTTAGAAAACAGATGCCCAGATGCTTTATGGTTTAACAGCAGTAAAATAATTTTTATTAATTCTAGTCATTAGACAATTAGAGTTTGTCCCCGAATTGTGGCGAGGAAGGGATGTATCTCCCAATGTCAATCCGAACTATTGGTATCCCTAGTAACCTAAAAGGGCCCTAAATGTGTCAAAAACGTAATGGTATCATCTATAAAAAATAATGGAGTTCTTCGTCCATGTTGTGCCCCATAGTAACACTCCGTAGATGACAGATCCATCCTGCCTAGTTGCGTCTAAGAGCCAATTCTCTATCTCCACCCCGCGCCCTCAGTGGAACATGGTCGATCCCACAAAACCAAATGTCCGGTTTGCCTGCATGCTATTGGATCCAACACAGCTGAAATATAAGCAACATGTCTCATTATCCCTCCATGTTTTTGTATCAGTAGAGAAAGGGCACACCCACCGCTCTTATGGCAGTTAAGATAAAAATTCAAACTACATCTGGCTTTTTAAGTGCAGATGCATTACAAAAACTTTCTCTTAAAACTCGGAATTCCCCTTAACATTCTTCGTCAAATGGTGCAGGATCTTTTATATCACTATGGGTCAACCTTACTAAAGGTTGGGCAAACGAGGACAAATTTGGAATCCACTGACAGCAGCAGCCAACAATTATTGGGAACATCCTCACCACCAGTTAGGTGTTAGGAGGATTCATTTTCAGAATTGCAGAAACATGTTCTTTGGGGACTTTCCTTGTTCCCTTTTCTATCTAATGACCAAGATATATTGCTTCCTTTTTACAGTACCACATTTGTGTAGGGGAACGCTGTGACCACTATCACCTAAATGATTTAACAAAACAACTGTGTCAAGTTAGCAGTCTTCTTTTGTCTTTGATGCAACCAGTAGGTCATCAATGTTTTGCACCAAGACTGAATTACAGGGTATCTTAAAATGTTCTAGATCTTTCTTCGGGATTTGACTAAAAATCAAAAGACTTTCAGCATACCCTTGTGGACACCAAACAGGAACTTTATTTTGAAACTGGAACACAAATAGAAATTGGCTCTCCTTATGGAGAGGAATGAAGAAGAACGATTGGCATAGGTCAATGACTGCATAACATTCTGCATCTGATGGAAATTAGTATAGAATTACAGCTGTATTCGATACCACTGGATAACATGTGATCACTATTTTATTTAATTTTCTTAAATCCTGAATGATTCTTCATTTACCATTCGGTTTCTCAATTTTCATCACAGGAGAGTTACAAGGGCTGCCAAGCACTTGCTTAAGAATTTCATGTTCAATTATATTTTCAATGACAGGCTTTATTCCTTCTTCTGCTTCTATATAAAGTTTGTATTGTTTAATTCTGGGGAAACAGCATTAGGTTTTACATTGATCCTCACAGGCTTAGTATTATTTATTAATCCTAACTCTTTTCCGGAAGAATTAAACACACCTTGTTTGACAGCATGTCTTAAATCCAGAAGTAAATCATCTTTGGTGAAAACTGGAAATAATTGGACTCTTGAGTCATGTACTATAATCTTAAACACTGAATCTTCATCTTGTGTTGCAATTGCAACACCATTCTTGCATAATAGAGCAGAAAGTTAATCTTGCAAAGCAAGTCTCTGCCTAATGAAGTTTACAGAACTCGAATCACACAGAATTAACTGATGGTTATTTTCCATTGATTCTAATTTAACAGGAACATCTGCTGTGAATTTATTAACTGTTTATTACTATTCCCTACAACTTGAACTTCTTTTCCCGAGAGGGGTATGTGTGGGCCTTTCACAGAACTATCAATCAGAAAAATGGGGATGGCTATTGACTCCACCGTCAATGTATGAACCACTTTGATCTGAGGTGTTCTGTCTGCATTTATTTTTTTACCCTTAGTACAAGGTAGAGCAGAAACGTATGCTTTTTCAACACAACACCCATCATTTTTCTTAAAACAACTCACAAATCACACAGAAAAAGCTAGCGAACAGCAAACAATACCAGCGTAGCTCTGTCAGAGGTCACCCTATCAAAGAACAGCTCCTCCAGCAACCAACGAATGTCAGAGCAGCTTCGTGGTGAAGTCTCACAAGTCCCAGCACAGCTCTCCAGCTCATTAACCAACCACAATGTGACTGTCATTTCTCACGCTAAACATTCTCAGGCCAGTGCTCAGAAGGTTCCACTTGACAAAGGGAGGGAACAAAGGAAGAAACCACACATCTCCCTTTTATACGATCTAAAGAAAACTTGGCAAAAATACAAAGGCAATGTCCAGTAATATGAAGCATAATATAGGCACAGACAGAAACGTAATAGAACTATACACAAAATAGAAGTATACCAAAATACAGACCCCTCAAAGGTAAAAAACAAAACAAAATGTATCATTCATAATTGAGTTAACTATAATACAGCTTGCCAACAGTGAATGACTATAAAATAAGAATATAAATCAAAAACTGACATTGTTGAAACTTAAAGGTGACGTAATCTCTCACATGTCTAAGTGGTTGAACGGCCGTGTCCTCACGAATTCCCATTCATTCTCTCACCCAACTTTTTGCTGTCACTTACATTCTGAAATTCACTGTTGCTGTCCATGTTACCCATTGGCTTTGATATTCTGATGTTGGTATCAGGGTAATCAAGGTAAAATACGCTCCCTAAATTCCATATCTTCCAATCTTCAATTTTTACTGCATTGTGAAACAGTTTGATTACTTTCATGGCCTTTGAAAACTTCGACCATTTGTCATTTTCATCAGGGCACTGGACTTTGCCACACTCTACTCTCACATTAATCCACTTTGTGTGATGGCCTCGATCATACCTCTTTTTCTCCAACTTTGAAGTTTTAATTCTCTGACGTCTCTCTGTCTCCAAGGTTGTCTAATGCTAACATCTATCCAGCCCTTCCATTACTTCATCTGGATGGAACTAGTTTTGAATTTGGTCTCCGTCCTCTCAGTAGTTCAAAAGGGGTTCTACTCATTGTTTCATGTAGTATAAGGTGGAAAACCTCTACCCTCCTAAATATTTCCTTCTTCCGACATATACTATTTGCTTTGGCACACTATATGCCTTCTTTTAACGTTTTGTTAAATCTTTCCACTACACCATTGTTTCTGGCCGGTAAAGTGATGCTTAATACCATTATTCTCTAACTATTCTTGCATCTCCCTTAAACATAATTGCACCCCATTATCAGATAGGATAAAGGATGGTAAACCTTCCCTCACAAATGTCTCTTCAAGACATTTTATAATGCTCCTCAAGCTGATGTCAGAAAGTATTTGCACTTCAAGCCACCAGGAATATAAATCAGAACTACTGTACACAGGGTGTTAACTCGCTCAGTCAAAGAACCTATGATGTCTATAGCAAGATCAGACAGGGTGTTTCTGGTAGTTTGTGAGATTTGGGGTTTTCCTTGTGACAAGACTTCTATCACTGTTGTCATACAATCTCTGATTAGTCTCTCTATTTGGACATCCCTTCCCAGCCACCAGAAATCTAGCCTCAGTCTTTCTTTCTTACAGACACCAAAAATCAACTATCCCTTATGCGCTTTATCAGTAAAATCTCATGTATTTTACCTCAAGGGATTAACTTTGTACCTCACAATAAACACCCTTCCATTTCTGATAGTTCATCTTTGATCATCCAATATGGTTTGATCTTGTCCCAGTCCGTATCATGATGAGTCCACCCATTCACCATTGATAATTTTACCTTATCTAGAACATTCTCCAATTCTTCTTTCCAATCAGTTTGTGTATCTACACCATAAGTTATCACACAAACACTTACTGCAGATGGTTCGTCTTCTTCCCCTAACCGAACATCATTTTCTTCAAGGGCCTCTCCATCTATCAACTAGGTAAGACAGTCAGCTGCTCTGTTCTTGATCCCTGGTAGATTAGATAGTCTACTGAATTCCTACAAATTACTGACCCATCTCCTGATGCAGATAGAGGTGGAATCCAAACCTTTTCTTTCAAATATTTCTGTGAGAGGTTTATGGTCAGTTCCTATCTTAAAGATGTTGTCACAAATGAAATTCCTGAGCTTCTTCACAGCCCAGAATACAGCGAATGCTTCTTTCTCAAATACTGAGTAATGCAATACTGCACAGTGTAATGATCTTGAGGCAAATGCTTACATTTTTTTCCCCTCTGGGGCCTCATGGCCCAGGAGCCTAACCCCTTTGAGCTGGCATCAGTGGTGATTACAATTTTGTTACCAGGTACAAACGTTCCTAACTTGAGGGCAGTCCTCAAACAGTTCTTGATATCCTGAAATTCCCCTTCACATGCCTTATCCCATACAAAGGCTACTTTGGGTTTCATAAGTGCCCACAACTGAAACGTTCTACTTGCAAGATTCTTGATGAATTTACTATAGAATTCGATCATGCCAAAGATGATTTGAGTTCTTATTTATTCCAATGAGCAGCCAACTTTAAGATAGAATTCATAAGATCATCCTTTGGTTCTATTCCCCCACCACTGTCTTTATGGCCTAAGTATGTAATTACTTTGCACCCAAATTTACCTTTTTCAATTATTATTGCCAGTCCATAGTCTCTAAACTTTTTATTTTTTCATCGTTTTGTGTTTCCACATACTAATACATAATCCTGACAGTAGAAAACACCAGGTATGGAACCCAACATAAAGCTCATGGCTCTTTGAAAAAACAGATGCCACCAACACCAACCCAAAAGGCATAACCTTGAATCTGGATGCATTCATGGGAGTAATGATGGCAGTGAGGTCTTGTGAGTATTGGTGCTGACTTATTTGATAATAAGCGGAGTCTAAGTCAAGGGTCGAGAAACATTTGGCACCAGCTAGTGCTGTGCACATTTCTGAAATGGTGGGTAAGGTAAATCTGTCAACAATCACTTCTCCCTTTAGAGCCCTCAGGTCCAAGCACAATCATATTTTATTGTCTGCTTTGGGAGCAAGCCATTCAGTGGCTTCATCCAGTTCCATAATATCTCGGGTGCATACATTTTCTAACTCATCTTTTTACTGCAACTAGATTATTCATAGGAAATCACCTGACCTTGGAACCTATCAGGACTGCTACTTCCTTTAGCCTTATCTTGTGAGTGTGTGTATATATATATATATATATATATATATATATATATATTCGCGCTCAAACTTCCTGTCTGCCGACCCTTGGCAGAACAACCAGGCACCGACCTCAATCAAACTCACAAGAAGACTTTAAGCAACGTAAATGTTGTGGAGAAGCAGTGTAGTTTATTCAGAGGTAAACCACAGAATCAAACAGGCATAATGCCTACCATGACGCGTTTCGCTCGCCACACGGAAGCTTGATCACATGATACGCCACGTATCCGGGGAACTCAATAAATAACAAAACGTGCACTAATGACTATAAAAACAGCCTCACCAAGATAGTGAACATAATGGACAGACTAGAAACAATAATAATAGCAGCACAGTAAGACTGATACGCTTACATCTTCAAAAGACATCGATCCATAGAATTCAATGTGAAAATGCGATACCCTGTAAAACAGTATTGTCAATGTGCAAATACGCAAAATTGATAGTGTCTGTACAAACGCAGTATTACAATGATGGATACATATGACTGGATATGATATAAATCACATCTATAAAGTGCAAATGCGTATTAAAACATTAAAACATTTCATATCGACATCTAGTGCATAAAGACATATATCTTACAGTGTGTGCAAATAGGCAAAATTTCAAAATTGGCTAATAGGCTTATAAAAATCATAATAAAAGATGGTAAAAACCAAAATGGTTTAGTATATTCCTAGGCCGGAACAACTAGTCAATAATCAATTAAATCAATATCGATATTGTATAAAATTGTAGTAACCACCTAGTGTGTACAAATACCCAAAGTCACATTTGATAAAAATCAAACAATTTAGGGCAACGAAGTGCATATGTACAAAAAGACACGGGAAATGGCATATGACATAGATGTTAAAAATAATATGTACACATGAGAAGTAGACACAGTCCAATAAATCGGAAATAAAGTGCTAGTGCAAATATGGTCTAAACTTCTCAAGACACATTAATATATATATATATATATATAATATATATTCACTGAAAAAAACACAGGTTTCAGAGTCGTTATAGTTAGGCTGACATTTCACTCATACAACTCGGGATGCAGCGAGCGCACGGTAAATAGTTTTATTTATTTATTTACTTACCTTACGGACGCGCTCTGTTACGGCTATCTTGCTGACTTTAATTACGCTGTGGGTAGCTTGCTATAACTTTATTTTACGGCGTTTGTACCATTTTAAATGCTTTTAATATTGCTGTGTTTTTAACTTGACTGCTGCTATCTTACCTGACATTTTGCACTTTCCTCTTCTTCTTTCGCTCGCGCCCCGGTCCACCACAGGATTTCCCGCTTGATGTGGAGGGTGCGAGCGTTTTTCCAAACCAATTTCCGGTTGCTGTGGGCGGAGTTGGGAGGTTGACATCCTAGTCTTTAGACTATTTAAACCGGATGCCTTTCACGTCGCGCAGCAGACGCGCTCTGTTACGGCTATCTTGCTGACTTTAATTACGCTGTGGGTAGCTTGCTATAACTTTATTTTACCGCGTTTGTACCATTTTAAATGCTTTTAATATTGCTGTGTTTTTAACTTGACTGCTGCTATCTTACCTGGCATTTTGCACTTTCCTCTTCTTCTTTCGTTCACGCCCCGGTCCACCACGGGTTTTCCCGCTTGATGTGGAGGGTGCGAGCGTTTTTCCAAACCAATTTCCGGTTGCTGTGGGCGGAGTTGGGAGGTTGACATCCTAGTCTTTAGACTATTTAAACCGGATGCCTTTCACGTCGCGCAGCGGACGCGCTCTGTTACGGCTATCTTGCTGACTTTAATTACGCTGTGGGTAGCTTGCTATAACTTTATTTTACCGCGTTTGTACCATTTTAAATGCTTTTAATATTGCTGTGTTTTTAACTTGACTGCTGCTATCTTACCTGGCATTTTGCACTTCCCTCTTCTTCTTTCGCTCGCGCCCCGGTCCACCACGGGTTTTCCCGCTTGATGTGGAGGGTGCGAGCGTTTTTCCAAACCAATTTCCGGTTGCTGTGGGCGGAGTTGGGAGGTTGACATCCTAGTCTTTAGACTATTTAAACCAGATGCCTTTCACGTCGCGCAGCGGACGCGCGCAGCGGGCGCGCCGCCGGCACGCCAAAGGCGCGCCAAAGGCAAGCCCGTCTGCGCCCGTCCGCGCCAAGACCGTGCCTTGTGCAAGGGAAGCTGCTGAATTTGCACCTGAACAGATTGCAACCGCGACTTACACCAGGGAAGAGCTTTTGGACCTACGGCAGGGCGGAGGTTCTTGTCGCCATTCTGTTGACCCTGAGTTCTTAATTGCTAATCATTACTTTGCCTGTCCCTTGTGCAGTTTTATCCTACCACAGGTAGGCGTCGGTTGCTCCCCTTTGGAGGAAAGTAAACCTACATCACTTCCACATGAGCAGATGCTTGTGGGATATCTTGTTAACACCAGATCCCTGATCAAGAACAAGATTGCTTTTAGGGACTTTGTCTCACTTCGCAAACCTGACTGGATGTTCATCACAGAGACCTGGGCAAGGGACTGCTCTGGTCCAGATCTTGTGGAAGCAATCCCTTCTGGTTATAGCTTAGCTAGACTGGATAATAGGAGGAGGTCTGGGCATTCTTTATAGGGATGTTTATACCTGTTGCACTGAACCTCTTACCACACCTTCTGACCGATACCAGGCACTATATTTCTCTATAAATACTCTTCCCACTGAAAGTTTTTCTGGGGTCCTATGTTATCGACAACCTGGATCCAGATCTTCTTTCAGTCAAGATTTTAGTAATCTCTTGGAACCCTACTTGTTAAGATCTAATTTTACATTGCTGGGTGATTTTAATTTTCATTTAGATAAATTTCAATGTAAAGACACCCAAACCCTTCTGGAAACCTTAGGCTGCTGTGGTTTTTCGCAGCTGGTTACCAGTTCCACCCATACTGCAGGAAATATATTGGATGGCATATTCTCTAACGATCCTAGGATCGAGGTGGGACTGCCCATACCTCTCTCATGGTCGGACCACTTTGCTATCCCTTTTAATCTTCCGACCTCAGCATTAAGTACTGTCTCAGCTGGTAAAGGGACAGGGGAGGAAAAGAGAAATTTGAGCCAAATCAGTAATGATGCTCTTGCCAATTATTTTAGGAATTTTCAGTTTTCTGAGCATTCGGATGCTAATTTGGCAGCAGATGAACTCTCTAGAGGGTTGTCAGGAGCTATAGACATTTTGGCACCCGTTAAAAAGCACTATGGAGCGAGAAAAAAACCCTCTGCACCATGGTATTCTGATAGACTCAGAAAGTTGAGACAATCCTGCCGCAAACAGGAAAGGATCTGGCGCACAGATCTCGCGCCGGCAGGTAGAGAGCTACATAAACAGCGCTTGAGGGATTATAAAGTGGAGATTATTGAGGAGAAAAGATTGTATTATTCTAGGGCTACTGAATCAATTAAATCTTCTAGAGAGCTTTTCAAGGTTATCAACTCTCTTATCTCCCCTCCTGTTGCTGATTCATCTGATCTTTCCCAAGAACTCTGTGACAGAATGGCAGAGTTTTTCCAGCATTAAGATTACAGACATATATTCCACCTTGGAGGACTATAATGCTGGAAAGATTATATTTGCTCCTCCTAAAACTAACCCTGTTTTATCAGCAACTACGGTAGACGAACCGAGGTTTCTCACCTTCCCTTGTATCTCTCAGGAAACAACTGGTCATCTTTTGGAAGGAGTTACCTCGGGGTCTCCTCTGGATGCCTGCCCCCTTAAGGTTTTAAAAATAGGAAGGGAAGTCATTGTTCCCCTTCTCACCTCAGTACTAAATATAGCTATTACTGAGGGGCAGTATCCCACTCTTTGGAAAACCGCTGTGGTCAAACCGCTTTTAAAAAAGCCGTCTTTGGATCCCATGGAACTAAAAAATTATCGCCCCATTTCTTTGCTTCCGGTCCCAGCTAAGATTATGGAAAAATATCTGAATTCTCACCTTAGTTCCTATTTATTGGATCACCAGTTGCTTGATGGTTCTCAGCATGGCTTTAGAAGCCATCATAGCACTGAATCAGCGCTAACGGCGGTTTTTGATAACATCCGGGTCCAGGTTGATGCAGGGTATACGACCCTGCTGGTCCTTCTTGACCTTACTGCAGCTTTTGATACCCTGTCTCCATTGAGGCTGGTGGAACGCCTCAAGGAGATAGGGATCGGGGGCACTGCCCTCGAGCTTCTTTCCTCCTTTCTTAGTGATAGGGCACAAATAGTGAAATTGGGCCAATTTTACTCTTCTCCCAACCCATTGATTTGTGGAGTTTCACAGGGATCCTCTCTAAGCCCCACACTTTTTAATATCTATGTTGCCCCTCTGGCTAGGGTAGTGAGAGCCTTTGGATTTGAGGTGCTGTCTTATGCTGATGACACTCAAATCATGGTGTCTATTACCAACAGCATCAGTGAATCTGCCGCAAATTTCAAAAATTGTATGCAGGCAGTCTCATCCTGGATGGTTGAGAATTATCTTACATTGAATGGGGAAAAAACTGAGATCTTGATTTTTGGCAACCAACATGATATATGGTCCAATGACTGGTGGCCTGACACCATGGGCAGTTGTCCCTCTCCTGTATCCCATGGGAAAAATCTGGGGGTTATGGTCGACACTTCACTGTCCATGAACCTACAGGTTAGCAAAACAGTGTCTATCTGTTTTGGAATAATCAGGCTGCTTAGGAAAATTTCACAGTTCTTGTCGTTTTCATCACGAAAGCAGGCAGTGATTGCTTTGATACTGTCGAGACTTGATTATTGTAATGCCCTTTATCTGGGCATTAACAAGGGTTTGGTGAGACGGTTACAGATGGTACAGAATGCTGCAGCAAAGTTGGTGTTGGAGTTGCCAAAGTATCACTCTGTTTCGGTCTCCCTCATTTCGTTGCATTGGCTACCTCTGGATCGTAGAATCCTTTTCAAGTCTTTGTGCTTGACTCACAATGCCTACTATGGATCTGGCCCTGATGCCATTAAAGCAATGTTTCAACGCTATATCCCGACTAAGCAGCTTAGGTCTGCCAGCAAGAACTGCTGGTGGTCCCTAGGTTTAAGAAGGTTAGATGGGGAGGCAGAGCCTTCTCCACTGCTGCTGCTAGGCTGTGGAACTCTCTTCCGGATGGTTTATCGGGTCTTGTGTCATACTCTTTTCGCAAGGCGCTGAAAACCTGGCTTTTTACACAGACTTTAGCTTGAGCATCTTATCCGGTTGAACGTTAGTCCTCTGCAGCGCCTTGATGCCCTTGGGCTAAGTTAGCGCTTTATAAATCTAATATTCATTCATTCATTCATTCACCTTACTCCTGCCCGTCGTATGTCTGACTCCACTACCCCCCCACCCAGCCCCTCCCCCGCTCACCCCACCGCCCCGCAGCACTCCCTCTGCGAGCCGCCACTGTTAGAGGGTCTCTATAACACCTATATACATAAGACATGTCTGCCTGTGCAAACGAATGACAGAGCAGAACTGAGAAGATTTGACCACCTATAGGAGAAGCTACCTGCTTTTTAAGCTACCTTCTTCAGATGCATAACACGTGAGAATACATGTACAAGTAGACATATACCTCACGAGAGCACGCAGACCTTTAAACTTGACAGCTTGCACTTCCCATTTGAGTACAGAAAGAGGCGAGAGAAGTACAGAAAGTAGAAAGAGAAGTGCAACAAAAAACAAGAGAGGTGCAGAACGAGTGTGAAATGTGCAGAGGCAAGAGAAGTGCAGAAAGAGGCAATAGAGGAGCAGAAAAAGGCAAGAGAGGTGCAAAAAGAGGGAAAACGGGTGCAGAAAGAGGCAAGAGGGGTGCAGAAAGAGGCAAGAGAGCTGCAGAAAGAGGGAAGAGGGGTGCAGAAAGAGGCAAGAGGGGTACGGAAATAAGCAAGAGAAGTTACAAAAGAGATAAGAGAGTTTCAAAAAGAAACAAGAGAGGTACAGAAAAAAGCACGAGAAGTGCAGAAAGAGGCAAGTGAGGTGCAGAAAGAGGCAGAAGAGGTGCAGAAAGAGGCCAATGAGGTGCTGAAACAAGCAAGAGGGGTACAGAAAGAACCAACAGAGGTACAGAAGGAGGCAAGAGAACTGCAGAAAGAGGCAAGAAAGGTGCAGAAAGAGGCAAATGAGGTGCAGAAAGAAGCAACAGAGGTGCAGAAAGAGGCAAGGGAAGTGCATAAAGAGGCAAGAGAGGTACATAAAGAGGCAAGAGAAGTGCAGAAAGAGGGAAGAGTAGTGCAGAAAGAAGCAAGAGGGGTGCAGAAAGAAGCAAGAGAGGTAAAGAAAGAAGCAAGAGAGGTACAGAGAGAGGGAAGAGGGGTGCAAAAAGAGGCAAGAGGGGTGCAGAAAGAAGCAAGAGAGGTGCAGAAAGAAGCAAGAGAAGTACAGAAAGAAGCAACAGAGGTGCAGAAAGAGGCAAGGGAAGTGCAGAAAGAGGCAAGAGAGGTGCACAAAGAGACAAGAGAGGTGCACAAAGAGACAAGAGAGGTGCAGAAAGAGGGAAGACGAGTGCAGAAAGAGGCAACAGTGGTGCAGAAAGAAGCAAGAGAGGTACAGAAAGAGGCAAGAGAAGTGCAGAAAGAAGCAACAGAGGTGCAGAAAAAGGCAAGAGAAGTGCAGAAAGAGACAAGAGGGGTGCAGAAAGAAATAACAGAAATGCATAAACATGCAATAGAAGTGCAGAAAGATGCAACAGAGGTGCATAAGGAGGCAACAGAAGTGCAGAAAGAGGCAAGAGAGATGCACAATGAGACAAGAGAGGTGCACAAAGAGACAAGAGAGGTACAGAAAGAGGGAAGACGAGTGCAGAAAGAAGCAAGAGGGGTACAGAAAGAGGCAAGAGAAGTACAGAAAGGAGCAACAGAGGTACGGAAAGAGGCAAGAGAAGTGCAGAAAGAAGCAACAGAGGTGGAGAAAGAGGCAAGGGATGTGCAGAAAGAGGCAAGAGAGGTGCACAAAGAGACAAGAGAGGTGCACAAAGAGACAAGAGAGGTGCAGAAAGAGGGAAGACGAGTGCAGAAAGAGGATAAAGGGGTGCAGAAAGAAGCAAGAGAGGTACAGAAAGAGTCAAGATAAGTGCAGAAAGAAGCAACAGAGGTGCAGAAAGAGGCAAGAGAAGTACAGAAAGAGGCAAGAGGGGTGCAGAAAGAAATAACAGAAATGCATAAACATGCAATAGAAGTGCAGAAAGATGCAACAGAGGTGCATAAGGAGGCAACAGAAGTGCAGAAAGAGGCAAGAGAGATGCACAAAGAGACAAGAGAGGTGCACAAAGAGACAAGAGAGGTACAGAAAGAGGGGAGACGAGTGCAGATAGAAGCAAGAGGGGTACAGAAAGAGGCAAGAGAAATACAGAAAGGAGCAACAGAGGTGCAGAAAAAGGCAAGAGAAGTGCAAAGAGAGGAAAGAGAGGTGCACAACGAGACAAGAGAGGTGCAGAAAGAGGGAAGATGAGTGCAGAAAGAAGCAAAAGGGGTACAGAAAGAAGCAAGAGAGGTGCAGAAAGAAGCAACAGAGATCCAGAAAGAGGCAAGAGAGGTGCAGAAAGAGGCAACAGAGGTGCAGAAGTAGGCAACAGTAGTGCAGAAAGAGGCAAGACAGGTGCACAAAGAGACAAGAGAGATGCACAAACAGACAAGAGAGGTGCAGAAAGATGGAAGATGAGTGCAGGAAGAGGCAAAAGGGCTGCAGAAAGAAGCAACAGAGGTGCAGAAAGAAGCAACAGAGGTGCAGAAAGAGGCAAGAGGGATACAGACAGAGGCAAGAGAAGTACCAAAAGAAGCAACAGAGGTGCAGAAAGAGGCAAGAGAGGTGCACAAAGAGACAAGAGAGGTGCACAAAGAGACAAGAGAACTCCAGAAAGAGGCAAGAGGGTTGCAGAAACAGACAAAAGAGGTGCAGAAAGAAGAAAGAGGAGTGCAGAAAGAAGCAACAGAGGTGAAGAAAGAGGCAAGAGAAGTGCAGAAAGAGGCAAGAGAGGTGCTGAAAGAAGCAACAGAAATGCATAAACATTCAATAGAAGTACAGAAAGATTCAACAGAGGTGCAGAAGGAGGCAATAGAAGTGCAGAAAGAGGCAAGAGTAGTGCACAAAGAGACAAGAGAGGTGCACAAAGAGACAAGAGAGGTGGAGAAAGAGGGAAAACGAGTGCAGAAAGAGGCAAAAGGGGTGCAGAAAGAAGCAAGAGAGGTGCAGAAAGAAGCAAGAGAAGTGCAGAAAGAAGCAACAGAGGTGCAGAAAGATGCAAGAGAAGTGCAGAAAGAGGCAATAGAAGTGCAGAAAGAAGCAACAGAAATACATAAACATTCAATAGAAGTGTAGAAAGTTGCAACAGAGGTGCAGAAGTAGGCAACAGAAGTGCAGAAAGAGGTATGAGAATTGCACAAAGAGACAAGAGAGGTGCACAAAGAGACAAGAGAGGTGGAGAAACAGGGAAAACGAGTGCAGAAAGAGTCAAAAGGGTTGCAGAAAGAAGCAAGAGAGGTACAGAAAGAAGCAAGAGAAGTGCAGAAAGAAGCAAAAGTAGTGCGAAAATAGGCAAGAGAGGTGCACAAAGAGACAAGAGAGGTACATTTCCCCAAGTATAATCTGCCCAGGATCCACAAGGTCTTGTGTCACCATGGTGACACTTGCCCCTGTGTCCCTAAATGCCAAAGCCTCTATTCCATTTAATAATGGCTATTGCCTGTACTTGCCCCGATTACTCGGACTCACAGAGGAGGTCACATCCATGCCTCCATCACAGACTAGGACAGCCTGAGTGAGTTCTCTGACTAGGTCAGAGCTCATCTCCTTACCCAGGGTCAACCCTACTAAACCCTTGGCTTGTGTACTCCCACCACCAACTGTAACTGCACTAGGGGGAACAGGTGCCTTAGGGGCATTGGTGGGGCCTGGAATAAAGTCTTTGGACTTGGAGCAAACACTGGTCCAGTGTGTCTTTTGCTTACAGACTTTGCACCATGGTTTCTTTTGGCCTTTTCCCTAGTTAGACTGTGAATCCCCACCTGAAGAAGATTTTTGGGGGCCTTGTGAAGACTTCTGGTCTTTACCCTTCTCCCCACCCTTGTCAGAGTTCTTAGAATCTTGCTTCTTTGGGTCACCACCTTGGTTCTGTACCTTCTGCCTCACCCTGGTTCTGACCCATTTGTCTGCCTTCTTTCCCAATTCTTGGGGAGAGGTCAGATCAGAGTCCACCAGGTACTGATGCAACAGCTGATTTTGACAGTTATTAAGAATCTGCTCCCTCATGATAAGATTGTACAATCCTGTGAAGTCACATACCTTACTGCCCATCAACCAACCCTCCAGAGCCTTAGCAGAACAATCCACATAGTCCACCCAGTCTTGAGTCTGTGCTTTTGGGTATCTCTGAACTTTAACCTGTATTGTTCAGTTGTTAGGCCAAACCCATCAATCAGAGCACTCTTCAAGACTTTGTAATTGTCAGCATCCTCTTCTCTAACAGTGAGGAGCTTGTCTCTACCTTTGTCTGCAAAGGGAGAGCCACAAGATTGCTGCCCACTGCTCCTGAGGGACCCTCTGTACTTTACAGGCCCTCTCCAGTGCAGTTATCCATTTGTGGATGTCATCCCCACTCTGGTAGGGAGGGACAATCTTGCTCAGGTTTCTATGGTCATAAGACATTTCCCTATCTCTGGGGAAATTGCTGCCACCATGGGACTCTAGTCCCATCTTTTTTCTTTGCCTTTCAAGCTCTAGGGACTCCCTGTCTATAGCCAACTGCTCTCTTCTGATTCTCAACTGAGCTTCTCCATACTTGAGCAGTCTCTCTTTCCTTTCATGAGAGGATTCCCTCCTATGAGAGGAAACAGAGGTCCCTATTGAGGTGTCAGAGTGGTTAGACTCCTGAGAAGGAGATCTAGGCCTTCTGGGCACACTCACAATTCTTCCTGGGGGACAAAGGGAGGTCATTCTGATCCTCCTCGTCATCCACAGGAGGAGCTGGATTTTCCAGGTCAAGGTCATTGTCACCTTCCTGGCCAGTTTCAGAGGTTGGGTCCTGGGTGATTTCACCCCTGGCCCCTTCCTCATCTTCTGCCCCACCCTCTATGCCTACCCCTTCAGACCCTAGGGGTCTGCTGAGATCATCTGACAGAAGCACCTCTCTGAGGTGTTGGGTGCTAGCACTTTTGCCTGTCTTCAGCTTCCTAGTACTGCACAATGCTCTCAATTCCAAGAATGGGAGATTATCATACTTGGAGGGAAGAAGCCCACTGGCTTCTGGCAAGGACTCACTGGGTCCTGGCTTTGAAGACATTACTAGTGAGGTGTGGTGTATGCACTACCTACTCTAGTGTGGCCTACTAAACTCTCTTGAGTTGTAGAAAGGGTGTGCTATCCCTTAACACACAACTCTAAGTTCAGTAGAACTTACTGTATCCTAAGCTTGATTTATATGTACCTAAGGTACCCTTAGTGGTTTTCAGTTGATCAATTCAATTGAGATTATCTGGTAAAACAATAGCAAGCTGGAATCCCACCGCTGCCACCAATGTGAGATAGTTGGCCTGGTATATGCTGTCCACTAATTATAGTGGGCACCTTGCACCAGTCCAAACAACCCCTTATTGGAGATAGGTTAAAGACAACCTTTATTGAAAGCTATCCTAGTGGTAGCTATGGAGAGCAGCCTTCAGGCTAAGTCTTGAAGGAATGTAAAGCAGCTTGTTTTACCAGTCTATAATCTCTTGAGTGACCAAATGAAAGAGGACCACACCAGGTATATATTTAAAATATATGTATTTAGTCTTAAACACACCCCTCTAGTCTCTTTATGAGGCTAGAGTTCGAAAGTACATAAGTTACAAGTCAGTTATCAACAGTAATAGCACAAATACACGTTTGAGCCCTAGGGCGTACCAAACCATATACCAATAAAGTGGTATAAGAACCACGACTGAGCTAGACACAGGGCCTAGAGCCTGTAGAAGTGCTTGGCCCTCAAGGAACCACCCAAGGTAATGACACAGGGGACCCACGGGGGACGCGTGCAGTGTGAGAACACAGCCGCGAGCCGCCGTTGACTTCTATGGGGAATGTTGGAGTTTTAAAGAAAAAGAACACTTAGAGGAGGACTTGGAGCAAACCCCTTTAGAACTAGGTTTTTCTAGAGTCTATACCCACGGGAGCACCGGAGTACTCGAGTTACCTCACCCAGGGAAGCCGGGTGCATAGGTGTCTTTCGGGGTCGGGTTTCCTCATCGTTTTCAATGGTGATCTGCTGCAAAGTGCTGCTGGCGACCAAGTCGAAAGTGTTTGGGTGGATCCAAAGGTGGATCGAAGATCTGAAGAACCTGAAAGCAGAGGGGACAGAGTCTGGGTCACTAGCCAGTGACCAGGAAGGTGATGAGCAGATGCCCACCGATGTCGGGTGCTTCAGGTAGGTTGACGGTTGTCTTGACTCTTCAGCCACGAGGTCCAGGAGGCGTTGACGACAACCAGGAGCTGGATTCGAGCTGTCCCACGACGTCTGGCGCTTGCTGAGGTGTCGGCGACCGGATTGGACCCAACAAGCCTTGGCAATGGCAGTCTTGTGGAAATAGAAAAAGGACGGTGGTACAGACCAGCAAGGTCTGAGGGACTCACCCAGCGAGGGTAAGTCAGGGCATGTCTGGAGAAACCAGTGAAGCCCAATCAGAAGAAGAGTTGCCTTCGGGAGGGCCCACTAGCCAATGGACTAGCGACCGCGAAGGAGCCTCGAGTGGATGCACTTGGAGCTGGCTCACAGGACACTCGTGGAGTGGAGGCCAGTGATCTTCGGTGCAGTCGGTGCTGGAGGTGGGGGCTACTCGGAGCCCAAAGCACAACTTCATGAGAGACCCAGAAGAGGATGCACTTGCAAAAGTACTCGGTGTCCAGGGGTCACGGTTCCACATTACCCACAACAGCTATGGGCCTCAGCTTCACTGGGGACTCAGGGCAGCCCCAGTGAAGTCTGGAAATCTACCTCTGGTGATGCAAAGACTTCGGCGTCCGGCGGGAGCTTCAGCGATGCAGACCGGACATTTGCTTCTTAGGTGCCTGCCAAGCAGGGGAGTCACTCCTTGACCCCAAGGGAGATTCTTCAGTCCTCTAATCTAAAAGTAGAGCGTCGAAGGTCCAGGATTCTGTATTAGAGTTTCGTCCAGGTAAATCTAAAGTCCTAAGGACTGGGGTCCCATACTTATACCAAGTTAGGGGGTTGGACATACTCTGGGGACCCACCTATGGGAGGGTCAGGGCAGAGGGTGGTTACACCCTTTCCCTTTGTCCAGTTTCGCACCAGAGCAGGGGCTGGAAGCCCCTGAGCCGGTTTGAACTGGGGTATGCACAGGGACACCAAATGTGCCCCTAGTGCAGGACTTCAAAGCACCAGAGAGTGCTCCCGCCCAGCCCCAATACACATTATCCTGTCTGGGGAGGTGGTTACACCTCCCTTGGACAGGAAACCTATTGTCCAGGCCTCCCCTGCCGGAGTTTCAGTCAGCAGCAGGAGGCCAGACCCGTGTCTGTGGCAGCGGCATCCATTTTGTGATGCCAGGGCTCTGGAAAGAAGTTACCTGGTAGGCCGGTGTGTACATGTCTCTCCTCTAGAAGGGTGGAATGCTACCCCCGCCGCCAGAACTGGCGGGGAGTAGTATTCCAAGATGTTTGACACCAAACACGACATGTTTCCGTGCAGCCATCCCAAAGTTAGCATTTAACGCGAGGTTATAATCCGCTTAAGAGTATATGGTCAGGCTGCACTACAAACAGCATCAGAGAAGGGTCTCCGAACGCTGCAGAGGGGCTCTGCTCATGCAGGGGCACCCTCTCACATAAGAACCAAGCACTCTGCCTTCAGGATTGATAAGGCCTGCCTTAGGAGTGACTTATAGGTTTATATGTGTGTATATATGTAGTGATATAGGTAACCTATATCACAGTAAGGGGTGCATGCACCACCTTACCCAGGCCTCAGTAGCAGACCTGTGGTGTCATTTTGGCTGGCCATCCAGGGGTGGCATAATACATACGTCAGCCCCTGGCAGGCCTCTGAGGTACCTATGCCCTGGGTACATAGTATACCATATACTAGGGACTTATAAGGGCACTCCAGATTCCAATCAGAGATGTGCCTAAGGCAAATGGAAACCATTTTAGAGAGGAAGCAGCTAGGCTGGGGTTCTGGTTAGCAGGGCCCCAGCCAGACTAAAGTCGAAAAACAGTGAAGCATCAGCAAAAAGTGGGGGTACCTGTGAGAAGTTGGCCTGGTATATGCTGTCCACTAATTATAGTGGGCACCTTGCACCATTCCAAACAACCCCTTATTGGAGATAGGTTAAAGACAACCTTTATTGAAAGCTATCCTAGTGGTAGCTATGGAGAGCAGCCTTCAGGCTAAGTCTTGAAGGAATGTAAAGCAGCTTGTTTTACCAGTCTATAATCTCTTGAGTGACCAAATGAAAGAGGACCACACCAGGTATATATTCAAAATATATGTATTTATTGCTAAACACACCCCTCTAGTCTCTTTATGAGGCTAGAGTTCGAAGTACATATAAGTTATAAGTTAGTTATCAACAGTAATAGCACAAATACACGTTTGAGCCCTAGGGGCGTACCAAACCATATACCAATAAAGTGGTATAAGAACCACAACTGAGCTAGACACAGGGCCTAGAGCCTGTAGAAGTGCTTGGACCACAAGGAACCACCCAAGGTAGTGACACAGGGGACCCACGGGGGACGCGTGCAGTGTAAGAACACAGCCGCGAATCGCCATTGACTTCTATGGGGAAAGTCGCGGTTGGAATTTTAAAGAAAAGGGACACTTAGAGGAGGACTTGGAGCAAACCCCTTTAGAACTGGGTTGTTCTAGAGTCTATACCCACGGGAGCACCGGAGTACTCGAGTTACCTCACCCAGGGAAGCCGGGTGCATAGGTGTCTTTTGGGGTCGGGTTTCGTCGTCGTTTTCAGTGGCGATCTGCTGCAAAGTGCTGCTGGCGGCCAAGTCGAAAGTGTTCGGGTGGATCCAAAGTTGGATCGAAGATCTGAAGAACCTGAAAGCAGAGGGGACAGAGTCTGGGTCACTAGCCAGTGACCAGGAGGGTGATGAGCGGATGCCCACCGATGTTGAGTGCTTCAGGTAGGTTGATGGTCGTCTTGACTCTTCAGCCACGAGGTCCAGGAGGCGTCCATGACAACCAGGAGCTGGATTCTAGCTGTCCCACAACGTTTGTCGATTGCAGGGGTGTTGGCGACCGGATTGGACCCAACAAGCCTTGGCAACGGCAAGTCTTGTGGAAATAGAAGAAGGACGGTGGTACAGACCAGCAAGGACTGAGGGTCTCACCCAGCAAGTGTAAGTCAGGGCACGCCTGGAGCAACCAGGGAGCCCAAGCAGAAGAAGATTGGCCTTCGGGAGGGCCTACTAGCCAATGGACTAGCGACCGCGAAGGAGCCTCGAGTGGACGCACTTGGAGCTGACTCACAGGAAACTCGTGGAGTGGAGGCCAGTGATCCTCAGTGCATTTGGTGCTGGAGGCTAGGGCTACTCGAAGCCCAAAGCATAACTTCGTGGGAGACCCAGAAGAGGATGCACTTACAAAAGTATGCGGTGTCCAGGGGTCACGGTTCCACATTACCCATCATAGCCAAGGGCCTCAGCTTTGCTAAGGACTCAGGGTAGCCTTGCCAAAGTCTGGAAATCCACCTCTGGTGATGCAAAGACTTCGGCGTCCGGCGGGAGCTTCAGTGATGCAGACCAGACAATTGCTTCATTGGTGCCTGCCAAGCAGGGAGTCACTCATTGACCCCAAGGGAGATTCTTCAGTCCTCTAATCTTGAAGTAGAGCGTCGAAGGTCCAGGATTCTGTGTCAGAGTTTCGTCCAGGTAAATCTAAAATCCTAAGGACTGGGGTCCCATACTTATACCAAGTTAGGGGGTTGGACATACTCTGGGGACCCACCTATGGGAGGGTCAGGGCAGAGGGGTGGTTACACCCCTTTCCCTTTGTCCAGTTTCACGCCAGAGCAGGGGCTGGAAGCCCCTGAGCCGGTTTGAACTGGGGTTTGCACAGGGACACCAAGTGTGCCCCCAGTGCAGGACTTCAAAGCACCAGAGAGTGCTCCCGCCCAGCCCCAATACACACTATCCTGTCTGGGGAGGTGGTTACACCTCCCTGGGACAGGAAACCTATTGTCCAGGCCTCCCCTGCTGGTGTTTCAGTCAGCAGCAGGAGGCCAGACTCGTGTCTGTGGCAGCAGCATCCATTTTGTGATGCCAGGTGTTGGAAATGGCCCTTTTTGCCATTTAGGTCACCCTAAACTTTTGCCTGCCTCCTGTATTTTTGCTGACCTGTTTCTGTTGGTTTTATGACTCTGGGCACTTTACCACTGCTGTTCAGTGCTAAAGTGCATATGCTCTCCCTTTGTAAATATGACTATGTGAATTGGTATATCCCTGATTGGCTTATTTGGTTTACCTGTTAGTCCCTAGTAGTGTGGCCTGTGTGTGCCCAGGGCTGGTAAACCAAATGCTGCTGGTGGGCCTGCAGCACTGATGTGTGCCACCCACAGAAGCAGCTTGTAAAGTGTGTCTCAGACCTGCCACCGCAGTGTCTGTGTGCAGTCCAGAACTGCCATCTTGGCTGTGAAGTGCACTCACTTCCCAGCCCCTGAACCTTCCCTTAGCATCCTGTAAGTCACCCCTATGGTAGGGTGCCTTGTATGTGTAAGGCAGGACATGCCTTGGTGTGTGTAGCATGTCCTGGTAGTGAATTATGCACCATTTCGTTTTTCACTACTGTAAGGCTACCTGTTCCTCATAGGCTAGAATGGGCATTTTGACTATTACATGCTATAGTCCTAACTGACCCCAGGAACATGGTAGAAAAACGAATTTAGTATGCCTGAGCTCAGAATATTAAAATACACCTTTTAGTGAAGTTTATTTTTATATTCTGTGTTTGAAAATACCACTTTTAGAAAGTAGGTATTTTCTTGCCTAAGCCTTCCAGTGTGCTCTGCCGTTATGTGTATTGGCTGTCTGGTTTTAGAGGGGCAGGACAGGCTGAGTCAGACCTGGGTTGAATAGAGAGATCTGCATTTAGAGTGTGGGGAGGGGTGGCTCTTTGATCTGAATAGGGCTGTGCCTGGCAAGGTGAATGCTGGCTCCACCTCCCACTGTGTGTCTGCTAGCAGACCCCTCTTTCTGAAAGGAAGGATGCAGCCTGGTAAACAAAGTGCTCCAGGCCTGAGCAGAACTGGTTCTGGCTAGGTTCAGGGACTGGTAGCTTCAAGGATCAAAGGCTTTTGGGGTATAAATATCTGTGCTCAAACCCCCTACTTTTGTATTGCTTTTGGATCTGGAGAGGAAACTCTGTCCGTGCCACTGGAGGAATCTGCAGGAAGTGACTGTCCTTGTGCTTGTGTGTTGTTTCTTGCACTGGCCTGCAGCAGTGACCACTGGACCTTGAAGAAGAGAAAAGGACTTTTGAGAGAACTTTAATTTTTGTTACAGCAATTACCCAAGGGCTAGGAAAAGAGCTAGCCTCCTGCTGGAGTCTCAGGCACATCAGACTCCACCACCAACCTCCTGCTTCCTCCCTGCGAGGATTGCTATCTGCTGATGAGGCTCCTGTGAGTTCCAGGGCCTCTAGTTTGCTTCAGAGAAAAGAGTGCTGGAAATCGTCACTAACGCACGTTTGCGAGCCGCTGCAGTCGAGAGCGCTGGAAAAATCATCGCGCTGCTGCTGCTGAGTGCTCGCAACACGAAACCATTGCTAACGCCCCTTTGCGAGCCGCTGCAGCCGAGACGCGCTGGAAAAATCATCGCGCGGCTGTCGCCGAGCGCTCGCAACCCCTACAGAATCATTGCTTCAAGACATCGCATTGCGGACGCCGTGCGTCCGCCATTTTCATCGCATCGCACCGGATTTCGTCGCTCCCTCGCGGAGCGCCATTTCTTCGCATCGCAACACGATCGCACAACGCAACAGGCTCGTCGCATCGACTTCTCCCTCGCGGCAAGAAAGTCATCGCATCGGCGGCCTAGCGTGCAGAAGTTTGTCGCATCGTCTCCGCACACGCAACAGGATCGTCGCATCGCCTTCGCCCTCGCGGCAAAGGTCTCAGCGCATCGGCGGCCTAGCGTGCAGAAGTTGGTCGCATCGTCTCCGCGCGCATCAGCAGATCGGCGCATCATCCTCCCTTGCGGCAAGGATTTTAACGCATCGCCGGCCTCGCGTGAGGAAAATCATCGCTACCACTTCTTTGCGACATTTTGTTGGTTTTGCTACTAAACCCAGGTACTTTGTGAGAGAAAGGGTCGCAGAGACCACTGCCTTGAATTTGAACCTTATTTTTGAAACCTTTGAACTATTTTTTGACAGTCCTTCAACAGCCATCCTATTTTTGACAGTCTTATGAGAGAAAGGGTCGCAGAGACCACTGCCTTGAATTTGAACCTTATTTTTGCAACCTCTGAACGAGAAAGGGCACAGAGACCCCTGCCTTGAATTTGAACCTTATTCTTGCAACCTTTGAACTATCTTTGACAGCCCTTCAACAGCTATCCTATTTTTGACAGTATTGTGGCTTTTACAGTTATTGGTCTTGTGATAAATCTGCCTTTATATAAAGATACTTATTCTTTATAACTACTTGTGTGGTGTCCCTTTGTAGTGTTCCTCACTGTGTTACTGTGTATGGTCATAAATGCTTCACACACTGCCTCTGAGATAAGCCTAACTGCTCGTGCTACGTTACCACAGGGTTGAGCAGGGGTATTAAAGAGGGTAGCCCTCTCACTCTGACTTAGGAAGAAGGGTCCCTACTTGGACAGTGGCCAGCCATTGCCAACTAGAGACCCCCATTTCTAACATTGGTGGGCAGCGGTGAGGATCTGGACTTGCATTTATGATCGCATACAGTAATTATAGTGTACACTACTAGTGAGTGCAGACCATAACGTACCGCATACATTTTTTGAGAATTTTTTTTGATCCTATATTGTGATTGATATTGCCGGTGATTTTTCACCCGCGCACATTTTCTGAGAGTTTTTGGGATCCTATATTGTGATTGATATTGCCGGTGATTCTTCACCCGCGCCCATTTATTGAAAGTTTTTGATCCCCTATTGTAATTGATATTGCCGGTGATTTTTCACCCACGCACATTTCTGAGAGTTTTTGGGATCCTATATTGTGATTGATATTGCCGGTGATTGTTCACCCGCGCCCATTTATTGAAAGTTTTTGATCCCTATTGTGATTGATATTGCCGGTGATTTTTCACCCGCGCACATTTCTGAGAGTTTTAGGATCCTATATTGTGATTGATATTGCCGGTGATTTTTCACCCGCTTACATTTTCTTGAGAAGTTTTCTTCTATCTTTTATTGATATTGCCCGTGATTGTTACAATGGGCAAGCCTATGTTTTATTGATATTGCCGGTGATAGTACCCGCATACATTTTTGAGAATTGTTGGATCCTATATTGTGATTGATATTGCCGGTGATTTTTACCCGCATACATTTTCTTGAGAAGTTTTCGTCTATCTTTTATTGATATTGCCCGTGATTGTTACAATGGGCAAGCCTATTGTTTATTGATATTGCCGGTGATAGTACCCGCATACATTTTTGAAAGTTTTTGGATCCTATATTGTGATTGATATTGCTGGTGATTTTTTACCCGCATACATTTTCTTGAGAAGTTTTCTTCTATCTGTTATTGATATTGCCCGTGATTGTTACAACGGGCAAGCCTATTTGTTTTATTATTGATATTGCCAGATATTGCTACAATGGGTCTTGCTGAAATGAGACCTACCTTTTATATAGATGATCTGTTAACCTACAGTCTAGAGGAGCTAAGGGGGTTCTGTGAGGAGAAGGGCTTAGCAGTGAGTAGGAAGGAGACTCAGCTATCCCTGCAGACATCCCTGAGACTTTGGCAACAAGACAGATGGAGATTCTTGGAGTCCCAGTACACCTACCAAGAGGGTAGTTGGTCTGAGGGTGGCTCTAGAGAGTCTGAAGAGGAGGAAGAAAGTGTTATGGAATATCTCATAGGTGGGGAGTTCCTTGATGAGCCTAGTGCCTATGGTAGTGCCAGATTCCCCTCATGGTCCCCAGAGGAGTTGGGGGACAGGCGGGAAGGTCCCATAGGTAGGGAGTCCCTTGCTGGATCTAGTGCACAGGGTAGTGCCCAATCCCCTTCATGGTCCCCAGAGGAGTTGGACAGACAGAGGGAGAGGGAGTACCAGCTGGAATTGGAGAGGCTCCAAATAGAGATTGCCCAGCTGGAGGCGCACCTAGCGCAGATAGCAGAAAAGGAGACGTTAGCTCCAGAGGGAGGTTACCCCTGGAGCGCAGTTTTAATTGTCTGGATTCCCCAGAGAGGGTGGGGTCTAGTGGTGGCAGCAAAATTGAAGTATATAGTGATGACAGTGTAGTACACCCACCCAGGGATGTGGCACCTGACTTGACGGAGGGGGTTGATCTACACCAGGGGATTCAAGGACCTGAGATAGCTCCATTGGTGTGCAGTGTCCCTGAGGTGGATTGGGGAACTAGCGCAGGGGCCCATAGTCCTAGTGAAAGGAGGGATACTCTACCGACTCTGGATGAGAGGTGCAGGGAGAGGGGTTCCCCGTGGTTGAAGTCCTGGTGTATGAGTGTGAGGACCGCCCAGAAGAGTGTGGGTTGAGTGATAGAGACAGTCAGTTAATGTCTCGCCCATTTCAAGAGAGTGGTGTGGGGTACGTGTGTGAGGCACTGGATTGTGAGGTAAAGGTTAGCACCTGTGTGGAGCTGTGTAATCCAATTGTGGGAGAGCATATTGTGAGTTCCTGTTTTCCAGAGCTAGGCCAACACCTGTCAGATTGCGAGTTCTCTGATCCTAGGGAACTTGCACAGGAGGCAGACCTCTGGGTGAGTACCAGAGGCTCTGTAGAGGCATTAGGGAATGATCCTAAGAGAAGTGGTTCAGAAGTTTTCCAACCCAGAGTGCTGGGAAAGGTTAGGAGTGTTACAGCTGGGTCCCCTTGTTGTGAGGAGGTTGTAGGGCCTCACATCCTGTCTCGTGGGAGCAGGAGTGAGACTGGGATAGGTCCCGAAGTGCCCCAGCCTCAGTCCCCAGGACTGGATGGTTCCATGAGGGAACACCAGGTGGGGAGCCTAGTCTGTCTGGATGGACCGTCCATTGTGGGGGGTACCCCAGTGTTAGGTGAGCTGGGAGTGCCTGTAGTCAGGCCTCCATCAGTTCTTGTGCCTGGCAGTGCCACTCCTAGGGGAGGGTACAGAAGTCCAGTCTGAGGGATGAAAGGGGGAAAGAGTCCCCAGTGGAAGAACCAGTGGGTCAGGGGCCAGCCAGAAGGGCTGAGCCTCATAGGATTGGCCATGGTGACGCCACTTCTGTCCTGGGGCATCTTCACGCACTGTCAGAGGGACAGGAGGCCGTGAGCTCTGTGCCAGGCAGACTGTCACGCAACACGCTAGGTATGTGTCACCCTCAGGAAGTCCTGGTTGGCCAGGCAGTTGTTCAGCCGCAGGGGTTGGTCCCTGGGTTGGTAAGTCAGGTCCAGGAGTTGTCTGACCTGGAGGGAGGGACAACTGTAAGCAGTGTCCTGACCATTTTTTCCAAGAGCACCACTCCAGGTGGGAGGGTTCAGTATGCTGGAAGGGGGTGCAGAGGGAGGGAGTCCTCGCCTCTGACCCCGGTGCACCCTGAGGGTTTTTCAGGTTGGTAGGTCAGTTGCAGAGTCCAGGCCCTGAACTGGTGGAGGGGTGTGTTTCCCTTGAGGGGAGCCTGTGTGCTCCCAGGAAGTCCTGGGTGGCCAGGCGGTTGTTCAACCCCAGGGGTTGGTCCCTGGGATGGTAAGTCAGGTCCAGGTGTTGTCTGACCTGGAGGAAGGGACAACTGTAAGCAGTGTCCCAACCATTTTTTCCTAAAAGCACCACTCCAGGTGGGAGGGTGCAGTATGCTGGAAGGGGTGCAGAGGGAGGGAGTCCTCGGTTCTGACCCCAGTACCACCTGAGGGTTTTTCCAGGTTGATGGATCAGTTGCAGGGACAAGGCCCTGAACTAGTGGAAGAGTGTATTTTCCTTGGGGGAATTGGTGTACTCCCCAGAAGTCCTGGGTTGCCAGGCACAGGCCCAGCCTAAGGGTACAGACCCTAGGTTGGGGGCCAGGTTCAGGGTGTCCCCTGATCTGGAGGAAGGGGCAACTGCTAACAGTGCCCCTCCCGGTTTGTGTTATGGAGGCACCTCTCCAGGTGGGAGGGTGCCGGGCCCCAGTAAAGGGGGCGGGGAGAGGGCAGCCTCACCCCTGACCTCCGCCCAGTCTAAGGGTACAGACCCTATGCTGGGATACCAGTTGCAGGATAGAACCCCTGAACTGGTGGGCGGATTATGCAGGACACCTGCCTCAGGTGCCCTGACAATTCTGGAAGGGGGTACCGCTCCAAGTGGGAGGGTACCGAGCCCCAAAGAGAAGGACCGGGTGTGGGGAGCCCACCCCAGTTGCTGGCCCAGCCGTTGGGTACAGGCCCAGGGCTGGTGGGTCAGTGTCAGGACGCGTTGCCTGACCTGACAGGAGGGAGAGTGGACAAAAGGTGCCAGACACCTGGGGTTACTGCCCTGCACTCTCTGATGCCACAAAAGTTTGAGAGCCCTGAGAGGTATAAGGCTTGGATTTTACCACTGACTACTGTCAGTGACTACTGGGAGCTTGTTGTTTATCTGTTGGGACACACCTGGGGGCCAGTTAAGGTTAGATGCTGCACAGGTGGTATCCACAGGTGAGGGGAAGAGTTCCCCATTGGTTATCTTAGTGGGCCCTAGGAGTGTGGACAGAGGGATCCACCAGGGTTCAGATTGGAGTAGAGCTGCCATATGCCCCTGCAGTTGCGGGCCAGTTCCGTGTTCTATCGCCCGAAGCAGGGAAGCCCATCAAAGTAGTGATTGGTCTACCCTGCGTTTTGGCTGGAAGGGGTTGTGTTGGAAATGGCCCTTTTTGCCATTTAGGTCACCCCTAAACTTTTGCCTGCCTCCTGTATTTTTGCTGACCTGTTTCTGTTGGTTTTATGACTCTGGGCACTTTACCACTGCTGTTCAGTGCTAAAGTGCATATGCTCTCCTTTGTAAATATGACTATGTGAATTGGTATATCCCTGATTGGCTTATTTGGTTTACCTGTTAGTCCCTAGTAGTGTGGCCTGTGTGTGCCCAGGGCTGGTAAACCAAATGCTGCTGGTGGGCCTGCAGCACTGATGTGTGCCACCCACAGAAGCAGCTTGTAAAGTGTGTCTCAGACCTGCCACCGCAGTGTCTGTGTGCAGTCCAGAACTGCCATCTTGGCTGTGAAGTGCACTCACTTCCCAGCCCCTGAACCTTCCCTTAGCATCCTGTAAGTCACCCCTATGGTAGGGTGCCTTGTATGTGTAAGGCAGGACATGCCTTGGTGTGTGTAGCATGTCCTGGTAGTGAATTATGCACCATTTCGTTTTTCACTACTGTAAGGCTACCTGTTCCTCATAGGCTAGAATGGGCATTTTGACTATTACATGCTATAGTCCTAACTGACCCCAGGAACATGGTAGAAAAACGAATTTAGTATGCCTGAGCTCAGAATATTAAAATACACCTTTTAGTGAAGTTTATTTTTATATTCTGTGTTTGAAAATACCACTTTTAGAAAGTAGGTATTTTCTTGCCTAAGCCTTCCAGTGTGCTCTGCCGTTATGTGTATTGGCTGTCTGGTTTTAGAGGGGCAGGACAGGCTGAGTCAGACCTGGGTTGAATAGAGAGATCTGCATTTAGAGTGTGGGGAGGGGTGGCTCTTTGATCTGAATAGGGCTGTGCCTGGCAAGGTGAATGCTGGCTCCACCTCCCACTGTGTGTCTGCTAGCAGACCCCTCTTTCTGAAAGGAAGGATGCAGCCTGGTAAACAAAGTGCTCCAGGCCTGAGCAGAACTGGTTCTGGCTAGGTTCAGGGACTGGTAGCTTCAAGGATCAAAGGCTTTTGGGGTATAAATATCTGTGCTCAAACCCCCTACTTTTGTATTGCTTTTGGATCTGGAGAGGAAACTCTGTCCGTGCCACTGGAGGAATCTGCAGGAAGTGACTGTCCTTGTGCTTGTGTGTTGTTTCTTGCACTGGCCTGCAGCAGTGACCACTGGACCTTGAAGAGAGAGAAAAGGACTTTTGAGAGAACTTTAATTTTTGTTACAGCAATTACCCAAGGGCTAGGAAAAGAGCTAGCCTCCTGCTGGAGTCTCAGGCACATCAGACTCCACCACCAACCTCCTGCTTCCTCCCTGCGAGGATTGCTATCTGCTGATGAGGCTCCTGTGAGTTCCAGGGCCTCTAGTTTGCTTCAGAGAAAAGAGTGCTGGAAATCGTCACTAACGCACGTTTGCGAGCCGCTGCAGTCGAGAGCGCTGGAAAAATCATCGCGCTGCTGCTGCTGAGTGCTCGCAACACGAGACCATTGCTAACGCCCCTTTGCGAGCCGCTGCAGCCGAGACGCGCTGGAAAAATCATCGCGCGGCTGTCGCCGAGCGCTCGCAACCCCTACAGAATCATTGCTTCAAGACATCGCATTGCGGACGCCGTGCGTCCGCCATTTTCATCGCATCGCACCGGATTTCGTCGCTCCTCGCGGAGCGCCGATTTCTTCGCATCGCAACACGATCGCACAACGCAACAGGCTCGTCGCATCGACTTCTCCCTCGCGGCAAGAAAGTCATCGCATCGGCGGCCTAGCGTGCAGAAGTTTGTCGCATCGTCTCCGCACACGCAACAGGATCGTCGCATCGCCTTCGCCCTCGCGGCAAAGGTCTCAGCGCATCGGCGGCCTAGCGTGCAGAAGTTGGTCGCATCGTCTCCGCGCGCATCAGCAGATCGGCGCATCATCCTCCCTTGCGGCAAGGATTTTAACGCATCGCCGGCCTCGCGTGAGGAAAATCATCGCTACCACTTCTTTGCGACATTTTGTTGGTTTTGCTACTAAACCCAGGTACTTTGTGAGAGAAAGGGTCGCAGAGACCACTGCCTTGAATTTGAACCTTATTTTTGAAACCTTTGAACTATTTTTGACAGTCCTTCAACAGCCATCCTATTTTTGACAGTCTTATGAGAGAAAGGGTCGCAGAGACCACTGCCTTGAATTTGAACCTTATTTTTGCAACCTCTGAACGAGAAAGGGGCACAGAGACCCCTGCCTTGAATTTGAACCTTATTCTTGCAACCTTTGAACTATCTTTGACAGCCCTTCAACAGCTATCCTATTTTTGACAGTATTGTGGCTTTTACAGTTATTGGTCTTGTGATAAATCTGCCTTTATATAAAGATACTTATTCTTTATAACTACTTGTGTGGTGTCCCTTTGTAGTGTTCCTCACTGTGTTACTGTGTATGGTCATAAATGCTTCACACACTGCCTCTGAGATAAGCCTAACTGCTCGTGCTACGTTACCACAGGGTTGAGCAGGGGTATTAAAGAGGGTAGCCCTCTCACTCTGACTTAGGAAGAAGGGTCCCTACTTGGACAGTGGCCAGCCATTGCCAACTAGAGACCCCCATTTCTAACACCAGGGCTTGGAAAGAAGTTACCGGGCAGGCCGGTGTGTACATGTCTCTCCCTCCAGAAGGGTGGAATGCTACCCCCACCGCCAGAACTGGCGGGGGGGTAGTATTCCAAGATGTTTGACACCAAACACGACATGTTTCCGTGCAGCCATCCCAAAGTTAGCATTTAACGCGACGTTATAATGCGCTTAAGAGTATATGGTCAGGCTGCACTACAAACAGCATCAGAGAAGGGTCTCCGAACGCTGCAGAGGGGCTCTGCTCATGCAGGGGCCACCTCTCACATAGGAACCAAGCACTCTGCCTTCAGGATTGTCAAGGCCTGCCATAGGAGTGACTTATAGGTTTATATGTGTGTAGGTATGTAGTGAGATAGGTAACCTATATCACAGTAAGGGGTGCATGCACCACCTTACCCAGGCTGCAGTAGCAGACCTGTGGTGTCCTTTTGGCTGGCCTTCCAGGGGTGGCACAATACATGCTTCAGCCCCTGGCAGGCCTCTGAGGTACCTATGCCCTGGGTACATAGTATACCATATACTAGGGACTTACAAGGGCACTCCAGATTCCAATTAGAGATGTGCCTTAGGCACATGGAAACCATTTTAGAGAGGAAGCAGCTAGGCTGGGGTTCTGATTAGCAGGGCCCCAGCCAGACTAAAGTCGAAAAACAGTGAAGCATCAGCAAAAAGTGGGGGTACCCATGTGAAGCAGATCCTACTCTCCTACACAACCCATGTGAAGCAGATCCTACTCTCCTACACAGATGTGTAGAAAGAGTCAAGAGAAGTGCAGAAAGAAGCAACAGAGGTGCAGAAAGAGGCAACAGGGATACAGAAAGAGGCAAGAGAAGTACCAAAAGAAGCAACAGAGGTGCAGAAAGAGGCAAGAGAGGTGCACAAAGAGACAAGAGAGGTGCAGAAAGTGACAAGAGAACTCCAGAAAGATGCAAGAAGGTTGCAGAAACAGACAAAAGAGGTGCAGAAAGAAGAAAGAGGAGTGCAGAAAGAAGCAACAGAGGTGAAGAAAGAGGCAAGAGAAGTGCAGAAAGAGGCAAGAGAGGTGCAGAAAGAAGCAACAGAAATGCATAAACATGCAATAGAAGTACAGAAAGATGCAACAGAGGTGCAGAAGGAGTCAATAGAAGTGCAGAAAGAGGCAAGAGTAGTGCACAAAGAGACAAGAGAGGTGCACAAAGAGACAGGAGAGGTGGAGAAAGAGGGAAAATGAGTGCAGAAAGAGGCAAAAGGGGTGCAGAAAGAAGCAAGAGAGGTACAGAAAGAGGCAAGAGAAGTGCAGAAAGAGGCAACAGAGTTGCAGAAGTAGGCAACAGGAGTACAGAAAGAGGCAAGACAGGTGCACAAAGAGTCAAGAGAGGTGCACAAAGAGACAAGAGAGGTGCACAAAGAGGGAAGACGAGTGCAGGAAGAGGCAAAAGGGGTACAGAAAGAAGCATGAGAGGTACAGAAAGAAGCAAGAGAAGTGCAGAAAGAAGCAACAGAGGTGCAGAAAGAGGCAAGAGGGATACAGAAAGAGGCAAGAGGGACACAGAAAGAGGCAAGAGGAGTACAGAAAGAAGCAACAGAGGTGCAGAAAGAGGCAAGAGAGGTGCACACAGAGACAAGAGAGGTGCATAAAGAGACTAGAGAACTCCAGAAAGAGGCAAGAGGGTTGCAGAAACAGACAAAAGAGGTGCAGAAAGAGGGAACATGGGTGCAGAAAGAAGCAAGAGGGGTGCAGAAATAGGCAAGAGAGGTGCAGAAAGAAGCAAGAGAAGTGCAGAAAGAAGCAACAGAGGTGCAGAAAGAGGCAAGAGGGGTACAGAAAGAGGCAAGAGAAGTACAGAGAGTAGCAACAGAGGTACAGAAAGAGGCAAGAGAAGTGCAGAAAGAGGCAAGAGAGGTGCTGAAAGAGACAAGAGAGGTGCACAAAGAGACAAGAGGAGGTGCAGAAAGAGGGAAGACGAGTGCAGAAAGAGGCAAAGGGATACAGAAAGAAGCAAGAGAGGTGCAGAAAGATGCAACAGAGGTGTAGAAAGAGTCAAGAGAAGTGCAGAAAGAAGCAACAGAGGTGCAGAAAGAGGCAAGAGGGATACAGAAAGAGGCAAGAGAAGTACCAAAAGAAGCAACAGAGGTGCAGAAAGAGGCAAGAGAGGTGCACAAAGAGACAAGAGAGGTGCACAAAGAGACAAGAGAACTCCAGAAAGAGGCAAGAGGGTTGCAGAAACAGACAAAAGAGGTGCAGAAAGAAGAAAGAGGAGTGCAGAAAGAAGCAACAGAGGTGAAGAAAGAGGCAAGAGAAGTGCAGAAAGAGGCAAGAGAGGTGCAGAAAGAAGCAACAGAAATGCATAAACATGCAAAAGAAGTACAGAAAGATGGTGCAGAAGGAGGCAATAGAAGTACAAAAAGAGGCAAGAGTAGTGCACAAAGAGACAAGAGAGGTGCACAAAGAGACAGGAGAGGTGGAGAAAGAGGGAAAACGAGTGCAGAAAAAGGCAAAAGGGGTGCAGAAAGAAGCAAGAGAGGTACAGAAAGAGGCAAGAGAAGTGCAGAAAGAGGCAACAGAGTTGCAGAAGTAGGCAACAGGAGTACAGAAAGAGGCAAGACAGGTGCACAAAGAGTCAAGAGAGGTGCACAAAGAGACAAGAGAGGTGCACAAAGAGGGAAGACGAGTGCAGGAAGAGGCAAAAGGGGTACAGAAAGAAGCATGAGAGGTACAGAAAGAAGCAAGAGAAGTGCAGAAAGAAGCAACAGAGGTGCAGAAAGAGGCAAGAGGGATACAGAAAGAGGCAAGAGGGACACAGAAAGAGGCAAGAGGAGTACAGAAAGAAGCAACAGAGGTGCAGAAAGAGGCAAGAGAGGTGTACACAGAGACAAGAGAGGTGCATAAAGAGACAAGAGAACTCCAGAAAGAGGCAAGAGGGTTGCAGAAACAGACAAAAGAGGTGCAGAAAGAGGGAACATGGGTGCAGAAAGAAGCAAGAGGGGTGCAGAAATAGGCAAGAGAGGTGCAGAAAGAAGCAAGAGAAGTGCAGAAAGAAGCAACAGAGGTGCAGAAAGAGGCAAGAGGGGTACAGAAAGAGGCAAGAGAAGTACAGAGAGTAGCAACAGAGGTACAGAAAGAGGCAAGAGAAGTGCAGAAAGAGGCAAGAGAGGTGCTGAAAGAGACAAGAGAGGTGCACAAAGAGACAAGAGAGGTGCAGAAAGAGGGAAGACGAGTGCAGAAAGAGGCAAAAGGGATACAGAAAGAAGCAAGAGAGGTGCAGAAAGATGCAACAGAGGTGTAGAAAGAGTCAAGAGAAGTGCAGAAAGAAGCAACAGAGGTGCAGAAAGAGGCAAGAGGGATACAGAAAGAGGCAAGAGAAGTACCAAAAGAAGCAACAGAGGTGCAGAAAGAGGCAAGAGAGGTGCACAAAGAGACAAGAGAGGTGCACAAAGAGACAAGAGAACTCCAGAAAGAGGCAAGAGGGTTGCAGAAACAGACAAAAGAGGTGCAGAAAGAAGAAAGAGGAGTGCAGAAAGAAGCAACAGAGGTGAAGAAAGAGGCAAGAGAAGTGCAGAAAGAGGCGAGAGAGGTGCAGAAAGAAGCAACAGAAATGCATAAACATGCAAAAGAAGTACAGAAAGATGCAACAGAGGTACAGAAGGAGGCAATAGAAGTGCAAAAAGAGGCAAGAGTAGTGCACAAAGAGACAAGAGAGGTGCACAAAGAGACAGGAGAGGTGGAGAAAGAGGGAAAACGAGTGCAGAAAAAGGCAAAAGGGTGCAGAAAGAAGCAAGAGAGGTACAGAAAGAAGCAAGAGAAGTGCATAAAGAAGCAACAGAAGTGCAAAAAGAGGCAAAAGAGGTGCACAAAGAGGCAAGAGAGGTACAGAAAGAAGCAAGAGAAGTGCAAAAAGAAGCAACAGAAGTGCAAAAATAGGCAAGAGAGGTGCACAAAGAGACAAGAGAGGTGCACAAAGAGACAAGAGAACTCCAGAAAGAGGCAAGAGAGTTGCAGAAACAGGCAAAAGATGTGCATAAAGAGGGAACAGGGGTGCAGACAAAGGCAAGATATGTGCAGAAAGAGGGAAGAGGGGTGCAGAAAGAGGCAAGAGGGGTGCAGAAGTAGGCAAGAGAGGTGCAGAAAGTAGCAGGAGAAGTGCAGAAAGAACCAACAGAGGAGCAGAAAGAGGCAAGAGAAGTGCAGAATGAAGTAACAGGTGCAGAAAGAGGCAAGAGAACTGCAGAAAGAGGCAAGAGAGGTGCAGAAAGAGGCAAGAGAGGTACAGAAAGAGGGAAGAGAGGTGCCAAAAGAGGCAAGGGGTTGCAGAAAGAAGCAAGAGGTGTGCCGAAAGAAGCAGGAGAGGTACAGAAAGAAGCAAGAGAGGTACAGAGAGAGGGAAGAAGGATGCAGAAAGAGGCAAGAGGGGTGCAGAAAGAAGCAAGAGAGGTAAGGAAAGAAGCAAGAGAAGTGCAGAAAGAAGCAACAGAGGTGCAGAAAGAGGCAAGAGGGGTACAGAAAGAAGCAAGAGAAGTGTAGGAGGAAGCAACAGAGGTGAAGAAAGAAGCAAGAGAAGTGCAGAAAGAGGCAAGAGAGGTGCAGAAAGAAGCAACAGAAATTCATAAACGTGCAATAGATGTGCAGAAAGATGCAACAGAGGTGCAGAAGGAGGCAACAGAAGTGCAGAATTCAGGAAGAGAGGTGCACAAAGAGATAAGAGAGGTGCACAAAGAGACAAGAGAGGTGCAGAAAGAGGGAAGAAGAGTGCAGAAAGAGACAAGAGGGGTACAGAAAGAGGCAAGAGAGGTACAGAAAGAAATAACAGAAATGCGTAAACATGCAATAGAAGTGCAGAAAGATGCAACAGAGGTGCATAAGGCAGCAACAGAAGTGCAGAACGAGGCAAGAGAGGTGCACAAAGAGACAAGAGAGATGCACAAAGAGACAAGAGAGGTGTAGAAAGAGGGAAGACGAGTGCAGACAGAGGCAAGAGGGGTACAGTAAGAGGCAAGAGAAGTACAGAAAGGAGCAATAGAGGTGCAGAAAAAGGCAAGAGAAGTGCAAAAAGAGGAAAGAGAGGTGCACATCGAGACAAGAGAGGTGCAGAAAGAGGGAAGACGAGTGCAGAAAGAAGCAAAAGGGGTACAGAAAGAAGCAAGAGAGGTGAAGAAAGAAGCAACAGAGATCCAGTAAGAGGCAAGAGAAGTGCAGAAAGAGGCAACAGAGGTGCAGAAGTAGGCAACAGGAGTGCAGAAAGAGGCAAGACAGGTGCACAAAGAGACAAGAGAGGTGCACAAAGAGACAAGAGAGGTGCAGAAAGAGGGAAGACGAGTGCAGGAAGAGGCAAAAGGGGTGCAGAAAGAAGCATGAGAGGTACAGAAAGAAGCAAGAGAAGTGCAGAAAGAAGTAACAGAGGTGCAGAAAGAGGCAAGAGGGATACAGAAAGAGGCAAGAGGGACACAGAAAGAGGCAAGAGGAGTACAGAAAGAAGCAACAGAGGTGCAGAAAGAGGCAAGAGAGGTGCACACAGAGACAAGAGAGGTGCATAAAGAGACAAGAGAACTCCAGAAAGAGGCAAGAGGGTTGCAGAAACAGACAAAAGATGTGCAGAAAGAGGGAACATGGGTGCAGAAAGAAGCAAGAGGGGTGCAGAAATAGGCAAGAGAGGTGCAGAAAGAAGCAAGAGAAGTGCAGAAAGAAGCAACAGAGGTGCAGAAAGAGGCAAGAGGGGTACAGAAAGAGGCAAGAGAAGTACAGAGAGTAGCAACAGAGGTACAGAAAGAGGCAAGAGAAGTGCAGAAAGAGGCAAGAGAGGTGCTGAAAGAGACAAGAGAGGTGCACAAAGAGACAAGAGAGGTGCAGAAAGAGGGAAGACGAGTGCAGAAAGAGGCAAAAGGGATACAGAAAGAAGCAAGAGAGGTGCAGAAAGATGCAACAGAGGTGTAGAAAGAGTCAAGAGAAGTGCAGAAAGAAGCAACAGAGGTGCAGAAAGAGGCAAGAGGGATACAGAAAGAGGCAAGAGAAGTACCAAAAGAAGCAACAGAGGTGCAGAAAGAGGCAAGAGAGGTGCACAAAGAGACAAGAGAGGTGCACAAAGAGACAAGAGAACTCCAGAAAGAGGCATGAGGGTTGCAGAAACAGACAAAAGAGGTGCAGAAAGAAGAAAGAGGAGTGCAGAAAGAAGCAACAGAGGTGAAGAAAGAGGCAAGAGAAGTGCAGAAAGAGGCAAGAGAGGTGCAGAAAGAAGCAACAGAAATGCATAAACATGCAAAAGAAGTACAGAAAGATGCAACAGAGGTACAGAAGGAGGCAATAGAAGTGCAAAAAGAGGCAAGAGTAGTGCACAAAGAGACAAGAGAGGTGCACAAAGAGACAGGAGAGGTGGAGAAAGAGGGAAAACGAGTGCAGAAAAAGGCAAAAGGGGTGCAGAAAGAAGCAAGAGAGGTACAGAAAGAAGCAAGAGAAGTGCATAAAGAAGCAACAGAAGTGCAAAAAGAGGCAAGAGAGGTGCACAAAGAGGCAAGAGAGGTACAGAAAGAAGCAAGAGAAGTGCAAAAAGAATCTACAGAAGTGCAAAAATAGGCAAGAGAGGTGCACAAAGAGACAAGAGAGGTGCACAAAGAGACAAGAGAACTCCAGAAAGAGGCAAGAGAGTTGCAGAAACAGGCAAAAGATGTGCAGAAAGAGGGAACAGGGGTGCAGACAAAGGCAAGATATGTGCAGAAAGAGGGAAGAGGGGTGCAGAAAGAGGCAAGAGGGGTGCAGAAGTAGGCAAGAGAGGTGCAGAAAGTAGCAGGAGAAGTGCAGAAAGAACCAACAGAGGAGCAGAAAGAGGCAAGAGGGGTGCAGAAAGAGGCAGGAGAAGTGCAGAATGAAGTAACAGGTGCAGAAAGAGGCAAGAGAACTGCAGAAAGAGGCAAGAGAGGTGCAGAAAGAGGCAAGAGAGGTACAGAAAGAGGGAAGAGAGGTGCCAAAAGAGGCAAGGGGTTGCAGAAAGAAGCAAGAGGTGTGCCGAAAGAAGCAGGAGAGGTACAGAAAGAAGCAAGAGAGGTACAGAGAGAGGGAAGAAGGATGCAGAAAGAGGCAAGAGGGGTGCAGAAAGAAGCAAGAGAGGTAAGGAAAGAAGCAAGAGAAGTGCAGAAAGAAGCAACAGAGGTGCAGAAAGAGGCAAGAGGGGTACAGAAAGAAGCAAGAGAAGTGTAGGAGGAAGCAACAGAGGTGAAGAAAGAAGCAAGAGAAGTGCAGAAAGAGGCAAGAGAGGTGCAGAAAAAAGCAACAGAAATTCATAAACGTGCAATAGATGTGCAGAAAGATGCAACAGAGGTGCAGAAGGAGGCAACAGAAGTGCAGAATTCAGGAAGAGAGGTGCACAAAGAGATAAGAGAGGTGCACAAAGAGACAAGAGAGGTGCAGAAAGAGGGAATAAGAGTGCAGAAAGAGACAAGAGGGGTACAGAAAGAGGCAAGAGATGTACAGAAAGAAGCAACAGAGGTGCAGAAAGAGGCAAGATCAGTGCAGAAAGAGTCAAGAGAGGTTCACAAAGAGACAGGAGAGGTGCATAAAGAGACAAGAGAGGTGCAGAAAGAGGGAAGATGAGTAGAGAAAGAGGCAAAAGGGGTGCAGAAAGAAGCAAGAGAGGTGCAGAAAGATGCAAGAGAAGTGCAGAAAGAAGCAACAGAGGTGAAGAAATAGGCAAGAGAAGTGCAGAAAGATGCAAGAGAGGAGCAGAAAGAAATAACAGAAATGCATAAACATGCAATAGAAGTGCAGAAAGATGCAACAGAGGTGCATAAGGAGGCAACAGAAGTGCAGAAAGAGGCAAGAGAGGTGCACAAAGAGACAGGAGAGGTGCACAAAGAGACAAGAGAGGTGTAGAAAGAGGGAAGAAGAGTGCAGAAAGAGGCAAAAGGGGTGCAGAAAGAAGCAAGAGAGGTTATGTTAATAACTTTTATAAAGCGCAGCGGTTACCCAAGGGTGTCCTGTGTAGGAGAGTAGGATCTGCTTCACATGGGTACCCCCACTTTTTGCTGATGCTTCACTGTTTTTCGACTTTAGTCTGGCTGGGGCCCTGCTAATCAGAGCCCCAGCCTAGCTGCTTCCTCTCTAAAATGGTTTCCATGTGCCTTAGGCACATCTCTGATTGGAATCTGGAGTGCCCTTATAAGTCCCTAGTATATGGTATACTATGTACCCAGGGCATAGGTACCTCAGAGGCCTGCCAGGGGCTGAAGCATGTATTATGCCGCCCCTAGAAGGCCAGCCAAAATGACACCACAGGCCTGCTACTGCAGCCTGAGTAAGGTGGTGCATGCACCCCTTACAGTGGTATAGGCTACCTATATCACTACCATTGCACACACCTATAAACCTATAAGTCACTCCTATTGCAGGCCTTGACAATACTGAAGGCAGAGTGCTTGGTTTTTATGTGAGAGGGTGCCCCTGCATGAGCAGAGCCCCTCTGCAGCATTCGGAGTACCTCCTCTGATGCTGTTTGCAGTGCAGCCTGACCATATACTCTTAAGTGCATTATATCCTCGCTGTAGAATGCTAACTTTGGACTGGCTGCACCAAAACATGTCGAGTTTGGTGTCAAACATCTTGGAATACTACCCCGTCACCAGTTCTGGCAGCGGGGGTAGCATTCCACCCTTCTAGAGGGAGAGACATGTACCCACCGGCATACCCGGTAACTTCTTTCCAAAGCCCTGGCATCACAAAATGGATGCCGCTGCCACAGACACAAGTCTGGCCTCCTGCTGCTGACCAAAACTCCGGCAGGGGAGGCCTGGACAATAGGTTTCCTGTCCCAGGGAGGTGTAACCACCTCCCCAGACAGGATAGTGTGTATTGGGGCTGGGCGGGAGCACTCTCTAGTGCTTTGAAGTCCTGCACTGGGGGCACATTTGGTGTCCCTGTGCATACCCCAGTTCAAACCGGCTCAGGGGCTTCCAGCCCCTGCTCTGGCGCGAAAGTGGACAAAGGGAAAGGGGTGTAACCACCCCTCTGCCCTGACCCTCCCACAGGTGGGTCCACAGAGTATGTCCAACCCCCTAACTTAGTATAAGTATGGGACCCCAGTCCTTAGGACTTTAGATTTACCTGGACGAAACTCTGACACAGAATCCTGGACCTTCGACGCTCTACTTTAAGATTAGAGGACTGAATAATCTCTCTTGGGGTCAAGGAGTGACTCCCCTGCTTGGCAGGCACCAAAGAAGCAATTGTCCAGTCTGCGTCGCTGAAGCTCCCGCTGGCGCCGAAGTCTTTGCATCACCAGAGGTAGATTTCCAGACTTCCCCAAGGCTGCCCTGAGTCCCCAGCAAAGCTGAGGCCCATAGCTGTCGTGGGTAACATGGAACCGTGACCCCTGGACACCGAGTACTTTTGCAAGTGCATCCTCTTCTGGGTATTCCACGAAGTTGTGCTTTGGGCTCCGAGTAGCCCCAGCCTCCAGCACCGACTGCACCGAAGATCACTGGCTTCCACTCCACGAGTGTCCTGTGAGCCAGCTCCAAGTGCGTCCACTTGAGGCTCCTTCGCGGTTGCCAGTCTGTTGGCTAGTGGGCCCTCCCGAAGGCAACTCTCCTTTTTCTTGGGCTTCCCTGGTTGCTCCAGGAGTGTCCTGACTTACCCTTGCTGGGTGAGTCCCTCAGACCTTGCTGGTCTGCACCATCGTCCTTCTTCTATTTCCACGAGACTTGCCGTTGCCAAGGCTTGTTGGGTCCAATCCAGTCACCGACACCCCTGCAATGGACAAACGTTGTGGGACAGCTCGAATCCAGCTCCTGGTCATCGTCGATGCCTCCTGGACCTCGTGGCTGAAGAGTCAAGATGACCGTCAACCTACCTGAAGCACTCGACATCGGTGGGCATCTGCTCATCGCCTTCCTGGTCACTGGCTAGTGACCCAGACTCTGTCCCCTCTGCTTTCAGGTTCTTCAGATCTCCGATCCACCTTTGGATCCACCCGAACACTTTCGACTTGGCCGCCAGCAGCACTTTGCAGCAAATCGCCATTGAAAACGACGACGAAACCCGACCCCGAAAGACACCTATGCACCCGGCTCCCTGGATGAGGTAACTCGAGTACTCCGGTGCTCCCGTGGGTATTGACACTAGAACAGCCTAGTTCTAAAAGGGTTTGCTCCAAGTCCTCCTCTAAGTGTCCCTTTTCTTTAAAATTCCAACCGCGACTTTCCCCATAGAAGTCAACGGCGATTCGCGGCTGTGTTCTCACACTGCACGCGTCCTCCGTGGGTCCCCTGTGTCACTACCTTGGGTGGTTCCTTGTGGTCCAAGCACTTCTACAGGCTCTAGGCCTTGTGTCTAGCTCAGTCGTGGTTCTTATACCACTTTATTGGTATTTGGTTTGGTACGCCCCTAGGGCCCAAACGTGTATTTGTGCTATTACTGTTGATAACTAACTTATAACTTATGTACTTCGAACTCTAGCCTCATAAAGAGACTAGAGGGGTGTGTTTAGCAATAAATACATATATTTTGAATATATACCTGGTGTTGTCCTCTTTCATTTGGTCACTCAAGAGATTATAGACTGGTAAAACAAGCTGCTTTACATTCCTTCAAGACTTAGCCTGAAGGCTGCTCTCCATAGCTACCACTAGGATAGCTTTCAATAAAGGTTGTCTTTAACCTATCTCCAATAAGGGGTTGTTTGGACTGGTGCAAGGTGCCCACTATAATTAGTGGACAGCATATACCAGGCCAACTTCTCACATCCTGGCGCTAGCAAATGAATCCTGAGGGCAGAAGACAAGGAGGAAGAAATTATTCAGAAAAGAGCCAGGTCTTTAGGCCCTTCCTAAAATGTAGGTGATCTGTGGCATCTCTGAGGCAAAATGGCAGGGCGTTCCAGGCCTTCGCCGCGCTGACAGCAAAGCTTCTGCCCCCCCACAAAGCAGTTCTTCTCAGTGGAACCGAAACCAGCTTGGCACCTGTCGAGCAGACTGCTCTGTTCGGAGTGTACCAATGGAACAGCTGGTTAAGGTAGTCTGGGCCTTTGCCGTGAAGGGCTTTGAAGACCATGCAAAGGGATTTGAAACGCATTCGACTCCGTATTGGGAGCCAGTGACGATTCCTTAATCCATTGGAGATGGAGGAGAATTTGGGTGTACCCGTCAGAAGTCTTGCTGCTGCATTTTGCAGCAGCTGTAATTTGTTCCGACTTTTCTGTTGTATATTCAAATACAAGCTGTTACAGTAGGCCAGCCTGGATAACACCAAGGCTGTGAACACTGTTTGTCGACTACTCAGGGGTAGGAATGGCATTACCTTCCTCACTGTTCTAAGCACGTAAGTGGTTGAAGATGTCACTGCATTGACCTGATCCCCGAAGGTTAGTCTCTCGTCCACAACTACCCCCAGGTTTTTTGCCTTTTTTGAAGACGTGGGGAGAGAGCCCATCGAGTCTGGCCAACAGCCTGGGGTCCAGAAACTAGTGTCCTTTCCAAACAGAAGGCCCTCAGTCTTGCCCGAATTAAGCTTTAGGCAGTTCTCTGCCATCCATTTCCCAACAGATTTCATGCATGCTTGGAAACGTTTGTCTATGCCTACATCCTGGTCCGGGAGTAATGACACGACAATTTGGGTATCATCCGCATAGGACGTGAGACCGAACCCAAATGATCTGACAATGGGGGCCAAGGAGGAGACATAAACATTGAAAAGGGTGGGGCTAAGGGAGGACCCATGTGGGACCCCACAAGGAAGCGAAAAGGGTTTGGATTGACAGCCACCCAGTGCCACCGTGTGTCTTCTGTCGGACAGGAAGGAACTTAGCAGCGCCCAGGCTTTAGATTGGATCCCGCACTCCTTTAGACAGTCCATAAAAATACCATGATGGACCGTGTCGAAGGCCGCCGACAGGTCCAACAGGATCAGTGCAGAAAGAAGCAAGAGAAGTGCAGAAAGAAGCAACAGAGGTGAAGAAAGAGGCAAGAGAAGTGCAGAAAGAGGCAAGAGAGGTACAGAAAGAAATAACAGAAATGCGTAAACAAGTAATAGAAGTGCAGAAAGATGCAACAGAGGTGCATAAGGCAGCAACAGAAGTGCAGAACGAGGCAAGAGAGGTGCACAAAGAGACAAGAGAGATGCACAAAGAGACAAGAGAGGTGTAGAAAGAGGGAAGACGAGTGCAGACAGAGGCAAGAGGGGTACAGAAAGAGGCAAGAGAAGTACAGAAAGGAGCAATAGAGGTGCAGAAAAAGGCAAGAGAAGTGCAAAAAGAGGAAAGAGAGGTGCACATCGAGACAAGAGAGGTGCAGAAAGAGGGAAGACGAGTGCAGAAAGAAGTAAAAGGGGTACAGAAAGAAGCAAGAGAGGTGAAGAAAGAAGCAACAGAGATCCAGAAAGAGGCAAGAGAAGTGCAGAAAGAGGCAACAGAGGTGCAGAAGTAGGCAACAGGAGTGCAGAAAGAGGCAAGACAGGTGCACAAAGAGACAAGAGAGGTGCACAAAGAGACAAGAGAGGTGCAGAAAGAGGGAAGACGAGTGCAGGAAGAGGCAAAAGGGGTGCATAAAGAAGCATGAGAGGTACAGAAAGAAGCAAGAGAAGTGCAGAAAGAAGTAACAGAGGTGCAGAAAGAGGCAAGAGGGATACAGAAAGAGGCAAGAGGGATACAGAAAGAGGCAAGAGAAGTACAGAAAGAAGCAACAGCGGTGCAGAAAGAGGCAAGAGAGGTGCACAAAGATACAAGAGAGGTGCACAAAGAGACAAGAAAACTCCAGAAAGAGGCAAGAGGGTTGCAGAAACAGACAAAAGAGGTGCAGAAAGAGGGAACAGGCGTGCAGAAAGAAGCAAGAGGGGTGCAGAAATAGGCAAGAGAGGTGCAGAAAGAAGCAAGAGAAGTGCAGAAAGAAGCAACAGAGGTGCAGAAAGAGGCAAGCGGGGCACAGAAAGAGGCAAGAGAAGTACAGAAAGAAGCAATAGAGGTACAGAAAGATGCAGGAGAAGTGCAGAAAGAGGCAATAGAAGTGCAGAAAGAAGCAACAGAAATACATAAACAGGCAATAGAAGTGCAGAAAGATGCAACAGAGGTGCAGAAGTAGGCAACAGAAGTGCAGAAAGAGGCACAAGAATTGCACAAAGAGACAAGAGAGGTGCACAAAGAGACAGGAGAGGTGGAGAAACAGGGAAAACTAGTGCAGAAAGAGGCAAAGGGGTGCCGAAAGAAGCAAGAGAGGTACAGAAAGAAGCAAGAGAAGTGCAGAAAGAAGCAACAGAAGTGCGAAAATAGGCAAGAGAGGTGCACAAAGAGACAAGAGAGGTGCACAAAGACACAAGAGAACGCCAGAAAGAGGCAAGAGAGTTGCAGAAACAGGCAAAAGATGTGCAGAAAGAGGGAACAGGGGTGCAGACAGAGGCAAGATATGTGCAGAAAGAGGGAAGAGGGGTGCAGAAAGAGGCAAGAGGGGTGCAGAAGTAGGCAAGAGAGGTGCAGAAAGTAGCAGGAGAAGTGCAGAAAGAACCAACAGAGGAGCAGAAAGAGGCAAGAGGGGTGCAGAAAGAGGCAGGAGAAGTGCAGAAAGAAGTAACAGAGGTGCAGAAAGAGGCAAGAGAATTGCAGAAAGAGGCAAGAGAGGTGCAGAACGAGGCAAGAGAGGTACAGAAAGAAGGAAGAGAGGTGCCGAAAGAGGCAAGGGGTTGCAGAAAGAAGCAAGAGGTGTGCCGAAAGAAGCAGGAGAGGTACAGAAAGAAGCAAGAGAGGTACAGAGAGAGGGAAGAGAGATGCAGAAAGAAGCAAGAGGGGTGCAGAAAGAAGCAATAGAGGTAAGGAAAGAAGCAAGAGAAGTATAGAAAGAAGCAACAGAGGTGAAGAAAGAGGCAAGAGGGGTACAGAAAGAAGCAAGAGAAGTGTAGGAGGAAGCAACAGAGGTGAAGAAAGAAGCAAGAGAAGTGCAGAAAGAGGCAAGAGAGGTGCAGAAAGAAGCAACAGAAATGCATAAACGTGCAATAGATGTGCAGAAAGATGCAACAGAGGTGCAGAAGGAGGCAACAGAAGTGCAGAAATTGGGAAGAGAGGTGCACAAAGAGATAAGAGAGGTGCACAAAGAGACAAGAGAGGTGCAGAAAGAGGGAAGAATAGTGCAGAAAGAGACAAGAGGGGTACAGAAAGAGGCAAGAGAAGTATTGAAAGAAGCAACAGAGGTGCAGAAAGAGGCAAGAGCAGTGCAGAAAGAGGCAAGAGAGGTTCACAAAGAGACAGGAGAGGTGCATAAAGAGACAAGAGAGTTGCAGAAAGAGGGAAGATGAGTTGAGAAAGAGGCAAAAGGCGTGCAGAAAGAAGCAAGAGAGGTGCAGAAAGAAGCAAGAGAAGTGCAGAAAGAAGCAACTGAGGTGAAGAAAGAGGCAAGAGATGTGCAGAAAGAGGCAAGAGAGGTGCAGAAAGAAATAACAGAAATGCATAAATATGAGAAGTTGACCTGGTATATGCTGTCCACTTGTTAGAGTGGGCACCTTGCACCAGAACAATTCGACTCTTATGGTTGGTAGGTTTAAGACAACCTATATAGAAAGCTATCCTAGTGGTAGCTGTGGAGAGCAGCCTTCAGGCTAAGTCTTGGAGGAATGTAAAGCAGCTTGTTTTACCACACAATCTCTTGAATCACCAAATGAAAAGACACCACACAGGTATATATATCAAATATATATGTATTTATTACTAAACAACTCTCTGCTAATCTCTTTATGAGATTAGAAGTCAGGAACATATGTACAAATCAAATGTTATCAAAAATAAGTTAGCACAATCAAATATCACAATCTTAGCTTGGCTAGACCTGGGCCTAGAGCATATAGAATCGAGGGACCCCAAAAACCACCCCAGGTAGTTGTAGGAGACCCACAGGGGACGGACGCGGTGTTCAGACACCGGTGCGAGTCCTGTACGAGTCTATGCGAAAGGACGCGATTGAGATTTCAATGTTAAAGGCCCCTTGCGTGTTCGAGGCGAAGCATCGAGGCGAACACACCGATCAGACCCAGTACGAGTCGAAGGACGCGGTTATGGGTAGAGTTGCAAGGGAGAAGGACGCGATGTGTTCTAACACAGACGCGAGCCCTGTACGAGTCAATGCTCTTAGTCGCACTTGGAAACTAAGAGTTTTAGGGCACTTCTAGGGTAGCTACAAGCAAGCCACTTACAGGGTAAGTAGTTCTAGGGCCCACACCCACAGGAGCACCGTAGTGCTGAAGTTACCTCACCCAGGGGAGCCGGGTGCATAGGTGTCCTTTGTGTCGGGTCGCGGCGTCGTTCTCAATGGGAGCCAGTGAAGACTTGCTGCTTGCAACGACAGAAGAAGTGTCCGTTGGAATCCAAGCCTGGATTCGGAAGGAGGAAGACCTGAAAGCAGAGGGGACAGTGTTCAAAGTCACTTGGCAGTGACCCTGGGCAAGGAAGATGAATGCCCACCGTCGTCGACAGATTCTGGTCGTTCACGGGTGTCTTGACTCTTCGACCACGAGGTCCAGGAGGTGTCGAGGATGGCCAGGAGCTGGATTCAGCGTGTCCCACAAAGTTTGCAGCTGACTGCGGTGACGGCGACCCGATTGGAGCCAACCAGCCTTGGTAGCAGCAAGTCTCGTGGTGGAAAGGAAAAGTCAATGGTGCAGACCAGCAAGGTCTGAGGGACTTGCCCAGCGAGGATAGGTCAGGGCAGGCCTGGAGCAACCAGGGGAGCCCTTTGGTTTTGTTGAAAAGTCTTCTGGGGACCCACAAGCTGGCTGGCAAGGGATCGCGAAGACGCCTCGGGAGGATTCACTCAACAGGGGCCCACGGTCACTCGGGACGGTGTAGGCCTCTGATTTTGAGAGGGATCTCTGTTAGAGGCTGGGACAACACGTGGTCCAAAGCACAAGTTCGTAGAATGTCGTGAAGGGGTTGCACTCGACAATAGTGCACGGTACCCAGGGGCTGCGGTTCCTCATCGCTCGTGGGGTCCACTTGCCTCAGCTTTGCTCAGGACTCACGATGGCCTTGGAGAAGTCAGGAAATCCTCTTCCTGGGCTGCAGGGACTTCGGGCTCCAGCGGGAGTGGCATAGTTTGCAACCGTCGTTGTAGTTTTTGGTGCCTGCCAAGCAGGGGAGTCACTCCTTGACTCCAAGGGAGATTCTTCAGTCTTCCAGAGGTAGTGGAACGTCGAAGGTCTGGGATTCTTCTTGAGAGCGTCGTCCAGGGGTACCTAGGTTGCAATGCACAGGTTCCCCCTCTAATACTAAAGAGAAGGGAGGGACTAGCTCTATGACCCCACCTATGGGAGGGTCAGGGGAGTGGGTGGCTACACCCACTTCCCTTTGTCCAGTTTTGTGCCAGAGCAGGGGCAGGTAGCCCCTGAGCCGGTTTGAACTGGCATATGCACAGAGGAGCCTTCTGCTCCTCCAGTGCAGGACTTCAAAGCACTCTAGGAGTGCACCCACCCAGCCCCAATACACTAAACCCTGTCTGGGAGGTGGTCACACCCCCTTGGGACAGGATATCTATTGTTGGACCTCCTCCACTGCGAGTGTTGGTCATCAGCAGGAGGGCAGCCCAGTGTCTGTGACTGGTGGCATCCATTTTGTGATGCCAGGGCTCTTCAGGATTCTGCCGCGTTTCCACAGTAGGTACATGTCTATCCCTCTAGAAGGGTGGGATCATACTCCCACACCAGTTACTGGTGTGGGGGTATGATTCCAAAGTGTTTGACACCAAACACGACATGTTTTGATGCAGCCATTCCAGAGTTAGCATTTACCGCGAGGATATAATGCACTTAAGAGTATATGGTTTGACTGCATTCACAAACAGCCCCAGAGAATAGACTCTGAGAGCTGCAGAGGGGCCCTGCTCAGGCAGAGGCACCCTCTCACATAGGAACTAAGCACCCTGCCCTCAGGATTGATAGGGCCTGCTTTAGGGGTGACTGATAAGCCTCAATGTGTGTGCAGGAGAGATATAGGGGACCTATATCTCAGTGAGGGGTGCTAGCACCTCCTCACCCAGGCTGCAGTAGCAGGCCTGTGGTGTCAGATTTAGTCTGCTTCCCAGGGGTGGCATAATACATGCTTCAGCCCCTGGTAGGCCTGTGAAGTACCTATGCCCTTGGTACCTAAGGTACCATATACTAGGGACTCATAAGGTACCACAGTATCCAATCACTAGTGCACCTAGAGTGCACTCCAAGTCGTTTAGAGAGAACAGAGAGGCTGGGGCCCTGATTGGCAGGGTCCCAGCCAGACTATTTCAGAAACCAGTGTAAACATCAGAAAAAAAGTGGGGGCAACATAAGAGGCAGATCCTACTCTCCTACACAACCCCCCAAACGCAGGGACACTAAACTAACCTTGACCAGATGAGTCCATCCTTGAGAGTCCATCTGCATTGGCATGTTGGGTCCCAGGTCTATGTTCCACTGTATAGTCCATCCCCTGTAGGGAAATGGACCACCTCAAAAGTTTTGGATTTTCTCATTTCATTTGTTTAAGCCATAGGAGGGGCTTGTGGTCAGTCTGAACTATGAAGTGAGTTCCAAACAAGTATGGCCTCAGCTTCTTCAGGGCCCATACCACAGCAAAGGCCTCCCTCTCTATAGCTGACCAACGTTTTTCTCTAGGGGTCAGCCTTCTGCTAATGAAAGTTACTGGTTGGTCTTGACCTTCATCATTCAGTTGAGACAGTACAGCTCCCACACCCAGCTCAGAAGCATCTGTTTGGACAATTAACTTTTTGGTGTAGTCTGGACTCTGTAAGATGGGGGCAGTGCACATGGCCTGCTTTAGGTCTTCAAATGCCTTCTGACAGCTAGTAGTCCACTGAACCTTTTTTGGCATTTTCTTTGAGGTCAGATCATTCAAGCGGGTCACTATAAATCCATATCCCTTCACAAACCTCCTATAGTACCCAGTCAGGCCTAAGAAGGCTCTCACCTGTGTCTGGGTGATTGGAGCAACCCATTCCATTATGGTTTGGATCTTGCTCTGTAAAGGCTGAACCTGGCCTCCACCCACAAGGTGGCCCAGGTATACAACCTGACTCTGCCCTATCTGGCACTTAGTGGCCTTGATAGTGAGGCCTGCTTTCTGCAGGGCCTCCAAAACATTTCTGAGGTAGACCAGGTGATCCTGCTAGGAGGAACTAAAGACAGCAATATCATCTAGATAAGCTGAGCAATAAGTTTCCATTCCTGCCAGAACTTTGTTCACCAACCTCTGAAAAGTGGCAGGTGCATTTTTCAATCCAAAGGGCATCAGCACAAAGTGGTAGTGCCCACCAGGGGTAGGAAATGCTGTTTTGGCTTTTGCATCATCAGCTAACCTGATCTGCCAGTAGCCAGCTGTTAGGTCAAATGTACTCAGATACTTGGCTGATGCCAAAGTATCAATCAGCTCATCTGCCCTTGGTATGGGATAGGCATCAATCCTAGTGACTGCATTGAGGCCTCTGTAGTCTACACAAAACCTCATCTCTTTCTTACCACCCTGGGTATGAGGCTTGGGTACTAGGACTACTGGGCTAGCCCAGGGGCTATCTGAAGGCTCAATTACACCTAACTCCAACATCTTCTGGACTTCAGTCCTGATACAGTCCCTGACATGGTCAGGTTGCCTGTAGATTTTACTCTTGACAGGCAGACTGTCTCCAGTGTCCACCTCATGGGTGCACCAGGAAGTCTGACTAGGGGTCAGGCTGAACATATGTCTGTACTGCTGCAGAACTTGTCTGCACTCAGTTTGCTGATGGTCAGTGAGGCTGCTTGCCAAAGCAACACCATCTACTGACCCATCATCAGGGTTCTGCGAGAGCAGGTCAGGGAGAGGGTCACTCTCCTCCTCCTGTTCTTCATCAGTTGCCATGAGCAAGCCCATGTCAGCCCTGTCAACATATGGTTTCAATCTGTTGACATGGAGCACCCTCAGGGGGCACCTGGGAGTTCCAAGATTCACCAGATAGGTGACTTCTCCCTTTTGCTCAACTATTGTATGGAGGCCACTCCATTTGTCTTGGAGGGCGGCTGGGGCCACTGGCTCCAACACCCATACTTTCTGTCCTGGCTGGTATACAGTCAGCACAGCCTTTTGGTCATGCCAAGCTTTTTGTAATTCTTGGCTGGCCTCCAGGTTTTTGGTTGCCTTTTTCATGTACTCAGCCATCCTGGAGCGGAGACCAAGTACATAGTCCATCACATCTTGTTTGGGGGTTTGAGAGGTAACTCCCAGCCCTCTTTACCAAACATAATGGACCTCTTACAGGATGCCCAAACAGAAGCTCAAATGGGCTGTAACCAACCCCTTTCTGTGTGTAGGAGAGTAGGATCTGCTTCACATGGGTACCCCCACTTTTTGCTGATGCTTCACTGTTTTTCGACCTTAGTCTGGCTGGGGCCCTGCTAATCAGAACCCCAGCCTAGCTGCTTCCTCTTTAAAATGGTTTCCATGTGCCTTAGGCACATCTCTAATTGGAATCTGGAGTGCCCTTATAAGTCCCTAGTATATGGTATACTATGTACCAAGGGCATAGGTACCTCAGAGGCCTACCAGGGGCTGCAGCATGCATTATGCCACCCCTGGAAGGCCATCCAAACTGACACCACAGGTCTGCTACTGCAGCCTGGGTAAGGTGGTGCATGCACCCCTTACTGTGATATAGGTTACCTATATCACTAAATACATACACACATATAAACCTATAAGTCACTCCTAAGGCAGGCCTTATCAATCCTAAAGGCAGAGTGCGTGGTTCCTATGTGAGGGGGTGCCCCTGCATGAGCAGGGCCCCTCTGCAGCGTTCGGAGACCCTTCTCTGATGCTGTTTGTAGTGCAGCCTGACCATATACTCTTAAGCGCATTATAACCTCGCGTTAAATGCTAACTTTGGGATGACTGCACGGAAACATGTCGTGTTTGGTGTCAAACATCTTGGAATACTACCCCCCCGCCAGTTCTGGTGGCGGGGGTAGCATTCCACCCTTCTAGAGGGAAAGACATGTACCCACCGGTATACCCGGTACTGACTTTCCAGAGCCCTGGCATCACAAAATGGATGCCGCTGCCACAGACACGAGTCTGGCCTCCTGCTGCTGACCGAAACTCCGGCAGGGGAGGCCTGGACAATAGGTTTCCTGTCCCAGGGAGGTGTGACCACCTCCCCAGACAGGATAGTGTGTATTGGGGCTGGGCGGGAGCACTCTGGGTGCTTTGAAATCCTGCACTGGGGGCACACTTGGTGTCCCTGTGCATACCCCAGTTCAAACCGGCTCAGGGGCTTCCAGCCCCTGCTCAGGCGCGAAACTGGACAAAGGGAAAGGGGTGTAACCACCCCCCTGCCCTGGCCCTCCCATAGGTGGGGCCACAGAGTATGTCCAACCCCCTACCTTAGTATAAGTAGGGGACCCCAGTCCTTAGGACTTTAGATTTACCTGGACGAAACTCTGACACAGAATCCTGGACCTTCGACGCTCTACTTCAAGATTAGAGGACTGAAGAATCTCCCTTGGGGTCAAGGAGTGACTCCCCTGCTTGGCAGGCACCAAAGACGCAATTGTCTGGTCTGCATCGCTGAAGCTCCCGTCGGACGCCGAAGTCTTTGTGTAGGAAGGTGGAATCTGACTATATGGTTGCCCCCACTTTTTTTATTGTGTTTTGCTGGTTTATGACTTAGTTGGACTGGGATCCTGCTATTCAGGGCCCCAGTCTATCTGCTTTCTCTGTAAAAGGTTTCCATGTGCCTTAGGCACATCTCTGATTGGAATCTGAAGTGCCCTTATAAGTCCCTAGTATATGGTATACTATGTACCAAGGGCATAGGTACCTCAGAGGCCTACCAGGGGCTGCAGCATGCATTATGCCACCCCTGGAAGGCCATCCAAACTGACACCACAGGTCTGCTACTGCAGCCTGGGTAAGGTGGTGCATGCACTCCTTACTGTGATATAGGTTACCTATATCACTAAATACATACACACATATAAACCTATAAGTCACTCCTAAGGCAGGCCTTATCAATCCTAAAGGCAGAGTGCATGGTTCCTATGTGAGGGGGTGCCCCTGCATGAGCAGGGCCCCTCTGCAGTGTTCGGAGACCCTTCTCTGATGCTGTTTGTAGTGCAGCCTGACCATATACTCTTAAGCGCATTATAACCTCGCTTTAAATGCTAACTTTGGAATGGCTGCACCTAAACATGTCGTGTTTGGTGTCAAACATCTTGGAATACTACCCCCCGCCAATTCTGGCGGCGGGGGTAGCATTCCACCCTTCTAGAGGGAGAGACATGTTAACCCTGGCCTGGCCGGTAACTTCTTTCTAAAGCCTGGCATCACAAAATGGATGCTACTGCCACAGACACAAGTCTGGCCTCCTGCTGCTGGACGAAACTCCGGCAGGGGAGGCCTGGACAATAGGTTTCCTGTCCCAGGGAGGTGTGACCACCTCCCCAGACAGGATAATGTGTATTGGGGCTGGGCGGGAGCACTTTCGGGTGCTTTGAAGTCCTGCATTGGGGGCACATTTGGTGACCCCGTGCATACCCCAGTTCAAACCGGATCAGGGGCTTGCAGCCCCTGCTTTGGCGCAAACTGGACAAAGGGAAAGGGGTGTAGCCACCCCTCTGCCCTGACCCACCCATAGGTGGGGCCACAGAGTAGTCCAACCCCTATCTTTAGTATAAAGGTAGGAACCCAGTCCTTAGGACTTTAGATTATCCCTGGACGAAACTCTGAAACGGAATCCTGGACCTTCGACGCTCTACTCACGATTAGAGGACAGAAGAATCTCCTTGGGGTCAAGGAGTGACTCCCCTGCTTGGCAGGCACCAAAGAAGCATCTGTCCGGTTCGCATTTCTGAAGCTCCCGTCGGACGCCGAAGTCATCGCATCACCAGAGGTGGATTCTCAGACTTCCCCGAGGCTACCCTGAGTCCCCAGCAAAGCTGAGGCCTGTGGCTATCGTGGGTGACTTGAGACCGTGACCCCTGGATACCGAGCACATTTGCAAGTGCATCCTCTTCTGGGTCTCCCAAGAAGTCGTACTTTGGGCTCCTAGTAGGCCTACCCTCCAGCACCAACTGCACCGAAGATCACTGGCCCCCACTCCACGAGTGTCCTGTAAACCAGATCCATGTGCGGCGTCACGAGGCTCCTTCGCGGTCGCTAGCCCGTTGGCTAGTAGCCCTTAACGAAGGCCAATCCTTTTCTTACTTGGCATCCTGGTTGCTCCAGGCCTGCCCTCACTTACCCTCGCTGGGTGAGTTCCACAGACCTTGCTGGTCTTCACCATCGACGATCTATATCTTCACCGAGACTTGCCGTTGCCAAGGCTTGTTGGGTCCAATCCGGTCGTAGACACCTTAGCACTCGACAGACATTGTGTACCAGCCCGAATCCTGCTCCTGGTTGCCGACAACGCCTCCTGGACCTCGTGGCTGAAGAGTCAAGACGACCATCAACGCACCTGAAGCACTCGACATCGGTGGGCATCTGTCCATCGCCTTCCTGGTCACTGGCTAGTGACCCAGACTCTGTCCCCTCTGCTTTCAGGTTCTTCAGAACTCCGATCCACTCTTGGATCCACCCGGACACTTTTCTCTTGGCCGCCAGCAGCACTTTGCAGCAGATCGCCATTCGAATCGACGACGAAACCCGACCCCGAAAGGCACCTATGCACCCGGCTTCCCTGGGTGAGGTAACACGAGTACTCCGGTGCTCCCGTGGGTAGAGACTCTTCAAAGTCCTAGATCTCAAGGGGTTTTGTCCTAGTCCTCTTCTAAGTGTCCCTTTTCTCTAATTTCCCGATCCCGACTTTCTCCATAGAAGTCAACGGCGTATCGCGGTTGTGTATTTACACTGCACGCGTCTCCCGTGGGTCCCCTGTGTCCCTACCTTGGGTGGTTCCTTGTGGTCCAAGCACTTCTAGAGGCTCTAGGCCTAGTGTCTAGTTCAGTCGTGGTTCGCATACCACTTTATTGGTATATGGTTTGGTACGCCCCTAGGGCCCAAACGTGTATTTGTGCTATTACTGTGACTTAATAACTTATAACTTATGTATTTCGAACTCTAGCCTCATAAAGAGACTAGAGAGGTGTGTTTAGCAATAAATACATATATTTTGAATATATACCTGGTGTGGTGCTCTTTCATTTGATCACTCAAGAGATTATAGACTGGTAAAACAAGCTGCTTTACATTCCTTCAAGACTTAGCCTGAAGGCTGCTCTCCATAGCTACCACTAGGATAGCTTTCAATAAGGTTGTCTTTAACCTATCTCCAATAAGGGGTTGTTTGGACTGGTGCAAGGTGCCCACTATAATTAGTGGACAGCATATACCAGGCCAACTTCTCACATTGGTGTGCAGCGTGTGGGATTCCAGCTTGCTATTGTTTTACCAGATAATCTCAATTGAACTGATCAACTGAAAACCACTAAAGGTACCTAAGGTACATATAATTTAAGCTTAGAATACAGTAAGTTCTACTGAACTTAGAGTTGTGTGTTAAGGGATAGCACAACCCTTTCTACAACTCAAGAGAGTTTAGTAGGCCACACTAGAGTAGGTAGTGCATACACCACACCACACTAGTAATGTCTTTAAGGGCAGGATCTAAAGAATCCTTGCAGGAAGCCACTGAGCTTCCACCCTCCAAGTATGATACACTCCCATTCTTGGAATTGAGAGCTTTATGCAACTTGAGAAAAATAAGGACAGGCCAAAGCCCCACCACCCAACACCTCAAGGAGTTGTTGGTGGCTTATGACCTTAGTAAGCCCTTGGGGACTGAAGGGGTAGGAGCTGAGGGTGGGGCAGAAGATGAGGAGGGGACCAGGGGTACCAGTACCCCCAGCCCCCCCTCTGAAACTGGCCAGGAGGGTGACAATGACCCTGACCTGGATAATCCAACCCCTCCTGAGGAAGAGGAAGAGGAGGATCAGAATGATGCACCCTTTGTCCCCCCAGGAAGGATTATGAGTGTGCCCAGAAGGTCTAGGTCTCCTTCTCAGGAGTCTAACCACTCTGGCACCTCAATAGGGAGCTCTGTCTCATCTCATAGGTGGGAATCCTCTCATGAGAGAAGAAAGAGGCTGATTCAATATGAGGAAGCTCAGCTTGAACTCAGAAGTAAGCAAGTAGCCTTAGACAGGGAGTCCCTAGATCTCCTTAGAGAGAAAAGAAAGTTGGGACTAGAGTCCCATGGTGGCAGCAATATCCCTAGAGATAGGGAAAGGTCTTATGACCATTGTTGGAAATGGCCCTTTTTGCAGGGTCACCCCTAAACTTTTTGCCTGCCTCCGGTATTTTTGCTGACCTGTTTCTGTTGGTTTTATGACTCTGGGCACTTTACCACTGCTGTTCAGTGCTAAAGTGCATATGCTCTAATATGTCTATGTGAATTGGTATATCCCTGATTGGCTTATTTGGTTTACCTGTTAGTCCCTAGTAGTGTGGCCTGTGTGTGCCCAGGGCTGGTAAACCAAATGCTGCTGGTGGGCATGCAGCGCTGGTTTGCGCCACCCACAGAAGCAGCTTGTAAAGTGCGTCTCAGACCTGCCACTGCAGTGTCTGTGTGCAGTCCAGAACTGCCATCTTGGCTGTGAAGTGCACCCACTTCCCAGCCCCTGAACCTTCCCTTGGCATCATGTAAGTCACCCCTATGGTAGGGCGCATTGTATGTGTAAGGTAGGACATGCCTTGGTGTGTGTAGCATGTCCTGGTAGTGAATTACACCCCATTTCGTTTTTCACTACTGTAAGGCTACCTGTTCCTCATAGGCTAGAATGGGCAGTTTGACTATTACATTCTATAGTCCTAACTGACCCCAGGAACATGGTAGAAAAACGAATTTAGTATGCCTGAGCTCAGAATATTAAAATACACCTTTTAGTGAAGTTTATTTTTATATTCTGTGTTTGAAAATACCACTTTTAGAAAGTAGGTATTTTCTTGCCTAAGCCTTCCAGTGTGCTCTGCCGTTATGTGTATTGGCTGTCTGGGTTTAGAGGGGCAGGACAGGCTGAGTCAGACCTGGGTTGAATAGAGAGATCTGCATTTAGAGTGTGGGGAGGGGTGGCTCTTTGATCTGAATAGGGCTGTGCCTGGCAAGGTGAATGCTGGCTCCACTCTCCCACTGTGTGTCTGCTAGCAGACCCCTCTTTCTGAAAGGAAGGATGCAGCCTGGTAAACAAAGTGCTCCAGGCCTGAGCAGAACTGGTTCTGGCTAGGTTCAGGGACTGGTAGCTGCAAGGATCAAAGGCTTTTGGGGTATAAATATCTGTGCTCAAACCCCCTATTTTTGTATTGCTTTTGGATCTGGAGAGGAAACTCTGTCCGTGCCACTGGAGGAATCTGCAGGAAGTGACTGTCCTTGTGCTTGTGTGTTTTTCTTGCACTGGCCTGCAGCAGTGACCACTGGACCTTGAAGAGAGAAAAGGACTTTTGAGAGAACTTTTATTTTTGTTACAGCAATTACCCAAGGGCTAGGAAAAGAGCTAGCCTCCTGCTGGAGTCTCAGGCACATCAGACTCCACCACCAACCTCCTGCTTCCTCCCTGCGAGGATTGCTATCTGCTGATGAGGCTCCTGTGAGTTCCAGGGCCTCTAGTTTGCTTCAGAGAAAAGAGTGCTGGAAATCGTCGCTAACGCACGTTTGCGAGCCGCTGCAGTCGAGAGCGCTGGAAAAATCATCGCGCTGCTGCCGCTGAGTGCTCGCAACACGAGACCATCGCTAACGCCCCTTGGCGAGCCGCTGCAGCCGAGACGCGCTGGAAAAATCATCGCGCGGCTGTCGCCGAGCGCTCGCAACCCCTACAGAATCATTGCTTCAAGACATCGCATTGCGGACGCCGTGCGTCCACCATTTTCATCGCATCGCACCGGATTTCGTCGCTTCCTCGCGGAGCGCCATTTCTTCGCATCGCAACACGACCGCACAACGCAACAGGCTCGTCGCATCGACTTCTCCCTCGCGGCAAGAAAGTCATCGCATCGGCGGCCTAGCGTGCAGAAGTTTGTCGCATCGTCTCCGCACACGCAACAGGATCGCCGCATCGCCTTCGCGGCAAGGTCTCAGCGCATCGGCGGCCTAGCGTGCAGAAGTTGGTCGCATCGTCTCCGCACGCATCAGCAGATCGGCGCATCATCCTCCCTTGCGGCAAGGATTTTAACGCATCGCCGGCCTCGCGTGAGGAAAATCATCGCTACCACTTCTTTGCGACATTTTGTTGGTTTTGCTACTAAACCCAGGTACTTTGTGAGAGAAAGGGTCGCCGAGACCACTGCCTTGAATTTGAACCTTATTTTTGCAACCTTTGAACTATTTTTTGACAGTCCTTCAACAGCCATCCTATTTTTTGACAGTCCTTCAACAGCCATCCTATTTTTGACAGTCTTATGAGAGAAAGGGTCGCAGAGACCACTGCCTTGAATTTGAACCTTATTCTTGCAACCTTTTGAACTATCTTTGACAGCCCTTCAACAGCTATCCTATTTTTGACAGTATTGTGGCTTTTACAGTTATTGGTCTTGTGATAAATCTGCCTTTATATAAAGATACTTATTTTTTATAACTACTTGTGTGGTGTCCCTTTGTAGTGTTCCTCACTGTGTTACTGTGTATGGTCATAAATGCTTCACACACTGCCTCTGAGATAAGCCTACCTGCTCGTGCTACGTTACCACAGGGTTGAGCAGGGGTATTAAAGAGGGTAGCCCTCTCACTCTGACTTAGGAAGAAGGGTCCCTACTTGGACAGTGGCCAGCCATTGCCAACTAGAGACCCCCATTTCTAACAACCATAGAAACCTAAACAAGATTGTCCCTCCCTACCAAAGTGGGGATGACATCCACAAATGGATAACTGCACTGGAGAGGGCCTGTAAAGTTCAGAAGGTCCCCCAGAGGCAGTGGGCAGCAATCTTGTGGCTCTCCTTTGCAGACAAAGGTAGAGACAAGCTCCTCACTGTAAGAGAAGAGGATGCTGACAATTACACAGTCTTGAAGAGTGCTCTGATAGATGGGTTTGGCCTAACCACTGAACAGTATAGCTTGAAGTTCAGAGACACCCAAAAAGCTCAGACTCAAGACTGGGTTGATTTTGTAGATTGTGCTACAAAGGCTCTGGAAGGTTGGATACATGGCAACAAAGTGCATGCCTTTTTAGGATTGTACAATTTGATTATGAGGGAGCAGATCCTTAATAATTGTCAAAACCAGCTTTTGCACCAGTATCTGGTGGACTCTGATCTGACCTCTCCCCAAGAATTGGGAAAGAAGGCAGACAAATGGGTCAGAACCAGGGTAAAAACTAGAAATCAGGGTGGTGACCAGAAGAAAGATTCTACTAAGTCCCAAGAGAAAGGTGGGGATAAATCTAAGGATAAGTCCCCTACAGGGCCCCAAAATTCCTCTTCTGGGGGTGGGTCCCAAACTCCTTCCTCTCCTGAAAAGAAACCATATTGCCATGTCTGTAAAAAGCCTGGGCACTGGAAAACTGATCGCAGTTGCCCCAGGATTGGCAATAAAGAAAATGTTCCTCCCACAACTACTACCACCCCTCCTGGTACTACCAGTAGTAATCCTCCAGTTGGGAGTAGTGCACCCAAAAGTTGGGTGCTTTTGCAAGAGGAACAGAGGTGAGCCCTAGTTTAGACAGGGACCCCTCAACAGACTCATCTGACTCTGATGGTGGTATAGGATTTGCCACCTTTACCATGGGTCCCACAGCGTTGGGCAGGTACAGATTGGAGCCAATAATTAATGGTCAGAAAGCTGTGGCATTTAGGGACACAGGGGCTAGTGTCACCATGGTGGCAGGGAAACTAGTCCCCCCTCACCAGTTTTTACCTGAGTTTAAGTACCAGGTGACCAACATTGATGGTGTCAGAACAGATCACCCCATGGCCATAGTCAATCTCAGCTGCGAGGGGGTCACAGGCCCAAAGAGAGTGGCAGTGTCCCCCACCTTACCTGTAGATTGCCTGATGGGCAATGATTTGGAAATTTCAGCCTGGGCTGAAGTTGAACACCAAACCCATCTTAGGATGTTGGGCGTCCCTGTAAAGGTTAGTGGGGCTGTGATGGCCACAGCCCCAGCCCAAGAATTTGGAGAGATGGAGCCTGAAAGAAAGGCCCACTCTCCCCCAAAAGAGAGCACAAGGGTTGAAGAAAAGTCTTCTTCCCCCCAGACAGTAGGTAAGGGTCAGCCTCCTCAGGGAACTGACCCTACCCCTAGTGAAGGAACTGCTACAGATGTAGTCAGGCCTGGCCTGGCCACACCCCCGATGGCAGAGGACCCTTCCAAGGTGGTACCCAGTCTGGAGCAGGTAACCTGCCCCTCTCTACCCTGCCTCAGTCAGCCCAGGGCTGCAGAGGTCAGGGAGGTCAGTGGACCCCCCAGGGCCCCCTGCCCAGAGGAAGCCCCCCATCAGCAGATTAGGGGCACCCAGTCTAGTAGCCCTAGCCAGGTGAAACTTCCTCTACACAATGAGGGATCCCCCATACCTTTATGTAGGGACCTCCCCCAGAAGGACTCTGGTAGGCAAGGGCAAACCTGGGACCAGAAGGTTCCAAACCTGCCATGTCCCTCCAGTAGTCCATCCAAAGGGACCCAACCCCCAGCTGTAGGCAGCCAAAGGTTGACCCTTAGAGCAAAGTGCAACTCAGTCATGGAAAGACAGGCATACATGGTGACCAGTGATCTGAAGAAGCTGAGGCCAACATTCCTAGGGCCTCACTTCCCTACTCAGACACCTCACAAGCCTTGTACTTTACCTAAGCACACCACAGGTAGTGATTCCCCATGGTGGAGACCCTCTCATATCCTTAGGGTGAGGGATTGCTTAGTGGACCATAAGACAGGGGGCAACCATGCTAGTGCAGGTGCTTCCTTATATGACCACTTAGTCAATGAAGGCTCAACTGGCCAAGGTTAGCCTTATCTCCTTTCGTTTGGGGGGGTTATGTAGGAAGGTGGAATCTGACTATATGGTTGCCCCCACTTTTTTTATGGTGTTTTGCTGGTTTATGACTTAGTTGGACTGGGATCCTGCTATTCAGGGCCCCAGTCTATCTGCTTTCTCTGTAAAAGGTTTCCATGTGCCTTAGGCACATCTCTGATTGGAATCTGAAGTGCCCTTATAAGTCCCTAGTATATGGTATACTATGTACCAAGGGCATAGGTACCTCAGAGGCCTACCAGGGGCTGCAGCATGCATTATGCCACCCCTGGAAGGCCATCCAAACTGACACCACAGGTCTGCTACTGCAGCCTGGGTAAGGTGGTGCATGCACCCCTTACTGTGATATAGGTTACCTATATCACTAAATACATACACACATATAAACCTATAAGTCACTCCTAAGGCAGGCCTTATCAATCCTAAAGGCAGAGTGCGTGGTTCCTATGTGAGGGGGTGCCCCTGCATGAGCAGGGCCCCTCTGCAGCGTTCGGAGACCCTTCTCTGATGCTGTTTGTAGTGCAGCCTGACCATATACTCTTAAGCGCATTATAACCTCGCGTTAAATGCTAACTTTGGAATGGCTGCACCTAAACATGTCGTGTTTGGTGTCAAACATCTTGGAATACTACCCCCCGCCAATTCTGGCGGCGGGGGTAGCATTCCACCCTTCTAGAGGGAGAGACATGTTAACCCTGGCCTGGCCGGTAACTTCTTTCTAAAGCCTGGCATCACAAAATGGATGCTACTGCCACAGACACAAGTCTGGCCTCCTGCTGCTGGACGAAACTCCGGCAGGGGAGGCCTGGACAATAGGTTTCCTGTCCCAGGGAGGTGTGACCTCCTCCCCAGACAGGATAATGTGTATTGGGGCTGGGCGGGAGCACTTTCGGGTGCTTTGAAGTCCTGCACTGGGGGCACATTTAGTGTCCCCGTGCATACCCCAGTTCAAACCGGATCAGGGGCTTGCAGCCCCTGCTTTGGCGCGAACTGGACAAAGGGAAAGGGGTGTAGCCAACCCTCTGCCCTGACCCACCCATAGGTGGGGCCACAGAGTAGTCCAACCCCTATCTTTAGTATAAAGGTAGGAACCCAGTCCTTAGGACTTTAGATTATCCCTGGCCGAAACTCTGAAACTGAATCCTGGACCTTCGACGCTCTACTCACGATTAGAGGACAGAAGAATCTCCCTTGGGGTCAAGGAGTGACTCCCCTGCTTGGCAGGCACCAAAGAAGCATCTGTCCGGTTCGCATTTCTGAAGCTCCCGTCAGACGCCGAAGTCATTGCATCACCAGAGGTGGATTCTCAGACTTCCCCGAGGCTACCCTGAATCCCCAGCAAAGCTGAGGCCCGTGGCTATCGTGGGTGACTTGAGACCGTGACCCCTGGACACCGAGCACATTTGCAAGTGCATCCTCTTCTGGGTCTTCCAAGAAGTCGTGCTTTGGGCTCCTAGTAGCCCTAGCCTCCAGCACCAACTGCACTGAAGATCACTGGCCCCCAATCCACGAGTGTCCTGTAAGCCAGATCCACGTGCGGCGTCATGAGGCTCCTTCGCGGTTGCTAGCCCGTTGGCTAGTAGCCCTTAACGAAGGCCAATCCTTTTCTTACTTGGCATCCTGGTTGCTCCAGGCCTGCCCTCACTTACCCTTGCGGGGTGAGTTCCACAGACCTTGCTGGTCTGCACCATCGACGATCTACATCTTCACCGAGACTTGCCGTTGCCAAGGCTTGTTGGGTCCAATCTGGTCGCCGATACCTCAGCACTCGACAGACATCGTGTACCAGCCCGAATCCTGCTCCTGATCGCCGACAACACCTCCTGGACCTCGTGGCTGAAGAGTCAAGATGACCGTCAATGCACCTGAAGCACTCGACATCGGTGGGCATCTGTCCATCGCCTTCCTGGTCACTGGCTAGTGACCCAGACTCTGTCCCCTCTGCTTTCAGGTTCTTCAGAACTCCGATCCACTCTTGGATCCACCCGGACACTTTTCTCTTGGCCGCCAGCAGCACTTTGCAGCAGATCGCCATTCGAATCGACGACGAAACCCGACCCCGAAAGGCACCTATGCACCCGGCTTCCCTGGGTGAGGTAACACGAGTACTCCGGTGCTCCTGTGGGTAGAGACTCTTCAAAGTCCTAGATCTCAAGGGGTTTTGTCCTAGTCCTCTTCTAAGTGTCCCTTTTCTCTAATTTCCCGATCCCGATTTTCTCCATAGAAGTCAACGGCGTATCGCGGTTGTGTATTTACACTGCACGCGTCTCCCGTGGGTCCCCTGTGTCACTACCTTGGGTGGTTCCTTGTGGTCCAAGCACTTCTAGAGGCTCTAGGCCTAGTGTCTAGTTCAGTCGTGGTTCGCATACCACTTTATTGGTATATGGTTTGGTACGCCCCTAGGGCCCAAACGTGTATTTGTGCTATTACTGTGACTTAATAACTTATAACTTATGTACTTCGAACTCTAGCCTCATAAAGAGACTAGAGGGGTGTGTTTAGCAATAAATACATATATTTTGAATATATACCTGGTGTGGTGCTCTTTCATTTGATCACTCAAGAGATTATAGACTGGTAAAACAAGCTGCTTTACATTCCTTCAAGACTTAGCCTGAAGGCTGCCCTCCATAGCTACCACTAGGATAGCTTTCAATAAGGTTGTCTTTAACCTATCTCCAATAAGGGGTTGTTTGGACTGGTGCAAGGTGCCCACTATAATTAGTGGACAGCATATGCCAGGCCAACGTCTCACACTTTGCATCACCAGAGATAGATTTCCAGACTTCCCCGAGGCTGCCCTGAGTCCCCAGCAAAGCTGAGGCCCGTAGCTGTCATGGGTAACGTGGAACCGTGACCCCTGGACACTGATTGCATTTGCAAGTGCATCCTCTTCTGTGTCTCCCACGAAGTCGTGCTTTGGGCTCCGAGTAGCCCTAGCCTCCAGCACCAACTGCACCGAAGATCACTGGCCTCCACTCCACGAGTGTCCTGTGAGCCAGCTCCACGTGCATCGTCTCGAGGCTCTTTCGCGGTCGCTAGTCCGTTGGCTAGTAGGCCCTCCCGAATGCCAATCTTTTTCTGCTTGCGCTCCCTGGTTGCTTAAGGTATGCCCTGACTTATCCTCGCTGGGTGAGTCCCCCAGACCTTGCTGGTCTGCAACATCGTCCTTCTTCTATTTCCACGAGACTTGCCGTTGCCAAGGCTTGTTGGGTCCAATCTGGTCGCCGACACGCCTGCAATCGACAGACGTCGTGGGACAGCTCGAATCCAGCTCCTGGTTGTCGTCGACGCCTCCTGGACCTCGTGGCTGAAGAGTCAAGACGACTGTCAACCTACCTGAAGCACTCGACATCGGTGGGCATCTGCTCATCGCCTTCCTGGTCACTGGCTAGTGACCCAGACTCTATCCCCTCTCCTTTCAGGTTCTTCAGATCCTCGATCCACCTTTGGATCCACCCGAACACTTTCGACTTGGCCGCCAGCAGCACTTTGTAGCAGATCGCCATTGAAAGCGACGACGAAACCCGACTCCGAAAGACACCTATGCACCTGGCTCCCCTGGGTGAGGTAACTCGAGTACTCCGGTGCTCCCGTGGGTATTGACACTAGAACAGCCTAGTTCTCAAAGGGTTTGCTTCAAGTCCTCCTCTAAGTGTCCCTTTTCTTTTAAATTCTAATCGCGACTTTCCCCATAGAAGTTAACGGTGGTTCGCGGCTGTGTTCATACACTGCACGCGTCCCCCGTGGGTCCCCTGTGTCACTGCCTTGGGTGGTTCCTTTGGTCCAAGCACTTCTACAGGCTCTAGGCCTTGTGTCTAGCTCAGTCGTGGTTCTTATACCACTTTATTGGTATATGGTTTGGTACGCCCCTGGGGCTCAAACGTGTATTTGTGCTATTACTGTAGATAACTAACTTATAACGTATGTACTTCGAACTCTAGCCTCATAAAGAGACTAGAGGGGTGTGTTTAGTAATAAATACATATATTTTGAATATATACCTGGTGTGGTCCTCTTTCATTTGGTCACTCAAGAGATTATAGACTGGTAAAACAAGCTGCTTTACATTCCTTCAAGACTGCTCTCCATAGCTACCACTAGGATAGCTTTCAATAAAGGTTGTCTTTAACTTATCTCCAATAAGGGGTTGTTTGGACTGGTGCAAGGTGCCCACTATAATTAGTGGACAGCATATGCCAGGCCAACTTCTCACACTGTGGAACTTCTCTGTATGCAAACAACAGGCAGGGAAGAAGAAGGTCCCATTTCCGCCTAAGCTTCTCTGGGAGTCCTTTAATCATTCCCTTCAGGGTTTTGTTGAAGCGTTCAACCAACCCATTGCATTGTGGGTGATAGGGGTGGTGAACTTATAAGTTACACCACACTCCTTCCACATTGCTTTCAAATATCCTGACATGAAGTTGGTACCTCTGTCAGAGATTACCTCCTTTGGGAAACCTACTCTGGAGAAGACTCCAATGAGGGCTCTTGCCACCACAGGGGCTGTGGTGGTCCTCAGGGAATTGCCTCTGGGTACCTGGTGGCATGATCCACTACCACCAGGATAAATCTGTGCCCAGATGCAGTTTGAGGGTCAAGGGGACCAACAATGTCAATCCCTACCCTTTCAAAGGGTACCCCCACCACAGGTAGTGGTATCAGGGGGGCCTTTGTTGTGCCACCTGCCTTGCCACTGGATTGGCATGTGACACAGGAGCGACAAAACTCCTTTGTGTCCTCTGACATATGTGGCCAATGAAAATGTGGAACAAGCCTGTCCCAGGTCTTGTTTTGGCCCAAGTGACCTGCCAAAGGGATGTCATGTGCTAGGGCCAAGAGGAACCCCCTAAACTTCTGAGGTATTACCAACCTCCTGGTGGCTCCAGGGGCTGGATCTCTACCTTCAGAATATAGGAGTCCCTCATCCCAATAAACCTTATGGGACCCACTAGCACTCCCAGCAGCCTCAGCAGCAGCCTGCTGTCTGAGGGGTTCAAGAGAGGGGCAGCACTGTTGCTCCTTACTCAGATCTTCCCTAGAAGAGCCCCCTGCCCCCAAGAACTCAACCTGGTCAGGCTCAAGTCCCTCTGGGGCAGTTCCTTCTTCAGGGTCTGCTTCTCCTCCCTCAAGAGGGGAATCTGTGATCTGAGACAGAGGGGAAGGCACTGCCTTAACCCTACTGCTCCTCTTCTTGGGAAGCATCTGGTCCATAATTTCAGGATCCAGAACTTGTTCAGTGTCATGCATTTTGGCCTGTGACCTGGTCACAGCAAATACCTCTGCAGGGATGCCCAACATCTCAGCATGAGTCCATAACTCTACTTCAGACCAGGCTGAAGTCTCTAGATCATTGCCCAATAGACATTCTACAGGGAGGTCTGCACTGACTACAACCTTCTTGAGGCCAGTTACCCCTCCCCAGGAGAAATTCACAACTGCCAGACTATGGTTGGTCCTGGTGTTGCTTGCATTGGTCACCTGGTACATTTCACCCAGGATGATCTGTCCAGGGTCCACAAGATCCTCTGCCACCATGGTGACACTAGCACCTGTGTCCCTAAATGCCAAAGTCTGTTTGCCATTAATTACAGGCTGCTGTTTGTATTTGCCCAGATTACTGGGGCTCACTAGGAAGGACATGTCAATGTCTCCATCACAAATCAGCATTGCCTGAGTGGGTACTCTGGCTAGGCCAGAGTCCACTTCAGAACCCAGGGTCAGCCCTACTACACCCTTTTTCTGAGTACCACCTCCACTAGTAGCTGAACTAGGGGGAACAGTTGCCTTAGGGGCAGGAGTGGTGGTGGTTTGGTCTTTGGACTTATTACAATCAGAAGTCCAGTGCCCTTTCTGTTTACAGAATTTGCACCAAGGCTTCTTTTGGCCTTTTCCCTTGTTGGATTGTGACTCCCCACCAGAGGCAGATTTTTGGGGCCCTTGTGAAGACTTCTGGTCTTTTGACTTATCCCCACTTTTCTCAGAGCCCTTAGAATCCTGCTTCTTTGGGTCACTTCCTTGGTTCTGGGTTTTCTGCCTCACCCTGGTTCTGACCCACTTGTCTGCCTTCTTTCCCAATTCTTGGGGAGAGGTCAGATCTGAGTCCACCAGGTATTGATGCAACAACTGGTTCTGGCAATTATTAAGGATCTGTTCTCTCATCATTAGATTATACAATCCCTTGAAATCAGTAACCCTACTGCCAACCAGCCAACCCTCCAGAGCCTTGGTTGCACAATCTACAAAGTCAGTCCAGTCCTGAGTCTGTGCCTTCTGGGTGTCTCTGAACTTCAACCTGTACTGCTCAGTGGTTAAGCCAAACCCATCTATCAGTGCACTCTTCAGGACTTCATAGTCATCAGCATCCTCTTCTCTAACAGTGAGGAGCTTGTCTCTACCTTTATCTGAAAAGGAGAGCCACAAGATTGCTGCCCACTGCTTTTGGGGGACCTGTTGTACTCTACAGGCCCTTTCCATAGCAGTTATCCACTTATGGATATCATCCCCACTCTGGTAGGGAGGAACAACCTTGCTCATGTTCCTATGGTCTGGAATATATTCTCTGCCTCTAGGGACACTGTTGCTGCCACCAGGGGGTTCTAACCCCTCTTTTCTAGAAGCTCTCTGGAGCTCAAAGGCTTCCTTATCTAATGCCAACTGCTTGGTTTTGAGGGCAAATCTTGCTTCCTCATACTGCAGCAGTTTGTACAGTCTGTCAGAGGAACTCTCTCTTCTTAGGAAGTAGGAGTCTCTCTGGTGGACAGTTTCTCTGCCAGAGTGATAGGAGCGGTCAGAGTCCTTAGAAAGGGAGCTAGGCCTCCCCTCCACTCTGTCAGTTCTCTTAGGGAGAATTCCTCTGTCCTGTTCAGACCCCTTGGGGCCTGGCCCTGCAATCACAGAGTCTTGGTCAACTTGATGTTCATCATCTGACCCAGACACTGTAATTGACCCTCCCACTGATTCAGACCCATTAGCTCCTAGAGCTAATCTAAGATCATCTGCTGTCAGCAGATCTATCAGGTGTAGTGTGGAGGGACTCTGTCCTATCTTCAGGTGCCTTTCAGTAAGTGTGGGCGGAATTTGCGGAGTTGCGTTCCGCAAAATTCCGCGAAACGGCAAGAAATCTCCGCGAGCACGCGGAATTTCGCGTGCTCGCGGAGATTTTCCTGCGCCCGTTTATATCTGTAAGTGCTTCCTGTTGAGGTTTAATTTTTGTGACAGGAGCATCGTAGCATCGTGCCAGAATGAATCCTGCCCTGCATATTTATCCACGAAGATGCCACCGTTTTGTGCACTACCTCTACTCAACTGGAGTATTGGGCTGGTGACATTGAGCATGATGGGACTTGTAGTTAAACGCCTCACACTATAAATCTTTGCCCACAAGTCTTAGCATGCTTATATCTATTGGGTGGGAAAATTAACTGGAAGTCGCCCACGTGACATGGAGTCAGCTTATGCCCTTCTGCGTTTCATGTACATTCAGCTAGCTTGCATGGTGTTCATGTCTGCACCTGAGTGGTTCCAAATCGGCCACATCTCAGAGGAAATTGTGTCGTTTTATGTGGCGCTAGGAGGCCTGCAGCTGGTGTAGACGGCCAGATTACACCCAGCAGAACATCCACAGATGATTCATAATAGGCCTTCGACTGATTCTACCAAGATAACACATGGCGCTGGTTCTTCACACGTTTTCCCCTTAACCGCTTGCTCTGTGTTCAGGTCAGAGAATCCTATCAGGCTGGGCTCCGGACCTTTTCGAGACACCCTGCAGCTCTCAAGGTCCGAGTTGAATCGAGGCAAGTGATAAGATTGTCCCTTCGAGCTGCGCACGAGGCAGAAACTGAAGCTTGGTGGATGGATGTCAGCCTCAGTAAAACTCAGGAGTGCTTAAAAACCCTTCCCAGCTGGGGGATACGGGCATCAAACAGGCCGACTGCCAACTTCCTTTCTGCAAATGAGCACGGACTCTGGGGAGGAAAAGCACTTGCTATGCCTTTGACACCGGCTTTCGTTACACTGGAGTTGTGAGTATTGACTCAATTCAAAGTGAACTCACACAAATATTTCCAAGAGTGCGGTGAGACAAAAGATGTCCTTGATCGCAGCCGTTGGTCTCCGCACTTGCAAATACTATTCACAGCGGCCCCTCATCACATTCTGCATGTGTGTGTTGGGAGGGGGTATTTTGTGCTACCCAACCTGCCCGTCATCAGTTCGAAGGGCTGTGTTGAGAAAAGGAGTGTTATCAGCACTCTGAAGTGTTGGTGGGACAAAGGAAACCAGGCGCTCCTAGAACAGACCGTTCCCGGGTTCATATTTATAGTAAACCTGCCTCAGAGAAGCAGAATAAAGGCATAAAGCAATCACCTCATAAACTAGCTAACGCCTCATTTTCGCAACTCGGTTTATAAGCACAGGCTAAAAAAAGAGCACACTTTCATGTCAAAAGTGTATTTAAACACAGAAATCTGTTTAGACTAAACATTAGATTGGGGGTGAGGAAAAATACAGTAGTGTGAACGTTTTATTTCGGTGTAGCTGGTGCGCAGTGCTGTTTTGTAATGTAGTCACTGGCAGACGTCATCATGGGCAAAACGGGCGGGGCATCTATGCGAGTTCCCATGCATCTTGTTTATAAAGGGTCAGAGCACGATCTGAGCAGCAGATGAGGAGAAAGAACCTCCTGGCCACTGGACCTACACGGGGATTGCGCTCAAGAAAATCAAGGATGCAAAGACCTCCATCAGGGATTACAGCTAATGTTTGGCGGTAGATCTGGGCAGAAAGCACTCCTGCTTAGCCTCGACCTTGCTCACGAATTTTTTGTGCTGATTAATGCGTTACAGAATTTGAGCTTCAACTCGGGCACCTGCTTTAATTAAATCTGTAAGTGCTTCATGCACCCGAATTCCGTTCCGCCGCGGATCGCGGAAGTTTCGACATTTCCGCGTTCTGCGCGGAACGCGGAAATGCCGAAATTTCGCAAGTTCCGCGAGCGGAACGGAATTTGCCGCCCACCCTTACCTTTCAGCACACATGGCTTTCAAGTCAAAGAAAGTCATGTCCTTATACTGAAGCTGAGTGGATCCACTGGGTCCATCCCTTAAGGACATTCTAGTGTTGTGCAGTGTTGTACCTCCTACACTAGTTTGTGGCCTACTGATACTAGCTTAAGCTGTAGAAAGGGTGTGCTATCCCTTGGCACACAGCTCTAAGTTCAGTAGAACTTATTGATACTAAGCTTGACTTTATATGTACCTTGAGTACCTATAGTGGTTTTCAGTTAGTAATTCAAATAGAGATTTTCTGGTAAAACAATAGCAAGCTGGAATCCCACACGCTGCCACCAATGTGAGAAGTTGACCTGGTATATGCTGTCCACTTGTTAGAGTGGGCACCTTGCACCAGAACAATTCGACTCTTATGGTTGGTAGGTTTAAGACAACCTTTATAGAAAGCTATCCTAGTGGTAGCTGTGGAGAGCAGCCTTCAGGCTAAGTCTTGGAGGAATGTAAAGCAGCTTCTTTTACCACACAATCTCTTGAATCACCAAATGAAAAGACACCACACAGGTATATATATCAAATATATATGTATTTATTACTAAACAACTCTCTGCTAATCTCTTTATGAGATTAGAAGTCAGGAACATATGTACAAATCAAATGTTATCAAAAATAAGTTAGCACAATCAAATATCACAATCTTAACTTGGCTAGACCTGGGCCTAGAGCATATAGAATCGAGGGACCCCAAAGAACCACCCCAGGTAGTTGTAGGAGACCCACAGGGGACGGACGCGGTGTTCAGACACCGGTGCGAGTCCTGTACGAGTCTATGCGAAAGGACGCAATTGAGATTTCAATGTTAAAGGCCCCTTGCGTGTTCGAGGCGAAGCATCGAGGCGAACACACCGATCAGACCCAGTACGAGTCGAAGGACGCGGTTACGGGTAGAGTTGCAAGGGAGAAGGACGCGATGTGTTCTAACACAGACACGAGCCCTGTACGAGTCAATGCGCTTAGTCGCACTTGGAAACTAAGAGTTTTAGGGCACTTCTAGGGTAGCTACAAGCAAGCCACTTACAGGGTAAGTAGTTCTAGGGCCCACACCCACAGGAGCACCGTAGTGCTGAAGTTACCTCACCCAGGGGAGCCGGGTGCATAGGTGTTCTTTGGTGTCGGGTCGCGGCGTCGCTTTCAATGGGAGCCAGTGAAGACTTGCTGCTTGCGGCGACAGGAGAAGTGTCCGGAGGAATCCAAGCCTGGATTCAGAAGATGGAAGACCTGAAAGCAGAGGGGACAGTGTTCAAAGTCACTTGGCAGTGACTCGGGGCAAGGAAGATGGATGCCCACCGTCGTCGCAAGATTCAGGTCGTTCTCAGGTGCCTTGACTCTTCAGCCACGAGGTCCAGGAGGCGTCGATGACAAACAGGAGCTGGATTCGGCGTGTCTCACGACTTCTGCAGCTTACTACGGTGTCGGCGACTCTATTGGAGCCAACAAGCCTTGGTAACAGCAAGTCTTGGGGAAAGTGTAAAAAGTCAATGGCGCAGACCAGCAAGGTCTGAGGGACTCACCCAGTGAGGGTAAGTCAGGGCAGGCCTGGAGTATCTAGGGGAGCCCTTTGGTTCTGTAGGAAAGCCTTCAGGGGACCTACAAGCCGGCTGGCAAGGGATCGCAAAGACGCCTCGGGAGGATTCGCTCAACAGGGGCCCACGGTCACTCGGAACGAGGTAGGCCTCTGATCTTCAGAGGGATTCCTGCTGGAGGCTAGGACCACACGTGGTCCAAAGCACAAGGTCGAAGGACGTTGTAAAGGGGTTGCACTCGACAATAGTGCACGGTACACCGGGGTCGCGGTTCCTCGTCACCCTTGGGGTCCACTGGCCTCAGCTTCGCTGGGGACTCACGATGGCCTTGGGAAGTCAGGAAATCCACTTCTGGGGCTGCAGAGACTTCGGACTCCAGCGGGAGCGGTGTAGTTTTCGACCGTCGTTTGTAGTTTTTGGTGCCTGCCAAGCAGGGGAGTCACTCCTTGACTCCAAGGGAGATTCTTCAGTCTTCCAAAGGTAGTGGAACGTCGAAGGTCCAGGATTCTTCTTCAGAGCGTCGTCCAGGGATATCTAGTTTGCAATGCACAGGATCCCCCTCTTATACTAAAAGAAAGGGAGGGACTAGCTCTATGACCCCACCTATGGGAGGGTCAGGGGAGTGGGTGGTTACACCTACTTCCCTTTGTCCAGTTTCGTGCCAGAGCAGGGGCAGGTAGCCCTGGAGCCGGTTTGAACTGGGGTATGCACAGAGGAGCCTTCTGCTACCCCAATGCAGGACTTCAAAGCACTCTAAGAGTGCACCCACCCAGCCCCAATACACTAAACCCTGTCTGGGAGGTGGTCACACCCCCTTGGGACAGGATATCTATTGTTGGGCTTCCTCCACTGCGAGTGTTGGTCATCAGCAGGAGGGCAGCCCAGTGTCTGTGACTGGTGGCATCCATTTTGTGATGTCAGGGCTCTGCAGGATTCTACCGCGTTTCCACAGTAGGTACATGTCTATCCCTCTAGAAGGGTGGAATGCTACCCCATCCACCAGAACTGGCGGGGGGGGTAGTATTCCAAGATGTTTGACACCAAACACGACATGTTTTGATGCAGCCATTCCAAAGTTAGCATTCTACCGCGAGGATATAATGCACTTAAGATTATATGGTTTAACCGCATCCACAAACAGCCCCAGAGAATGGACTCTGAGAGCTGCAGAGGGGCCCTGCTCAGGCAGAGGCACCCCCTCACATGGAAACTAAGCACCCTGCCCTCAGGATTGATAGGGCCTGCTTTAGGGGTGACTGATAAGTCTCAATGTGTGTGCAGGAGAGATATAGGGGACCTATATCTCGGTGAGGGGTGCTAGCACTTCCTCACCCAGGCTGCAGTAGCGGGCCTGTGGTGTCAGATTTAGTCTGCTTCCCAGGGGTGGCATAATACATGCTTCAGCCCCTGGTAGGCCTGTGAAGTACCTATGCCCTTGGTACCTAAGGTACCATATACTAGGGACTCATAAGGTACCACAGTATCCAATCACTAGTGCACCTAGAGTGCACTCCAAATCGTTTAGAGAGAACAGAGAGGCTGGGGCCCTGATTGGCAGGGTCCCAGCCAGACTATAGCTAGAAAGCAGTGTAAACATCAGACAAAAAGTGGGGGCAACATAAGAGGCAGATCCTACTCTCCTACACAACCCCCCCCAAACGTAGGGACACTAAACTAACCTTGACCAGTTGAGTCTTCGTGTTCAAAGTGCAAATACCTTGAGAGTCCATCTGCATTGGCATGTTGGGTCCCAGGTCTATGTTCCACTGTATAGTCCAACCCCTGTAGGGAAATGGACCACCTCAAAAGTTTTGGGTTTTCTCCTTTCATTTGTTTAAGCCATAGGAGGGGCTTGTGGTCAGTCTGAACTATGAAGTGAGTGCCAAACAAGTATGGCCTCAGCTTCTTCAGGGCCCACACCACAGCAAAGGCCTCCTCTCTATAGCTGACCAACGTTTCTCTCTAGGGGTCAGCCTTCTGCTAATAAAAGCTACTGGCTGGTCTTGACCTTCATCATTCAGTTGAGACAGTACAGCTCCCACACCCAGCTCAGAAGCATCTGTTTGGACAATGAACTTTTTGGTGTAGTCTGGACTCTGCAAGATGGGGGCAGTGCACATGGCCTGCTTTAGGTCTTCAAATGCCTTCTGACAGCTAGCTGTCCACTGAACCTTTTTTGGCATTTTCTTTGAGGTCAGATCATTCAAGGGGGTCACTATAAATCCATATCCCTTCACAAACCTCCTATAGTACCCAGTCAGGCCTAAGAAGGCTCTCACCTGTGTCTGGGTGATTGGAGCAACCCATTCCATTATGGTTTGGATCTTGCTCTGTAAAGGCTGAACCTGGCCTCCACCTACAAGGTGGCCCAGGTACACAACCTGACTCTGCCCTATCTGGCACTTAGTGGCCTTGATAGTGAGGCCTGCTTTCTGCAGAGCCTCCAAAACATTTCTGAGGTGGACCAGGTGATCCTGCCAGGAGGAACTAAAGACAGCAATATCATCTAGATAAGCTGAGCAATAAGTTTCCATCCTTGCCAGAACTTTATTCACCAACCTCTGAAAAGTGGCAGGTGCATTTTTCAATCCAAAGGGCATCACCACAAAGTGGTAGTGCCCACTAGGGGTCGAAAATGCTGTTTTGGCTTTTGCATCATCAGCTAATCTGATCTGCCAGTAGCCAGCTGTTAGGTCAAATGTACTTAGATACTTGGCTGAGGCCAAAGTATCAATCAGCTCGTCTGCCCTTGGTATGGGATAGGCATCAGTCCTAGTGACTGCATTGAGGCCTCTGTAGTCTACACAAAACCTCATTTCTTTCTTACCACCCTGGGTATGAGGCTTGGGTACCAGGACTACTGGGCTAACCCAAGGGCTATCTGAAGGCTCAATTACACCTAGCTCCAACATTTTATGGACTTCAGTCCTGATACAGTCCCTGACATGGTCAGGTTGCCTGTAGATCTTACTCTTTACAGGCAGACTGTCTCCAGTGTCTACCTCATGGGTGCACCAGGTAGTCTGACTAGGGGTCAGGCTAAACATATGTCTATACTGTTGCAGAACTTGTCTGCACTCAGTTTGCTGATGGTCAGTGAGGCTGCTTGCCAAAGCAACACCGTCCAATGACCCATCATCAGGGTTCTGAGAGAGCAGGTCAGGGAGAGGGTCACTCTCCTCCTCCTGGTCCTCATCAGTTGCCATGAGCAAGCCCATGTCAGCCATGTCAACATATGGCTTTAATCTGTTGACATGGAGCACCCTCAGGGGGCTCCTGGGAGTTCCAAGATTCACCAGATAGGTGACTTCTCCCTTCTGTTCAACTATGGTATGGGGGCCACTCCACTTGTCTTGGAGGGCTGCTGGGGCCACAGGCTCCAACACCCACACTTTCTGTCCTGGCTGGTATACAGTCAGTACAGCCTTTTGGTCATGCCAAGCTTTTTGCAATTCTTGGCTGGCCTCCAGGTTTTTGGTTGCCTTTTTCATGTATTCAGCCATCCGGGAGCGGAGACCAAGTACATAGTCCATCACATCCTGTTTGGGGGGTTTGAGAGGTAACTCCCAGCCCTCTTTAACCAAACACAATGGACCTCTTACAGGGTGCCCAAACAGAAGCTCAAATGGGCTGTAACCAACCCCCTTCTGTGGAACCTCTCTGTATGCAAACAACAGGCAAGGAAAAAGAAGGTCCCATTTCCGCCTAAGCTTCTCTGGGAGTCCTTTAATCATTCCCTTCAGGGTTTTGTTGAAACATTCAACCAACCCATTGCATTGTGGGTGATAGGGGTTGGTGAACTTATAAGTTACACCACACTCCTTCCACATTGCTTTCAGATATCCTGACATGAAGTTAGTACCTCTGTCAGAGATGACCTCCTTTGGGAAACCCACTCTGGAGAAAACTCCAATGAGGGCTCTTGCCACCACAGGGGCTGTGGTGGTCCTCAGGGGAATTGCCTCTGGGTACCTGGTGGCATGATCCACTACCACCAGGATAAATCTGTGCCCAGATGCAGTTTTAGGGTCAAGGGGACCAACAATGTAAATCCCTACCCTTTCAAAGGGTACCCCCACCACAGGTAGTGGTATCAGGGGGGCCTTTGTTGTGCCACCTGCCTTGCCACTGGCTTGGCATGTGACACAGGAGCGACAAAACTCCTTTGTGTCCTCTGTAACCCTGGGCATAATACTTTGCTACGCTCACGAAGCATGCAAAGTTTGTGCTACTACGCACTACGCAAATTGCACGTAGTAGAGTGAACAACTGTGCTAATCAACGTAGCGTAGCAGTAATATAATAAACTCCTTCAACTGCTTTGATAAAGCAATTTTCTATGCTAAAAAGCATATAACCAATTCACAAAAATGAATTTTGACAATAAAGTATCAAGCAATGAGAGAGGTGATGATTTTGGAGTCCCCCTAACCTAGGGGAGGACCAAGCAGATGCCTTGAACACAAAAAGCATATCATGTGAACGATTCAATGGTGGTCCCTTCCTCCTAGGACCACCCCAAGCACAGTTATGGGCAAAAATACAATCCCAACCAAAGGCCCTGCAAAGCATTATGGGACGAGATAAGCAGTGGGCAGTGAATATTATAGTGTTCAATATCAAAATAATTCTACAAAGAGCTGCAGTTCAACTAGTCGTTACTAGGTGTCTCTCACGAGTCAAATGCAAAAGCATTGAAATTATTAATACATCAAGCTGCAGTTCCACTAGTTGTTACAAGATGTCCCTCACGAGTCAAATGCAAAAGTATTGAAAACCTTTCATGAAGCTTTTGCATTTGACTCGTGAGGGACACCTAGTAACGACTAGTGGAACTGCAGCTCTTTGTAGAATTATTTTGATATTGGATACTATAATATTCACTGCCCACTGCTAATCTTCTCGTCCCATAATGCTTTGCAGGGTCTTTGGTTGGGATTGTATTTTTGCCAATAACTGTGCTTGGGGTGGTCCTAAGAGGATGGGACCACCACCGAATCGTTCAATAAGATGTGCTTTTTGTTTTCAAGACATCTGCTTGGTTCTCTCCCTAAGTTAGCGAGGATACCAAAATCATCACCTCTCTCACTGCTTGTTAACTTTTTGATTTCACTTTAGTGAAATGATTATATGCATTTTTAGCATATAAAGACAGAGATATTTATTTTATCTCAATTTGCACTGTACAAGATGCTTTTGGTAATTATTGTACAGTGCAGTCAAGCACACAGCTACGCAATTTGCATAGCTACGTGTAGTTGAAGCTGTACTTCACGTAGCTACGTGAAGTGCTACTACGCAAACTACGCCCAGGCTTAGTCCTCTGACATATGTGGCCAATGAAAATGTGGAACAAGCCTGTCCCAGGTATTGTTTTGGCCCAAGTGACCTGCCAAAGGGATATCATGTGCTAGGGTCAAGAGGAACCCCCTAAACTTCTGAGGTATCCCCATCCTCCTGGTGGCTCCAGGGGCTGGATCTCTACCCTCAGAATATAGGAGTCCCGCATCCCAATAAACTTTATGGGACCCACTAGCACTCCCAGCAGCCTCAGCAGCAGCCTGCTGTCTGAGGGGTTCAAGAGAGGGGCAGCACTGTTGCTCCTTACTCAGATCTTCCCTAGAAGGGCCCCCTGCCCCCAAGAACTCAACCTGATCAGGCTCAACTCCCTCTGGGGCAGTTCCTTCTTCAGGATCTGCTTCACCTCCCTCTGGAGGTGAATCTGTGATCTGAGACAGAGGGGAAAGCACTGCCTTTACCCTACTGCTCCTCCTCTTGGGAAGCATCTGGTCCATTGTTCCAGGATCCAGAGCTGGTTCAGTGTTATGCATTCTTGCTTGTGACCTGGTCACAGCAAATACCTCTGCAGGGATGCCCAACATCTCAGCATGAGTCCATAACTCTACTTCAGACCAGGCTGAAGTCTCTAGATCATTGCCCAGTAGACATTCTACAGGGAGGTCTGCACTGACTACAACATTCTTGAGGCCAGTTACCCCTCCCCAGGAGAAATTCACAACTGCCAGACTATGGTTGGTCCTGACATTGCTTGCATTGGTCACCTGGTACATTTCACCCAGGATGATCTGTCTAGGGTCCACAAGATCCTCTGCCACCATGGTGACACTAGCACCTGTGTCCCTAAATGCCAAAGCCTGTTTGCCATTTATTACAGGCTGCTGTTTGTATTTGCCCAGATTACTGGGGCTTACTAGGAAGGACATATCAAGGTCTCCATCACAAATCAGCATTGCCTGAGTGGGCACTCTGACTAGGTCAGAGTCCACTTCAGAACCCAGGGTCAACCCTACTACACCCTTATTCTGAGTACCACCTCCATCAGTGTGTAGGAGAGTAGGATCTGCCTCTTATGTTGCCCCCACTTTTTTTCTGATGTTTACACTGGTTTCTGGCTATAGTCTGGCTGGGACCCTGCCAATCAGGGCCCCAGCCTCTCTGTTCTCTCTAAACGATTTGGAGTGCACTCTAGGTGCACTAGTGATTGGATACTGTGGTACCTTATGAGTCCCTAGTATACGGTACCTTAGGTACCAAGGGAATAGGTACTTCACAGGCCTACCAGGGGCTGAAGCATGTATTATGCCACCCCTGGGAAGCAGACTAAATCTGACACCACAGGCCTGCTACTGCAGCCTGGGTGAGGAGGTGCTAGCACCCCTCGCTGAGATATAGGTCCCCTATATCTCTCCTGCACACACATTGAGACTTATCAGTCACCCCTAAAGCAGGCCCTATCAATCCTGAGGGCAGGGTGCTTAGTTTCCATGTGAGGGGGTGCCTCTGCCTAAGCAGGGCCCCTCTGCAGCTCTCAGAGTCCATTCTCTGGGGCTGTTTGTGGATGCGGTTAAACCATATACTTTTAAGTGCATTATATCCTCGCGGTAGAATGCTAACTTTGGAATGGCTGCATCAAAACATGTCGTGTTTGGTGTCAAACATCTTGGAATACTACCCCCCCCCCCACCAGTCCTGGCGGTGGGGTTAGCATTCCACCCTTCTAGAGGGATAGACATGTACCTACTGTGGAAACGCGGTAGAATCCGGCAGAGCCCTGGCATCACAAAATGGATGCCACCAGTCACAGACACTTGGCTGCCCTCCTGCTGATGACCAACACTCGCAGTGGAGGAAGCCCAACAATAGATATCCTGTCCCAAGGGGGTGTGACCACCTCCCAGACAGGGTTTAGTGTATTGGGGCTGGGTGGGTGCACTCTTAGAGTGCTTTGAAGTCCTGCACTGGGGGAGCAGAAGGCTCCTCTGTGCATATGCCAGTTCAAACCGGCTCAGGGGCTACCTGCCCCTGCTCTGGCGCAAAACTGGACAAAGGGAAGTGGGTGTAGCCACCCACTCCCCGACCCTCCCATAGGTAGGGTCATAGAGCTAGTCCCTCCCTTTCTTTTAGTATAAGAGGGGGAACCTGTGCATTGCAACCTAGATTTCCCTGGACGATGCTCTGAAGAAGAATCCCGGACCTTCGACGTTCCACTACCTTTGGAAGACTGAAGAATCTCCCTTGGAGTCAAGGAGTGACTCCCCTGCTTGGCAGGCACCGAAAACTACAAACAACGGTCGCAAACTACACCGCTCCCGCCGGAGTCCGAAGTCCCTGCAGCCGAAGAAGTGGATTTCCTGACTTCGCAAAGGCCATCGTGAGTCCCCAGCGAAGCTGAGGCCAGTGGACCCCAAGAGTGACAAGGAACCGCGACCCCTGGGTACCGTACACTATTGTCGAGTGCAACCCCTTCACAACGTTCCACAAACTTGTGCTTTGGACCACGTGTGGTTCTAGCCTCCAGCAGGAATCCCTCCGACGATCAGAGGCCTACCACGTCCCGAGTGACCGTGGGCACCTGTTGAGCGAATCCACCCAAGGCGTCTTCGCGATCCCTTGCCAGCTGGCTTGTGGGTCCCCAGAAGACTTTCTAAAGACACCAAAGGGCTCCCCTGGTTGCTCCAGGCCTGCCCTGACTTACCCTCGCGGGGTGAGTCCCACAGACCTTGCTGGTCTGCACCATTGTCTCTTCACACTTTCCCCGAGACTTGCTGTTACTAAGACTTGTTGGCTCCAATCGAGTCACCGACACCGCAGTAAGCTGCAGACATCATGGGATACGCCGAATCCAGCTCCTGGTCGTCGTCGATGCCTCTTGGACCTCGTGGCTGAAGAGTCAAGGCAACTGTGAACGACCTGAATCTTGCGACGACGGTGGGCATCCATCTTCCTTGCCCCGAGTCACTGCCAAGTGACTTTGAACACTGTCCCCTCTGCTTTCAGGTCTTCCATCTTCCGAATCCAGGCTTGGATTCCTCCGGACACTTCTCCTGTCTCCACAAGCAGCAAGTCTTCACTGGCTCCCATTGAAAACGACGCCGCGACCCGACACCAAAGAACACCTATGCACCCGGCTCCCCTGGGTGAGGTAACTTCAGCATTATGGTGCTCCTGTGGGTGTGGGCCCTAGAACTACTTACCCTGTAAGTGACTTGCTTGTAGCTTCCCTCGAAGTGCCCTAAAACTCTAATTTTCTAAGTGCGACAATTGCGCTGACTCGTACAGGGTTCGCGTCTGTGTTAGACACACCGTGTCCATCTCCTTTGTAACACTATCTAGAACTGTCTCCTTCGACTCGTACTGGGTCCGATCGGTGTTCGCCTCGAACACACAAGGGGCCTGTAACATCGAGACCTCCATTGCACTGACTCGCACAAGGTTCGCATCTGTGTTAGACACAGCGCGTCCATCTCCCTTGCAACTCTATCTGTAACCGCGTCCTTCGACTCGCACAAGGACCGATCGGTGTGTTCGCCTCGAACACGCAAGGGACCTTTAACATTGAAATCTCAATCGCGTCTGAGCGCATAGACTCGCACAGGACTCGCACCGGTGCCAGGACACCGCGTCCGTCCCCTGTGGGTCTCCTACAACTACCTGGGGTGGTTCTTGGGGGTCCCTCGATTCTAGATGCCCTAGACCTAGGTCTAGCAAACTAAGATTGTGATATTCGATTGTGCTAAACTTATTTTGATAACATTTGACTTGTACATATGTTCCTGACTTCTAATCTCATAAAGAGATTAGTAGAGAGTGTTTATTAATAAATACATATATATTTGATATATAAACCTGTGTGGTGTCTTTTCATTTGGTGATTCAAGAGATTGTGTGGTAAAACAAGCTGCTTTACATTCCTTCAAGACTTAGTCTGAAGGCTGCTCTCCACAGCTACCACTAGGATAGCTTTCTATAAAGGTTGTCTTAAATCTATCTACCATAAGAGTCGAATTGTTCTGGTGCAAGGTGTCCACTTTAATTAGTGAACAGCATATACCAGGCCAACTTCTCACACAGTAGCTGAGCTAGGGGGAACAGTTGCCTTAGGGGCAGGAGTGGTGGTGGTTTGGTCTTTGGACTTGTTACAATCAGAAGTCCAGTGCCCTTTCTGTTTAAAGAATTTGCACCAGGGCTTCTTTTGGCCTTTTCCCTTGTTGGATTGTGACTCCCCACCAGATGCAGATTTTTGGGGCCCTTGTGAAGACTTCTGGTCTTTTGACTTATCCCCACCTTTCTCAGAGCCCTTAGGATCTTGCTTCTTGGTGTCACCCCGTTGGTTCTGGGGTTTCTGCCTTACCCTGGTTCTGACCCATTTGTCTGCCTTCTTTCCCAATTCTTGGGGAGAGGTCAGATCTGAGTCCATCCGGTATTGATGCAACAACTGGTTCTGGCAATTATTAAGGATCTGTTCTCTCATCATCAGATTATACAATCCCTTGAAATCAGTAACCCTACTGCCAACCAGCCAACCCTCCAGGGCCTTGGTTGCACAATCTACAAAGTCAGTCCAGTCCTGAGTCTGTGCCTTCTGGGTGTCTCTGAACTTCAACCTGTACTGCTCAGTGGTTAAGCCAAACCCATCTATCAGTGCACTCTTCAGGACTTCATAATTATCAGCATCCTCTTCTCTAACAGTGAGGAGCTTGTCTCTACCTTTGTCTGAAAAGGAGAGCCACAAGATTGCTGCCCACTGCTTTTGGGGGACCTGCTGTACTCTGCAGGCCCTCTCCATAGCAGTTATCCACTTGTGGATATCATCCCCACTCTGGTAGGGAGGAACAACCTTGCTCAGGTTCCTATGGTCTGGAATAGATTCTCTGCCTCTAGGGACACTGTTGCTGCCACCAAGGGGTTCTAACCCCTCTCTTCTAGAATCTCTCTGGATCTCCAGGGCTTCTCTATCTAGTGCCAACTGCTTGGTTCTGAGGGCAACTCTTGCTTCCTCATACTGCAGCAGTTTGCACATTCTGTCAGAGGAGCTCTCTCTTATGGGAAAGTATGAGTTCCTCTGCTGGACAAATTCTCTGCCAGAGTGATAAGAGTGGTCAGATTCCCTGGAAGGGGACCTATGCCTCTCATCCACTCTGTCAGTTCCCTTAGGGATAATTCCTCTGTCCTTTTCAGGCCCCTTGGAGCCTGGCCCTTCAATCACAGAGTCTTGGTCATTCTGATTTTCATCATCTGACCCAGACACTGTAATTGACCCACCCCCTGATTCAGACCCATTAGCTCCTAGAGCCAATCTAAGATCATCTGCTGTCAGCAGATCTATCAGGTGTAGTGTGGAGGGACTCTGTCCTAGCTTCAGGTGTCTTTCAACACACATGGCTCTCAAGTCAGAGAAAGCCATGTCCTTATACTGAGGCTGAGTGGATCCACTGGTTCCACCCTTTAAGGACATTCTAGTGTTGTGCAGTGTTGTACTAGCTACACTAGTTTGTGGCCTACTGATACTAGCTTGAGCTGTAGAAAGGGTGTGCTATCCCTTGGCACACAGATCTAAGTTCAGTAGAACTTATTGATACTAAGCTTGACTTTATATGTACCTTAAGTACCTATAGTGGTTTTCAGTTAGTAATTCAAATAGAGATTTTCTGGTAAAACAATAGCAAGCTGGAATCCCACATGCTGCCCACCAATGTGAGAAGTTGGCCTGGTATATGATGTTCACTAATTAAAGTGAACACCTTGCACCAGAACAATTCGACTCTTATGGTAGATAGGTTTAAGACAACCTTTATAGAAAGCTATCCTAGTGGTAGCTGTGGAGAGCAGCCTTCAGGCTAAGTCTTGAAGGAATGTAAATGTAAAGCAGCTTGTTTTACCACACAATCTCTTGTATCACCAAATGAAAAGACACCACACAGGTATATATATCAAATATATATGTATTTATTAATAAACACTCTCTACTAATCTCTTTATGAGATTAGAAGTCAGGAACATATGTACAAATCAAATGTTATCAAAATAAGTTTAGCACAATCGAATATCACAATCTTAGTTTGGCTAGACCTAGGCCAAGGGCATCTAGAATCGAGGGACCCCCAAGAACCACCCCAGGTAGTTGTAGGAGACCCACAGGGGACGGACGCGGTGTCCTGGCACCGGTGCGAGTCCTGTACGAGTCTATGCGAACAGACGCGATTGAGATTTCAATGTTAAAGGTCCCTTGCGTGTTCGAGGCGAACACACCCATCGGTCCTTGTACGAGTCGAAGGACGCGGTTACAGATAGAGTTGCAAGGGAGTTGGACGCAGTGTGTCTAACACAGACGCGAACCATGAACGAGTCAGCGCGATAGTTGCACTTGGAAAGTAAGAGTTTTAGGGCACTTCTAGGGTAGCTACAAGCAAGTCACTTACAGGGCAAGTAGTTCTAGGGCCCACACCCACAGGAGCACCGTAGTGCTGAAGTTACCTCACCCAGGGGAGCCGGGTGCATAGGTGTTCTTTGGTGTCGGGTCGCGGCGTCGCTTTCAATGGGAGCCAGTGAAGACTTGCTGCTTGCGGCGACAGGAGAAGTGTCAGGAGGAATCCAAGCCTGGATTCAGAAGATGGAAGACCTGAAAGCAGAGGGGACAGTGTTCAAAGTCACTTGGCAGTGACTCGGGGCAAGGAAGATGGATGCCCACCGTCGTCGCAAGATTCAGGTCATTCTTGGGTGCCTTGACTCTTCAGCCACGAGGTCCAGGAGGCATCGACGATGACCAGGAGCTGGATTCGGCGTGTTCCACGACGTCTGCAGCTTACTACGGTGTTGGCGACTCGATTGGAGCCAACAAGCCTTGGTAACAGCAAGTCTCGGGAAAAGTGTAAAAAGTCAATGGCGCAGACCAGCAAGGTCTGAGGGAGTCACCCAGCGAAGGTAAGTCAGGGCAGGCCTGAAGTAACGAGGGGAGCCCTTTGGTTCTGTAGGAAAGCCTTCAGGGGACCCACAAGCCGGCTGGCAAGGGATCGCGAAGACGCCTCGGGAGGATTCACTCAACAGGGGCCCACAGTCACTCGGGAAGAGGTAGGCCTCTGATCTTCGGAGGAATTCCTGCTGGAGGGTAGGACCACACGTGGTCCAAAGCACAAGGTCGTAGGACGTTGGGAAGGGGTTGCACTTGACAATAGTGCACGGTACCCCTGGGTCGCGGTTCCTCATCACTCTTGGGGTCCACTGGCCTCAGCTTCGCTGGGGACTCACGACGGCCTTTGAGAAGTCAGGAAATCCACTTCTGGGGCTGCAGGGACTTCGGACTCCAGCGGGAGCTGCATAGTTTGTGACTGTCGTTTGTAGTTTTTGGTGCCTGCCAAGCAGGGGAGTCACTCCTTGACTCCAAGGGAGATTCTTCAGTCTTCCAAAGGTAGTGGAACGTCGAAGGTCCAGGATTCTTCTTCAGAGCGTCGTCCAGGGATATCTAGTTTGCAATGCACAGGTTCCCCTGTGAGAAGTTGGCCTGGTATATGCTGTCCACTAATTATAGTGGGCACCTTGCACCAGTCCAAACAACCCCTTATTGGAGATAGGTTAAAGACAACCTTTATTGAAAGCTATCCTAGTGGTAGCTATGGAGAGCAGCCTTCAGGCTAAGTCTTGAAGGAATGTAAAGCAGCTTGTTTTACCAGTCTATAATCTCCTGAGTGACCAAATGAAAGAGGACCACACCAGGTATATATTCAAAATATATGTATTTATTGCTAAACACACCCCTCTAGTCTCTTTATGAGGCTAGAGTTCGAAGTACATAAGTTATAAGTTAGTTATCTACAGTAATAGCACAAATACACGTTTGAGCCCTAGGGGCGTACCAAACCATATACCAATAAAGTGGTATAAGAACCACGACTGAGCTAGACACAGGGCCTAGAGCCTGTAGAAGTGCTTGGACCACAAGGAACCACCCAAGGTAGTGACACAGGGGACCCACGGGGACGCGTGCAGTGTGAGAACACAGCCGCGAATCGCCGTTGACTTCTATGGGGAAAGTCGCGGTTGGAATTTTAAAGAAAAGGGACACTTAGAGGAGGACTTGGAGCAAACCCTTTTAGAACTAGGCTGTTCTAGTGTCAATACCCACGGGAGCACTGGAGTACTCGAGTTACCTCACCCAGGGGAGCCGGGTGCATAGGTGTCTTTCGGGGTCGGGTTTCGTCGTCGTTTTCAATGGCGATCTGCTGCAAAGTGCTGCTGGCGGCCAAGTCGAAAGTGTTCGGGTGGATCCAAAGGTGGATCAAAGATCTGAAGAACCTGAAAGCAGTGGGGACAGAGTCTGGGTCACTAGCCAGTGACCAGGAAGGCGATGAGCAGATGCCCACCGATGTCGAGTGCTACAGGTAGGTTGACGGTTGTCTTGACTCTTCAGCCACGAGGTCCAGGAGGCGTTGACGACGACCAGGAGCTGGATTCAAACTGCCCCCGACGTCTGTCGATTGCCGGGGTGTCGGCGACCGGATTGTACCCAACAAGCCTTGGCAACGGCAAGTCTCGTGGAAATGGAAGAAGGACGATGGTGCAGACCAGCAAGGTCTGTGGGACTCACCCAGCGAGGGTAAGTCAGGGCACGCCTGGAGCAACCAGGGAGTCCAAGCAGAAGAAGATTGGCCTTCGGGAGGGCCTACTAGCCAACGGACTAGCGTCCGCAAAGGAGCCTCGAGTGGACGCACTTGGAGCTGGCTCACAGGACACTCGTGGAGTGGAGGCCAGTGATCTTCGGAGCAGTCGGTGCTGGAGGATGGCGCTACTCGGAGCCCAAAGCACAACTTCGTGGAAGACCCAGAAGAGGATGCACTTGCAAATGCGATCGGAGTCCAGGGGTCACGGTTCCACATTACCCACGAAAGCTACAGGCCTCAGCTTTGCTGGGGACTCAGGGCAGCCTCGGGGAAGTCTGGAAATCCACCTCTGGTGATGCAAAGACTTCGGCGTCCGGCGGGAGCTTCAGCGATGCAGACCGGACAATTGCTTCTTTGGGGCCTGCCAAGCAGGGGAGTCACTCCTTGACCCCAAGGGAGAATCTTCAGTCCTCTAATCTTGAAGTAGAGCGTCGAAGGTCCAGGATTCTGTGTCAGAGTTTCGTCCAGGTTAATCTAAAGTCCTAAGCCTGGGGTCCCATACTTATACTAAGATAGGGGGTTGGACATACTCTGGGGACCCACCTATGGGAGGGTCAGGGCAGAGGAGTGGTTACACCCCTTTCCCTTTGTCCAGTTTCGCGCCAGAGCAGGGGCTGGAAGCCCCTGAGCCGGTTTGAACTGGGGTATGCACAGGGACACCAAATGTGCCCCCAGTGCAGGACTTCAAAGCACCAGAGGGTGCTCCCGCCCAGCCCCAATACACACTATCCTGTCTGGGGAGGTGGTTACACCTCCCTGGGACAGGAAACCTATTGTCCAGGCCTCCCCTGCCGGAGTTTCGGTCAGCAGCAGGAGGCCAGACTCGTGTCTGTGGCAGCGGCATCCATTTTGTGATGCCAGGGCTTGGAAAGAAGTTACCGGGCAGGCCGGTGTGTACATGTCTCTCCCTCTAGAAGGGTGGAATGCTACCCCCACCGCCAGAACTGGTGGGGGGGGTAGTATTCCAAGATGCTTGACACCAAACACGACATGTTTCCGTGCAGCCATCCCAAAGTTAGCATTTAACGCGAGGTTATAATGCGCTTAAGAGTATATGGTCAGGCTGCACTACAAACAGCATCAGAGAAGGGTCTCCGAACGCTGCAGAGGGGCCCTGCTCATGCTGGGGCACCCTCTCACATAGGAACCACGCACTCTGCCTTCAGGATTGATAAGGCCTGCCATAGGAGTGACTTATAGGTTTATATGTGTGTATGTATGTAGTGATATAGGTAACCTATATCACAGTAAGGGGTGCATGCACCACCTTACCCAGGCTGCAGTAGCAGACCTGTGGTGTCCTTTTGGCTGGCCTTCTAGGGGTGGCACAATACATGCTGCAGCCCCTGGTAGGCCGCTGAGGTACCTATGCCCTGGGTACATAGTATACCATATACTAGGGACTTATAAGGGCACTCCAGATTCCAATCAAAGATGTACCTAAGGTACATGGAAACCATTTTATAGAGGAAGCAGATAGACTGGGGCCCTGAATAGCAGGATCCCAGTCCAACTAAGTTATAAACCAGCAAAACACCAGGCAAAAAGTGGGGGCAACCATATAGTCAGATTCCACCTTCCTACATAACCCCCCCCCAAACGAAAGGAGATAAGGCTAACCTTGGCCAGTTGAGCCTTGATTGACTAAGTGGCCATATAAGGAAGCACCTGCACTAGCATGGTTGCCCCCTGTCTTATGGTCCACTAAGCAATCCCTCACCCTAAGGGTATGAGAGGGTCTCCACCATGGGGAATTACTACCTGTGGTGTGCTTTGGTAAAGTACAAGGCTGGTGAGGTGTCTGAGTAGGGAAGTGAGGCCCTAGGAAGGTTGGTCTCAGCTTCCTCAGATCACTGGTCACCATGTATGCCTGTCTTTCCATGACTGAGTTGCACTTTGCTCTAAGGGTCAACCTTTGGCTGCCTACAGCTGGGGGTTGGGTCCCTTTGGATGGACCACTGGAGGGCCATGGCAGGTTTGGAACCTTTTGGTCCCAGGTTGGCCCATGCCCACCAGAGGCCTTCTGGGGGAGGTCCCTACACAAAGGTATGGGGGATCCCTCAGTGTGTTGAGGAATTTTCACCTGGCTAGGGCTACTAGACTGGGTGCCCCTAATCTGCTGATGGGGGGGTTCCTCTGGACAGGGGGCCCTGTGGGGTTCACTGACCTCCCTGACCTCTGCCGCCCTGGGCTGACTGAGGGAGGGTAGAGAGGGGCAGGTTACCTGCTCCAGACTGGGTACCACCTTGGAAGGGTCCTCTGCCATCAGGGGTGTGGCCAGGCCAGGCCTGACTACCTCTGGGGCAGTTCCTTCACTAGGGGTAGGGTCAGTTCCCTGAGGAGGCTGACCCTTACCTACTGTCTGGAGGGAAGAAGACTTTTCTTCAACTCTTGTGCTCTTTTTTGGGAGAGAGTGGGCCATTCTTCCAGGCTCCATCTCTCCAAATAATTTTCCTGGGCTTGGGCTGTGGCCATCACAGCCCCACTAACCTTTACAGGGACGCCCAGCATTCTCAGATGGGTTTGGTGTTCAACTTCAGCCCAGGCTGAAATTTCCAGATCATTGCCCATCAGGCAATCTACAGGCAAGGTTGGGGACACTGCCACTCTTTTTGGGCCTGTGACCCCTTCCCAGCTGAGATTGACTATGGCCATGGGGTGATCTGTTCTGACACCATCAATGTTGGTTACCTGGTATTTAAACTCAGGTAAAAGCTGGTGAGGGGGACTAGTTTCCCTGCCACCATGGTGACACTAGCCCCTGTGTCCCTAAATGCCACAGCTTTCTGACCATTAATTATTGGCTCCAGTCTGTACCTGCCCAATGCATTGGGACCCATGGTAAAGGTGGCAAATCCTATACCACCATCAGAGTCAGAGGAGTCTGTTGAGGGGGTCCTGTCTAAACTAGGGCCCACCTCTGTTCCTCTTGCAAAAGCACCTAACTTTTTGGGTGCACTACTCCCAGCTGGAGGATTACTACTGGTAGTACCAGGAGGGGTGGTAGTAGTTGTTGGAGGAACATTTTCTTTATTGCCAATCCTGGGGCAACTGGGATCAGTTTTCCAGTGTCCAGGCTTTTTACAGACATGGCAATATGGTTTCTTTTCAGGAGAGGAAGGAGTTTGGGACCCACCCCAGAAGAGGACTTTTGGGGCCCTGTAGTGGATTTATCCTTAGATTTATCCCCACCTTTCTCTTGGGACTTGGTAGAATCTTTTTTCTGGTCACCACCCTGATTCTTAGTCCTTACTCTGGTTCTGACCCATTTGTCTGCCTTCTTTCCCAATTCTTGTGGAGAGGTCAGATCAGAGTCCACCAGGTACTGGTGTAAAAGCTGGTTTTGACAATTATTAAGGATCTGCTCCCTCATAATCAAATTGTACAATCCTAAAAAGTCATGCACCTTGTTGCCTTGTATCCAACCTTCCAGAGCCTTAGTAGCACAATCTACAAAGTCAACCCAGTCTTGAGTCTGAGCCTTTTGGGTGTCTCTGAACTTCAACCTATACTGTTCAGTGGTTAGGCCAAACCCATCTATCAGAGCACTCGTCAAGACTTTGTAATTGTCAGCATCCTCTTCTCTTACAGTGAGGAGCTTGTCTCTACCTTTGTCTGCAAAGGAGAGCCACAAGATTGCTGCCCACTGCTCCTGAGGGACCCTCTGTACTTTACAGGCCCTCTCCAGTGCAGTTATCCATTTGTGGATGTCATCCCCACTCTGGTAGGGAGGGACAATCTTGCTCAGGTTTCTATGGTCATAAGACCTTTCCCTATCTTTGGGGAAATTGCTGCCACCATGGGACTCTAGTCCCATTTTTTTCTCTCTTTGTAGAGATCTAGGGACTCCCTGTCTATAGCCAACTGCTGTTTTCTGTGCTCAAGCTGGGCTTGCTCATACTGAATCAGTCTCTTTCTCCTGTCATGAGAGGATTCTCTCCTATGAGAAGAGACAGAGGTCTCTATTGAGGTGTCAGAGTGGTTAGACTCCTGAGAAGGAGATCTAGACCTTCTGGGCACACTCACAATTCTTCCTGGGGGACAAAGGGGAGGTCATTCTGATCCTCCTCCTCCACAGGAGGAATTGGGTTCTCCAGGTCAAGGTCATTTTCACCTTCCTGGCCAGTTTCAGAGGGGGGGACCTGGGTTTCTTCACCCCTGACCCCTTCCTCATCTTTTGCCCCACCCTCTCTGCCTACCCCTTCAGACCCTAGGGGCCTGCTGAGATCATCAGCCAGTAACACCTCCCTGAGGTGTTGGGTGCTGGCACTTTTGCCTGCCTTCAGCTTCCTAGTATTGCATAATGCTCTCAATTCCAAGAATGGGAGTTTATCATACTTGGAGGGAAGAGGCCCACTGGCTTCTGGCAAGGACTCACTGGGTCCTGGCTTTGAAGACATTACTAGTGAGGTGTGGTGTATGCACTACCTACTCTAGTGTGGCCTACTAAACTCTCTTGAGTTGTAGAAAGGGTGTGCTATCCCTTAACACACAACTCTAAGTTCAGTAGAACTTACTGTATACTAAGCTTGATTTATATGTACCTTAGGTACCCTTAGTGGTTTTCAGTTGATCAATTCAATTGAGATTATCTGGTAAAACAATAGCAAGCTGGAATCCCACACGCTGCACACCAATGTGAGAAGTTGGCCTGGTATATGCTGTCCACTAATTATAGTGGGCACCTTGCACCAGTCCAAACAACCCCTTATTGGAGATAGGTTAAAGACAACCTTTATTGAAAGCTATCCTAGTGGTAGCTATGGAGAGCAGCCTTCAGGCTAAGTCTTGAAGGAATGTAAAGCAGCTTGTTTTACCAGTCTATAATCTCTTGAGTGACCAAATGAAAGAGGACCACACCAGGTATATATTCAAAATATATGTATTTATTGCTAAACACACCCCTCTAGTCTCTTTATGAGGCTAGAGTTCGAAGTACATAAGTTATAAGTTAGTTATCTACAGTAATAGCACAAATACACGTTTGAGCCCTAGGGGCGTACCAAACCATATACCAATAAAGTGGTATAAGAACCACGACTGAGCTAGACACAGGGCCTAGAGCCTGTAGAAGTGCTTGGACCACAAGGAACCACCCAAGGTAGTGACACAGGGACCCACGGGGGACGCGTGCAGTGTGAGAACACAGCCGCGAATCGCCGTTGACTTCTATGGGGAAAGTCGCGGTTGGAATTTTAAAGAAAAGGGACACTTAGAGGAGGACTTGGAGCAAACCCTTTTAGAACTAGGCTGTTCTAGTGTCAATACCCACGGGAGCACCGGAGTACTCGAGTTACCTCACCCAGGGGAGCCGGGTGCATAGGTGTCTTTCGGGGTCAGGTTTCGTCGTCGTTTTCAATGGCGATCTGCTGCAAAGTGCTGCTGGCGGCCAAATCGAAAGTGTTCGGGTGGATCCAAAGGTGGATCGAAGATCTGAAGAACCTGAAAGCAGAGGGGACAGAGTCTGGGTCACTAGCCAGTGACCAGGAAGGCGATGAGCAGATGCCCACCGATGTTGAGTGCTTCAGGTAGGTTGACGGTCATCTTGACTCTTCAGCCACGAAGTCCAGGAGGTGTCGACGACAACCAGGAGTTGGATTCGAGCTGTACCACGACGTCTGTCGATTGCAGGGGTGTCGGCGACCGGATTGGACCCAACAAGCCTTAGCAACGGCAAGTCTCGTGGAAATGGAAGAAGGACGATGGTGCAGACCAGCAAGGTCTGTGGGACTCACCCAGTGAGGGTCAGTCAGGGCACGCCTGGAGCAACCAGGGAGCACAAGCACAAGAAGATTGGCCTTCGGGAGGGCCTACTAGCCAACGGACTAGCAACCGCAAAGGAGCCTCGAGTGGACGCACTTGGAGCTGGCTCACAGGACACTCGTAGAGTGGAGGCCAGTGATCTTCGGTGCAGTCGGTGCTGGAGGCTGGGGCTACTCGGAGCCCAAAGCACAACTTCGTGGGAGACCCAGAAGAGGATGCACTTGCAAATGCAATTGGTGTCCAGGGGTCACAGTTCCACGTTACCCACGACAGCTACGGGCCTCAGCTTTGCTGGGGACTCAGGGCAGCCTCGGGGAAGTCTGGAAATCCACCTCTGGTGATGCAAAGACTTCGGCGTCTGGCGGGAGCTTCAGCAATGCAGACCGGACAATTGCTTCTTTGGTGCCTGCCAAGCAGGGGAGTCACTCCTTGACCCCAAGGGAGATTCTTCAGTCCTCTAATCTTGAAGTAGAGCATCGAAGGTCCAGGATTCTGTGTCAGAGTTTCGTCCAGGTTAATCTAAAGTCCTATGGACTGGGGTCCCATACTTATACTAAGATAGGGGGTTGGACATACTCTGGGGACCCACCTATGGGAGGGTCAGGGCAGAGGGGTGGTTACACCCCTTTCCCTTTGTCCAGTTTCGCGCCAGAGCAGGGGCTGGAAGCCCCTGAGCCGGTTTGAACTGGGGTATGCACAGGGACATCAAATGTGCCCCCAGTGCAGGACTTCAAAGCACCAGAGGGTGCTCCCGCCCAGCCCCAATACACACTATCCTGTCTGGGGAGGTGGTTACACCTCCCTGGGACAGGAAACCTATTGTCCAGGCCTCCCCTGCCGGAGTTTCGGTCAGCAGCAGGAGGCCAGACTCGTGTCTGTGGCAGCAGCATCCATTTTGTGATGCCAGGGCTTGGAAAGAAGTTACCGGGCAGGCCGGTGTGTATATGTCTCTCCCTCTAGAAGGGTGGAATGCTACCCCCACCGCCAGAACTGGCGGGGGGGTAGTATTCCAAGATGTTTGACACCAAACACGACATGTTTCCGTGCAGCCATCCCAAAGTTAGCATTTAACGCGAGGTTATAATGCGCTTAAGAGTATATGGTCAGGCTGCACTACAAACAGCATCAGAGAAGGGTCTCCGAACGCTGCAGAGGGGCCCTGCTCATGCAGGGGCACCCTCTCACATAGGAACCACGCACTCTGCCTTCAGGATTGATAAGGCCTGCCATAGGAGTGACTTATAGGTTTATATGTGTGTATGTATGTAGTGATATAGGTAACCTGTATCACAGTAAGGTGTGCATGCACCACCTTACCCAGGCTGCAGTAGCAGACCTGTGGTGTCCTTTTGGCTGGCCTTCTAGGGGTGGCACAATACATGCTGCAGCCCCTGGTAGGCCTCTGAGGTACCTATGCCTTGGGTACATAGTATACCATATACTAGGGACTTATAAGGGCACTCCAGATTCCAATCAAAGATGTACCTAAGGTACATGGAAACCATTTTATAGAGGAAGCAGATAGACTGGGGCCCTGAATAGCAGGATCCCAGTCCAACTAAGTCATAAACCAGCAAAACACCAGGCAAAAAGTGGGGGCAACCATATAGTCAGATTCCACCTTCCTACACCCCCTCTTATACTAAAAGAAAGGGAGGGACTAGCTCTATGACCCCACCTATGGGAGGGTCAGGGGAGTGGGTGGTTACACCTACTTCCCTGTGAGAAGTTGGCCTGGTATATGCTGTTCACTAATTAAAGTGGACACCTTGCACCAGAACAATTCGACTCTTATGGTAGATAGGTTTAAGACAACCTTTATAGAAAGCTATCCTAGTGGTAGCTGTGGAGAGCAGCCTTCAGGCTAAGTCTTGAAGGAATGTAAAGCAGCTTGTTTTACCACACAATCTCTTGAATCACCAAATGAAAAGACACCACACAGGTATATATATCAAATATATATGTATTTATTAATAAACACTCTCTACTAATCTCTTTATGAGATTAGAAGTCAGGAACATATGTACAAGTCAAATGTTATCAAAATAAGTTTAGCACAATCGAATATCACAATCTTAGTTTGCTAGACCTAGGTCTAGGGCATCTAGAATCGAGGGACCCCCAAGAACCACCCCAGGTAGTTGTAGGAGACCCACAGGGGACGGACGCGGTGATCTGGCACCGGTGCGAGTCCTGTGCGAGTCTATGCGCTCAGACGCGATTGGGATTTCAATGTTAAAGGTCCCTTGCGTGTTCGAGGCGAACACACCGATCGGTCCTTGTACGAGTCGAAGGACGCGGTTATAGATAGAGTTGCAAGGGAGATGGACGCGCTGTGTCTAACACAGACGTGAACCTTGTGCGAGTCAGTGCAATGGAGATCTCAGTGCTACAGGCCCTTTGTGTGTTCGAGGCGAACACCGATCGGACTCAGTACGAGTCGAAGGATACAGTTCTAGATAGTGTTGCAAAGGAGATGGACGCGGTGTGTCTAACACAGACGCGAACCCTCTACGAGTCAGCGCAATTGTCGCACTTAGAAAGTTAGAGTTTTAGGACACTTCGAGGGAAGCTACAAGCAAGTCACTTACAGGGTAAGTAGTTCTAGGGCCCACACCCACAGGAGCACCGTAGTGCTGAAGTTACCTCACCCAGGGGAGCCGGGTGCATAGGTGTTCTTTGGTGTCGGGTCGCGGCGTCGTTTTCAATGGGAGCCAGTGAAGACTTGCTGCTTGCGGCGACAGGAGAAGTGTCCGGAGGAATCCAAGCCTGGATTCGGAAGATGGAAGACCTGAAAGCAGAGGGGACAGTGTTCAAAGTCACTTGGCAGTGACTCGGGGCACGGAAGATGGATGCCCACCGTTGTCGCAAGATTCAGGTCGTTCGCGGTTGCCTTGACTCTTCAGCCACGAGGTCCAGGAGGCGTCGACGACGACCAGGAGCTGGATTCGGCGTGTGCCACAATGTCTGCAGCTTACTTCGGTGTCGGCGACTCGATCGGAGCCAACAAGCCTTGGTAACAGCAAGTCTCGGGGAAAGTGTGAAGAGACAATGGCGCAGATCAGCAAGGTCTGTGGGACTCACCCAGCGAGGGTAAGTCAGGGCAGGCCTGGAGCAACCAGGGGACCACTTTGGTTTCTTTAGAAAGTCTTCTGGGGACCCACAAGCCGGCTGGCAAGGGATCGTGAAGACGCCTCGGGAGGATCCGCTCACAGGGGCCCACGGTCACTCGGGACATGGTAGGCCTCTGATCTTAGGAGGGATTCCTGCTGGAGGCGGGGACCACACGTGGTCCAAAGCACAAGTTCGTGGAATGTTGTGAAGGGGTTGCACTCAACAATAGTGCACAGTACCCAGGGGTCGTGGTTCCTCGTTACTCTTGGGGTCCACTGGCCTCAGCCTCACTGGGGACTCACGATGGCCTTTGAGAAGTCAGGAAATCCACTTCTTGGGCTGCAGGGACTTCGGACTCCGGCTGGAGTGGCATAGTTTGCGACCGTCGTTTGTAGTTTTTGGTGCCTGCCAAGCAGGGGAGTCACTCCTTGACTCCAAGGGAGATTCTTCAGTCTTCCAAAGGTAGTGGAACGTCGAAGGTCCGGGATTCTTCTTCAGAGCGTCATCCAGGGAAATCTAGGGTGCTATGCACAGGTTCCCCCTCTTATACTAAAAGAAAGGGAGGGACTAGCTCTATGACCCTACCTATGGGAGGGTCAGGGGAGTGGGTGGCTACACCCACTTCCCTTTGTCCAGTTTCGCGCCAGAGCAGGGGCAGGTAGCCCCTGAGCCGGTTTGAACTGGCATATGTACAGAGGAGCCTTCTGCTCCCCCAGTGCAGGACTTCAAAGCACTCTAAGAGTGCACCCACCCAGCCCCAATACACTAAACCCTGTCTGGAAGGTGGTCACACCCCTTGGGACAGGATATCTATTGTTGGGCTTCCTCCACTGCGAGTGTTGGTCATCAGCAGGAGGGCAGCCCAGTGTCTGTGACTGGTGGCATCCATTTTGTGATGCCAGGGCTCTGCCGGATTCTACCGCGTTTCCACAGTAGGTACATGTCTATCCCTCTAGAAGGGTGGAATGCTACCCCCGCCACCAGGACTGGCGGGGGGTAGTATTCCAAGATGTTTGACACCAAACACGACATGTTTCGATGCAGCCATTCCAAAGTTAGCATTTTACCGCAAGGATATAATGCACTTAAAAGTATATGGTTTAACCGCATCCACAAACAGCACCAGAGAATGGACTCTGAGAGCTGCAGAGGGGCCCTGCTCAGGCAGAGGCACCCCCTTGTAGGAAGGTGGAATCTGACTATATGGTTGCCCCCACTTTTTTTTATGGTGTTTTGCTGGTTTATGACTTAGTTGGACTGGGATCCTGCTATTCAGGGCCCCAGTCTATCTGCTTTCTCTGTAAAATGGTTTCCATGTGCCTTAGGCACATCTCTGATTGGAATCTGGAGTGCCCTTATAAGTCCCTAGTATATGGTATACTATGTACCAAGGGCATAGGTACCTCAGAGGCCTACCAGGGGCTGCAGCACGTATTGTGCCACCCCTGGAAGGCCATCCAAACTGACACCACAGGTCTGCTACTGCAGCCTGGGTAAGGTGGTGCATGCACTCCTTACTGTGATATAGGTTACCTATATCACTAAATACATACACACATATAAACCTATAAGTCACTCCTAAGGCAGGCCTTATCAATCCTAAAGGCAGAGTGCATGGTTCCTATGTGAGAGGGTGCCCTGCATGAGCAGGGCCCCTCTGCAGCGTTCGGAGACCATCTCTGATGCTGTTTGTAGTGCAGCCTGACCATATACTCTTAAGCGCATTATATCCTCGCGGTAAAATGCTAACTTTGGAATGGCTGCACCTAAACATGTCGTGTTTGGTGTCAAACATCTTGGAATACTACCCCCCGCCAATCCTGGCGGCGGGGGTAGCATTCCACCCTTCTAGAGGGAAAGACATGTTAACTCTGACTAACCCGGTAACTTCCTTCTGAAGCCCTGGCATCACAAAATGGATGCTGCTGCCACAGACACAAGTCTGGCCTCCTGCTGCTGGACGAAACTCCGGCAGGGGAGGCCTGGACAATAGGTTTCCTGTTGCAGGGAGGTGTGACCACCTCCCCAGACAGGATAATGTGTATTGGGGCTGGGTGGGTGCACTCTTAGAGTGCTTTGAAGTCCTGCACTGGGGGAGCAAAAGGCTCCTCTGTGCATATGCCAGTTCAAACCAGCTCAGGGGCTACCTGCCCCTGCTCTGGCGCGAAACTGGACAAAGGGAAGTGGGTGTAGCCACCCCTCCCTTGACCCTCCCATAGGTGGGGTCATAGAGTTAGTCCCTCCCTGTTTTACTAGTTAAAATGGGGAACCCTTGCCACAGCAAGGATATCCCTGGACTAAACTTTGAAACTGAATCCTGGACCTTCGACGCTCTACATCACGATTAGAGGACTGAAGAATCTCCCTTGGGGTCAAGGAGTGACTCCCTGCTTGGCAGGCACCAAAAACGATAACGACGGTCGCAAACTACGCCTCTCCCGCCGGAGTCCGAAGTCCCTGCAGCCCAAGAAGTGGATTTCCTGACTTCTCCAAGGCCATCGTGAGTCCCCAGCAAAGCTGAGGCAAGTGGACCCCACGAGTGACGAGGAACCGCGACCCCTGGGTACCGTGCACTATTGTCGAGTGCAACCTCTTCACAACGTTCTACGAACCTGTGCTTTGGACCACGTGTGGTCCCAACCTCCAGCAGGAATCCCTCCGAAGATCAGAGGCCTACACCGTCCTGAGTGACCGTGGGCCCCTGTTGAGTGATTCCGCCCGAGGTGTCTTTGCGATCCCTTGCCAGCCGGCTCGTGGGTCCCCAGAAGACTTTCTAAAGAAACCAAAGAGCTCCCCTGGTTGCTCCAGGCCTGCCCTGACTTACCCTCGCTGGGTGAGTTCCCCAGACCTTGCTGGTCTGCACCATCAACGATCTTCAGCTACATCGAGACTTGCCGTTGCCAAGGCTTGTTGGGTCCAATCCGGTCGCCGATACCGCAGCACTCGACAAACATTGTGTGCCATCCTGAATCCTGCTCCTGGTCACCGACAACGCCTCCTGGACCTCGTGGCTGCAGAAATGAGACGACCGTCAATGCACCTGAAGCACTCGACATCGGTGGGCATCTGTCCATCGCCTTCCTGGTCACTGGCTAGTGACCCAGACTCTGTCCCCTCTGCTTTCAGGTTCACCAGAACTCCGATACACTCTTGGATCCACCCGGACACTTTTCTCTTGGCCGCCAGCAGCACTTTGCAGCAGATCGCCATTCGAAACGACGATGAAACCCGACCCCGAAAGGCACCTATGCACCCGGCTTCCCTGGGTGAGGTAACACGAGTACTCCGGTGCTCCCGTGGGTAGAGACTCTTCAAAGTCCTAGATCTCAAAGGGTTTTGTCCTAGTCCTCTTTAAAGTGTCCCTTTCCTCTATTTTCCTGACCGCGACTTTCTCCATAGAAGTAAACGGCGTATCGCGGTTGTGTATTTACACTGCACGCGTCCCCCGTGGGTCCCCTGTGTCACTACCTTGGGTGGTTCCTTGTGGTCCAAGCACTTCTAGAGGCTCTAGGCCTAGTGTCTAGTTCAGTCGTGGTTCGCATACCACTTTATTGGTATATGGTTTGGTACGCCCCTAGGGCCCAAACGTGTATTTGTGCTATTACTGTGTTTAAGATCTTATAACCTATGTATTTCGAACTCTAGCCTCATAAAGAGACTAGAGGGGTGTGTTTAGTAATAAATACATATATTTTGAATATATACCTGGTGTGGTGCTCTTTCATTTGGTCACTCAAGAGATTATAGACTGGTAAAACAAGCTGCTTTACATTCCTTCAAGACTTAGCCTGAAGGCTGCTCTCCACAGCTACCACTAGGATAGCTTTCAATAAGGTTGTCTTTAACCTACCTACCATAAGAGTCGATTTGGACTGGTGCAAGGTGCCCACTATAATTAGTGGACAGCATATGCCAGGCCAACTTCTCACATTGGTGTGCAGCGTGTGGGATTCCAGCTTGCTATTGTTTTACCAGATAATCTCAATTGAATTGATCAACTGAAAACCACTAAAGGTACCTAAGGTACATATAATTTAAGCTTAGAATATCAGTAAGTTCTACTGAACTTAGAGTTGTGTGTTAAGGGATAGCACAACCCTTTCTACAACTCAAGAGAGTTTAGTAGGCCACACTAGAGTAGGTAGTGCATACACCACACCACACTAGTAATGTCTTTAAAAGCAGGATCCAGAGATGCCCTGCAGGAAGCCATTGAGCTTCCACCCTCCAAGTATGATACACTCCCATTCTTGGAATTGAGAGCTTTGTGTAACGTGAGGAAATTAAGGACAGGCTAAAGTCCCACCACCCAACACCTCCAGGAGTTGTTGGTGGCTTATGATCTTAGTAAGTCCTCAGAGACTGAAGGGGTAGGAGCAGAGGGTGGGCCAGCAGATGAGGAAGGGGCCAGGGGTACCACTACCCCCAGCCCCCTCTGAAACTGACCAGGAGGGTGACAATGACCCTGACCTGGAGAACCCAATCCCTTCTGGGGAAGATGAAGATGAGGATCTAGAGAACCACACCTTTGTCCCCCAGGAAGGATTATGAGTGTGCACAGAAAGTCTAGGTCTCCTTCTCAGGAGTCTAACCACTCTGGCACCTCAATAGGGAGCTCTGTTTCTTCTCACAGGAGGGAATCCTCTCATGAGAGAAGAAAGAGACTGGTCCAGTATGAGCAAACTCAACTAGAGATCAGGAAGAAGCAATTGGCTTTAGATAGAGAATCCCTAGATCTCCTTAGAGAGAGAAGAAAGTTGGGACTAGAGTCCCATGGTGGCAGCCATGTCCCTAGAGATAGGGAAAGGTCCTATGACCATAGGAACCTGAGCAAGATTGTCCCTCCCTACCAGAGTGGGGATGATATCCACAAATGGATAACTGCATTAGAGAGGGCCTGTAAGGTACAGAAGGTCCCTCAAGAGCAGTGGGCAGCAATCTTGTGGCTCTCCTTTGCTGACAAAGGTAGAGATAAGCTCCTCACTGTTAGAGAGGAGGATGCTGATAATTACAAGGTCTTGAAGAGTGCTCTTATTGATGGGTTTGGCCTAACCACTGAACAGTACAGGTTGAAGTTCAGAGACACCCAAAAAGCACAGACTCAAGACTGGGTTGATTTTGTAGATTGTGCTACAAAGGCTCTGGAAGGTTGGGTACATGGCAACAAAGTGCATGACTTTTTAGGATTGTACAATTTGATTATGAGGGAGCAGATCCTTAATAATTGTCAAAACCAGCTTTTGCACCAGTATCTGGTGGACTCTGATCTGACCTCTCCCCAAGAATTGGGAAAGAAGGCAGACAAATGGGTCAGAACCAGAGTAAAAACTAGAAATCAGGGTGGTGACCAGAAGAAAGATTCTACTAAGTCCCAAGAGAAAGGTGGGGATAAATCTAAGGATAAGTCCCCTACAGGGCCCCAAAATTCCTCTTCTGGGGGTGGGTCCCAAACTCCTTCCTCTCCTGAAAAGAAACCATATTGCCATGTCTGTAGAAAGCCTGGGCACTGGAAAACTGATCCCAGTTGCCCCAGGATTGGCAATAAAGAAAATGTTCCTCCCACAACTACTACCACCCCTCCTGGTACTACCAGTAGTAATCCTCCAGTTGGGAGTAGTGCACCCAAAAAGTTGGGTGCTTTTGCAAGAGGAACAGAGGTGGGCCCTAGTTTAGACAGGGACCCCTCAACAGACTCCTCTGACTCTGATGATGGTATAGGATTTGCCACCTTTACCATGGGTCCCATAGCATTGGGCAGGTACAGATTGGAGCCAATAATTAATGGTCAGAAAGCTGTGGCATTTAGGGACACAGGGGCTAGTGTCACCATGGTGGCAGGGAAACTAGTCCCCCTCACCAGCTTTTACCTGAGTTTAAATACCAGGTGACCAACATTGATGGTGTCAGAACAGATCACCCCATGGCCATAGTCAATCTCAGCTGGGAGGGGGTCACAGGCCCAAAAAGAGTGGCAGTGTCCCCAACCCTACCTGTAGATTGCCTGATGGGCAATGATTTGGAAATTTCAGCCTGGGCTGAAGTTGAACACCAAACCCATCTTAGGATGTTGGGCGTCCCTGCAAAGGTTAGTGGGGCTGTGATGGCCACAGCCCCAGCACAAGAATTTGGAGAGATGGAGCCTGAAAGAATGGCCCACTCTCCCCCAAAAGAGAGCACAAGGGTTGAAGAAAAGTCTTCTTCCCTCCAGACAGTAGGTAAGGGTCAGCCTCCTCAGGGAACTGACCCCACCCCTAGTGAAGGAACTGCCCCAGAGGTAGTCAGGCCTGGCCTGGCCACACCCCTGATGGCAGAGGACCCTTCCAAGGTGGTACCCAGTCTGGAGCAGGTAACCTGCCCCTCTCTACCCTGCCTTAGTCAGCCCAGGGCTGCAGAGGTCAGGGAGGTCAGTGGACCCCCCAGGGCCCCCTGTCCAGAGGAAGCCCCCCATCAGCAGATTAGGGGCACCCAGGCTAGTAGCCCTAGCCAGGTGAAAATTCCTCTACACACTGAGGGATCCCCCATACCTTTATGTAGGGACCTCCCCCAGAAGGACTCTGGTAGGCAAGGGCAAACCTGGGACCAGAAGGTTCCAAACCTGCCATGTCCCTCCAGTAGTCCATCCAAAGGGACCCAACCCCCAGCTGTAGGCAGCCAAAGGTTGACCCTTAGAGCAAAGCGCAACTCAGTCATGGAAAGACAGGCATACATGGTGACCAGTGATCTGAGGAAGCTGAGGCCAACATTCCTAGGGCCTCACTTCTCTACCCAGACACCTCACCAGCCTTGTACTTTACCTAAGCACACCACAGGTAGTGAATCCCCATGGTGGAGACCCTCTCATACCCTTAGGGTGAGGGATTGCTTAGTGGACCATAAGACAGGGGGCAACCATGCTAGTGCAGGTGCTTCCTTATATGACCACTTAGTCAATGAAGGCTCAACTGGCCAAGGTTAGCCTTATCTCCTTTCGTTTGGGTGGGGGTTATGTAGGAAGGTGGAATCTGACTATATGGTTGCCCCCACTTTTTTTTATGGTGTTTTGCTGGTTTATGACTTAGTTGGACTGGGATCCTGCTATTCAGGGCCCCAGTCTATCTGCTTTCTCTGTAAAATGGTTTCCATGTGCCTTAGGCACATCTCTGATTGGAATCTGGAGTGCCCTTATAAGTCCCTAGTATATGGTATACTATGTACCAAGGGCATAGGTACCTCAGAGGCCTACCCGGGGCTGCAGCACGTATTGTGCCACCCCTGGAAGGCCATCCAAACTGACACCACAGGTCTGCTACTGCAGCCTGGGTAAGGTGGTGCATGCACCCCTTACTGTGATATAGGTTACCTATATCACTAAATACATACACACATATAAACCTATAAGTCACTCCTAAGGCAGGCCTTATCAATCCTAAAGGCAGAGTGCATGGTTCCTATGTGAGAGGGTGCCCCTGCATGAGCAGGGCCCCTCTGCAGCGTTCGGAGACCATCTCTGATGTTGTTTGTAGTGCAGCCTGACCATATACTCTTAAGCGCATTATATCCTCGCGGTAAAATGCTAACTTTGGAATGGCTGCACCTAAACATGTCGTGTTTGGTGTCAAACATCTTGGAATACTACCCCCCGCCAATCCTGGCGGCGGGGGTAGCATTCCACCCTTCTAGAGGGAAAGACATGTTAACTCTGACTAACCCGGTAACTTCCTTCTGAAGCCCTGGCATCACAAAATGGATGCTGCTGCCACAGACACAAGTCTGGCCTCCTGCTGCTGGACGAAACTCCGGCAGGGGAGGCCTGGACAATAGGTTTCCTGTTGCAGGGAGGTGTGACCACCTCCCCAGACAGGATAATGTGTATTGGGGCTGGGTGGGTGCACTCTTAGAGTGCTTTGAAGTCCTGCACTGGGGGAGCAAAAGGCTCCTCTGTGCATATGCCAGTTCAAACCAGCTCAGGGGCTACCTGCCCCTGCTCTGGCGCGAAACTGGACAAAGGGAAGTGGGTGTAGCCACTCCCTCCCTTGACCCTCCCATAGGTGGGGTCATAGAGTTAGTCCCTCCCTGTTTTACTAGTTAAAATGGGGAACCCTTGCCACAGCAAGGATATCCCTGGACTAAACTTTTAAACTGAATCCTGGACCTTCGACGCTCTACATCACGATTAGAGGACTGAAGAATCTCCCTTGGGGTCAAGGAGTGACTCCCCTGCTTGGCAGGCACCAAAAACGATAACGACGGTCGCAAACTACGCCGCTCCCGCCGGAGTCCGAAGTCCTTGCAGCCCAAGAAGTGGATTTCCTGACTTCTCCAAGGCCATCGTGAGTCCCTAGCGAAGCTGAGGCAAGTGGACCCCACGAGTGACGAGGAACCGCGACCCCTGGGTACCGTGCACTATTGTCGAGTGCAACCTCTTCACAACGTTCTACGAACCTGTGCTTTGGACCACGTGTGGTCCCAACCTCCAGCAGGAATCCCTCCGAAGATCAGAGGCCTACACCATCCTGAGTGACCGTGGGCCCCTGTTGAGTGATTCCGCCCGAGGTGTCTTCGCGATCCCTTGCCAGCCGGCTCGTGGGTCCCCAGAAGACTTTCTAAAGAAACCAAAGAGCTCCCCTGGTTGCTGCAGGCCTGCCCTGACTTACCCTCGCTGGGTGAGTTCCCCAGACCTTGCTGGTCTGCACCATCGACGATCTTCAGCTACATTGAGACTTGCCGTTGCCAAGGCTTGTTGGGTCCAATCCGGTCGCCGATACCGCAGCACTCGACAGACATTGTGTACCAGCCTGAATCCTGCACCTGGTCACCGACAACGCCCCCTGAACCTCGTGGCTGCAGAAACGAGACAACCGTCAATGCACCTGAAGCACTCGACATCGGTGGGCATCTGTCCATCGCCTTCCTGGTCACTGGCTAGTGACCCAGACTCTGTCCCCTCTCCTTTCAGGTTCACCAGAACTCCGATACACTCTTGGATCCACCCGGACACTTTTCTCTTGGCCGCCAGCAGCACTTTGCGGCAGATCGCCATTCGAAACGACAACGAAACCCGACCCCGAAAGGCACCTATGCACCCGGCTTCCCTGGGTGAGGTAACCCGAGTACTCCGGTGCTCCCGTGGGTAGAGACTCTTCAAAGTCCTAGATCTCAAAGGGTTTTGTCCTAGTCCTCTTTAAAGTGTCCCTTTCCTCTATTTTCCTGACCGCGACTTTCTCCATAGAAGTAAACGGCGTATCGCGGTTGTGTATTTACACTGCACGCGTCCCCCGTGGGTCCCCTGTGTCACTACCTTGGGTGGTTCCTTGTGGTCCAAGCACTTCTAGAGGCTCTAGGCCTAGTGTCTAGTTCAGTCGTGGTTCGCATACCACTTTATTGGTATATGGTTTGGTACGCCCCTAGGGCCCAAACGTGTATTTGTGCTATTACTGTGTTTAAGATCTTATAACCTATGTACTTCGAACTCTAGCCTCATAAAGAGACTAGAGGGGTGTGTTTAGTAATAAATACATATATTTTGAATATATACCTGGTGTGGTGCTCTTTCATTTGGTCACTCAAGAGATTATAGACTGGTAAAACAAGCTGCTTTACATTCCTTCAAGACTTAGCCTGAAGGCTGCTCTCCACAGCTACCACTAGGATAGCTTTCAATAAGGTTGTCTTTAACCTACCTACCATAAAAGTCGATTTGGACTGGTGCAAGGTGCCCACTATAATTAGTGGACAGCATATGCCAGGCCAACTTCTCACACCCCTCACATAGAAGCCAAGCACCCTGCCCTCAGAATTGATAGGGCCTGCCTTAGGGGTGACTGATAGGTTTATATGTGTGAGCAGGAGAGATATAGGGAACCTATATCTCAGTGAGGAGTGCTAGCACCACCTCACCCAGGCTGCAGTAGCAGGCCTGTGGTGTCAGATTTAGTCTGCTTCCCAGGGGTGGCATAATACATGCTGCAGCCCCTGGTAGGCCTGTGAAGTACCTATGCCCTTGGTACCTAAGGTACCATATACTAGGGACTCATACGGTACCACAGTATCCAATCACTAGTGCACCTAGAGTGCACTCCAAGTCGTTTAGAGAGAACAGAGAGGCTGGGGCCCTGATTAGCAGGGACCCAGCCAGACTATAGCCAGAAACCAGTGTAAACATCCGGAAAAAAAGTGGGGGCAACATAAGAGGCAGATCCTACTCTCCTACATTCCCTTTGTCCAGTTTCGCGCCAGAGCAGGGGCAGGTAGCCCCTGAGCCGGTTTGAACTGGGGTATGCACAGAGGAGCCTTCTGCTCCCCCAGTGCAGGTCTTCAAAGCACTCTAAGAGTGCACCCACCCAGCCCCAATACACTAAACCCTGTCTGGAAGGTGGTCACACCCCCTTGGGACAGGATATCTATTGTTGGGCTTCCTCCACTGCGAGTGTTGGTCATCAGCAGGAGGGCAGCCCAGTGTCTGTGACTGGTGGCATCCATTTTGTGATGTCAGCGCTCTGCAGCATTCTACTGCGTTTCCACAGTAGGTACATGTCTATCCCTCTAGAAGGGTGGAATGCTACCCCCGCCGCCAGAACTGGCGGAGGGGTAGTATTCCAAGATGTTTGACACCAAACACGACATGTTTTGATGCAGCCATTCCAAAGTTAGCATTCTACCACGAGGATATAATGCACTTAAGAGTATATGGTTTAACCGCATCCACAAACAGCCCCAGAGAATGGACTCTGAGAGCTGCAGAGGGGCCCTGCTCAGGCAGAGGCACCCCCTCACATGGAAACTAAGCACCCTGCCCTCAGGATTGATAGGGCCTGCTTTAGGGGTGACTGATAAGTCTCAATGTGTGTGCAGGAGAGATATAGGGGACCTATATCTCAGTGAGGGGTGCTAGCACTTCCTCACCCAGGCTGCAGTAGCGGGCCTGTGGTGTCAGATTTAGTCTGCTTCCCAGGGGTGGCATAATACATGCTTCAGCCCCTGGTAGGCCTGTGAAGTACCTATGCCCTTGGTACCTAAGGTACCATATACTAGGGACTCATAAGGTACCACAGTATACAATCACTAGTGCACCTAGAGTGCACTCCAAATCGTTTAGAGAGAACAGAGAGGCTGGGGCCCTGATTGGCAGGGTCCCAGCCAGACTATAGCCAGAAACCAGTGTAAACATCAGAAAAAAAGTGGGGGCAACATAAGAGGCAGATCCTACTCTCCTACAGCCGGGTGCATAGGTGTCCTTTGGTGTCGGGTCGCGGCGTCGTTCTCAATGGGAGCCAGTGAAGACTTGCTGCTTGCGACGACAGAAGAAGTGTCCGTTGGAATCCAAGCCTGGATTCGGAAGGAGGAAGACCTGAAAGCAGAGGGGACAGTGTTCAAAGTCACTTGGCAGTGACCCTGGGCAAGGAAGATGAATGCCCACCGTCGGCGACAGATTCAGGTCGTTCACGGGTGTCTTGACTCTTCGACCACGAGGTCCAGGAGGCGTCGAGGATGGCCAGGAGCTGGATTCAGCGTGTCCCACGAAGTCTGCAGCTGACTGCGGTGTCGGAGACCCGATTGGCGCCAACCAGCCTTGGTAGCAGCAAGTCTCGTGGTGGAAAGGAAAAGTCAATGGTGCAGACCAGCAAGGTCTGAGGTACTTGCCCAGCAAGGGTAGGTCAGGGCAGGCCTGGAGCAACCAGGGGAGCCCTTTGGTTTCATTGAAAAGTCTTCTGGGGACCCACAAGCCGGCTGGCAAGGGATCGCGAAGACGCCTCGGGAGTATTCACTCAACAGGGGCCCACGGTCACTCAGGATGGTGTAGGCCTCTGATTTTGGGAGGGATCTCTGTTAGAGGCTAGGACCACACGTGGTCCAAAGCACAAGTTCGTAGAACGTCGTGAAGGCATTGCACTCAACAATAGTGCACGGTACCCAGGGGCTGCGGTTCCTCGTCGCTCGTGGGGTCCACTTGCCTCAGCTTTGCTGGGGACTCACGATGGCCTTGGAGAAGTCAGGAAATCCTCTTCCTGGGCTGCAGGGACTTCGGGCTCCGGCGGGAGCAGCATAGTTTGCGACCGTCGTTGTAGTTTTTGGTGCCTGCCAAGCAGGGGAGTCACTCCTTGACTCCAAGGGAGATTCTTCAGTCTTCCAGAGGTAGTGGAACGTCGAAGGTCCGGGATTCTTCTTGAGAGCGTCATCCAGGGGTACCTAGGCTGCAATGCACAGGTTCCCCCTCTTATACTAAAGAGAAGGGAGGGACTAGCTCTATGACGCCACCTATGGGAGGGTCAGGGGAGTGGGTGGCTACACCCACTTCCCTTTGTCCAGTTTCGCGCCAGAGCAGGGGCAGGTAGCCCCTGAGCCGGTTTGAACTGGCATATGCACAGAGGAGCCTTCTGCTCCTCCAGTGCAGGACTTCAAAGCACTCTAGGAGTGCACCCACCCAGCCCCAATACACTAAACCCTGTCTGGGAGTTGGTCACACCCCCTTGGGACAGGATATCTATTGTTGGGCCTCCTCCACTGCGAGTGTTGGTCATCAGCAGGAGGTCAGCCCAGTGTCTGTGACTGGTGGCATCCATTTTGTGATGCCAGGGCTCTTCAGGATTCTGCCGCGTTTCCACAGTAGGTACATGTCTATCCCCCTAGAAGGGTGGGATCATACTCCCACACCAGTTACTGGTGTGGGGGTATGATTCCAAAGTGTTTGACACCAAATATGACATGTTTTGAGGCAGCCATTCCAGAGTTAGCATTTACCGCGAGGATATAATGCACTTAAGAGTATATGGTTTGAGTGCATTCACAAATAGCCCCAGAGAATAGACTCTGAGAGCTGCAGAGGGGCCCTGCTCAGGCAGAGGCACCCTCTCACATAGGAACTAAGCACCCTGCCCTCAGGATTGATAGGGCCTGCTTTAGGGGTGACTCATAAGTCTCAATGTGTGTGCAGGAGAGATATAGGGGACCTATATCTCAGTGAGGGGTGCTAGCACCTCCTCACCCAGGCTGCAGTAGCAGGCCTGTGGTGTCAGATTTAGTCTGCTTCTCAGGGGTGGCATAATACATGCTTCAGCCCCTGGTAGGCCTGTGAAGTACCTATGCCCTTGGTACCTAAGGTACCATATACTAGGGACTCATAAGGTACCACAGTATCCAATCACTAGTGCACCTAGAGTGCACTCCAAGTCGTTTAGAGAGAACAGAGAGGCTGGGGCCCTGATTGGCAGGGTCCCAGCCAGACTATAGCCAGAAACCAGTGTAAACATCAGAAAAAAAGTGGGGGCAACATAAGAGGCAGATCCTACTCTCCTATAATAAACATGCAATAGAAGTGCAGAAAGATGCAACAGAAGTGCATAAGGAGGCAACAGAAGTGCAGAAAGAGGCAAGAGAGATGTACAAAGAGACAAGAGAGGTGCACAAAGAGACAAGAGAGGTGCAGAAAGAGGGAAGATGAGTGCAGAAAGAGGCAAGAGGGGTACAGAAAGAGGCAAGAGAAGTACAGAAAGGAGCAACAGAGGTGCAGAAATAGGCAAGAGAAGTGCAGAAAGAGGCAAGAGAGGTGCACAAAGAGACAGGAGAGGTGCACAAAGAGACAGGAGAGGTGCAGAAAGAGGGAAGACGAGTGCAGAAAGAGGCAAAAGGGGTGCAGAAAAAAGCAAGAGAGGTGCAGAAAGAAGCAAGAGAAGTGCAGAAAGAAGCAACAGAGGTGAAGAAAGAGGCAAGAGAAGTGCAGAAAGAGGCAAGAGAGGTGCAGAAAGAAATAACAGAAATGCATAAACATGCAATAGAAGTGCAGAAAGATGCAACAGAGGTGCATAAGGCGGCAACAGAAGTGCAGAACGAGGCAAGAGAGGTGCACAAAGAGACAAGAGAGATGCACAAAGAGACAAGAGAGGTGTAGAAAGAGGGAAGACGAGTGCAGACAGAGGCAAGAGTGGTACAGAAAGAGGCAAGAGAAGTACAGAAAGGAGCAATCGAGGTGCAGAAAAAGGCAAGAGAAGTGCAAAAAGAGGAAAGAGAGGTGCACAACGAGACAAGAGAGGTGCAGAAAGAGGGAAGACGAGTGCAGAAAGAAGCAAAAGGGGTACAGAAAGAAGCAAGAGAGGTGAAGAAAGAAGCAAAAGAGATCCAGAAAGAGGCAAGAGAAGTGCAGATAGAGGCAACAGAGGTGCAGAAGTAGGCAACAGGAGTGCAGAAAGAAGCAAGACAGGTGCACAAAGAGACAAGAGAGGTGCACAAAGAGATAAGAGAGGTGCAGAAAGAGGGAAGACGAGTGCAGGAAGAGGCAAAAGGGGTGCAGAAAGAAGCATGAGAGGTACAGAAAGAAGCAAGAGAAGTGCAGAAAGAAGCAACAGAGGTGCAGAAAGAGGCAAGAGGGATACAGAAAGAGGCATGAGGGATACAGAAAGAGGCAAGAGAAGTACAGAAAGAAGCAACAGAGGTGCAGAAAGAGGCAAGAGAGGTGCACAAAGAGACAAGAGAACTCCAGAAAGAGGCAAGAGGGTTGCAGAAACAGACAAAAGAGGTGCAGAAAGAGGGAACAGTGGTGCAGAAAGAAGCAAGAGGGGTGCAGAAATAGGCAAGAGAGGTGCAGAAAGAAGCAAGAAAAGTGCAGAAAGAAGCAACAGAGGTGCAGAAAGAGGCAAGAGGGGTACAGAAAGAGGCAAGAGAAGTACAGAAAGAAGCAATAGAGGTACAGAAAGAGGCAAGAGAAGTGCAGAAAGAGGCAAGAGAGGTGCAGAAAGAGGGAAGACGAGTGCAGAAAGAGGCAAAAGGGATACAGAAAGAAGCAAGAGAGGTGCAGAAAGAGGCAAGAGAAGTGCAGAAAGATGCAACAGAGGTGAAGAAAGAGGCAAGAGAAGTGCAGAAAGAGGCAAGAGAGGTGCAGAAAGAAGCAACAGAAATGCATAAACATGCAATAGAAGTACAGAAAGATGCAACAGAGGTGCAGAAGGAGGCAATAGAAGTGCAGAAAGAGGCAAGACTTGTGCACAAAGAGACAAGAGAGGTGCACAAAGAGACAGGAGAGGTGTATAAAGAGGGAAGACGAGTGCAGAAAGAGGCAAAAGGGGTGCAGAAAGAAGCATGAGAGGTACAGAAAGAAGCAAGAGAAGTGCAGAAAGAAGCAACAGAGGTGCAGAAAGAGGCAAGAGAAGTGCAGAAAGAAGCAACAGAGGGTCAGATAGAGGCAAGAGAGATACAGAAAGAGGCAAGAGAAGTACCGAAAGAAGCAACAGAGGTGCAGAAAGAGGCAAGAGAAGTGCAGAAAGAGACAAGAGAGGTGCAGAAAGAGACAAGAGAGGTGCAGAAAGAGACAAGAGAGGTGCAGAAAGAGGAAAGACAAGTGCAGAAAGAGGCAAGAGGGGTGCAGAAACAAGCAAGAGAGGTGGAGAAAGAAGGAAGAGAAGTGCAGAAACAAGCAAAAGCAGGGCAGAAAGAGGCAAGAGATATGCAGAAAGAAGCCTCAGAAATGCATAAACATGCAATAGAAGTGCAGAAATATGCAACAGATGTGCAGAAGTAGGCAACAGAAGTGCAGAAAGAGCTAAGACAGGTGCACAAAGAGACAAGAGAGGTGCAGAAAGAGGCAAGAGAGGTGCAGAAAGAGGGAAGACGAGTGCAGAAAGAGGCAAGAGGGGTGCAGAAAGAGGCAAGAGAAGTACAGAAAGGAGCAACAGAGGTGCAGAAAAAGGCAAGAGAAGTGCAAAAAGAGGAAAGAGAGTGCACAGCCAGACAAGAGAGGTGCAGAAAGAGGGAAGACGAGTGCAGAAAGAAGCAAAAGGGGTACAGAAAGAAGCAAGAGAGGTGCAGAAAGAAGCAACAGACATCCAGAAAGAGGCAAGAGAAGTGCAGAAAGAGGCAACAGAGGTGCAGAAGTAGGCAACAGGACTGCAGAAAGAGGCAAGACAGGTGCACAAAGAGACAACAGAGGTGCAGAAAGAGGGAAGACGAGAGCAGGAAGAGGCAAAAGGGGTGCAGAAAGAAGCATGAGAGGTACAGAAAGAAGCAACAGAGGTGCAGAAAGAGGCAAGAGAGGTGCACAAAGATACAAGAGAGGTGCACACAGAGACAAGAGAACTCCAGAAAGAGTCAAGAGGGTTGCAGAAACAGACAAAAGAGTTGCAGAAAGAGGGAACAAGGGTGCAGAAAGAAGCAAGAGGGGTTCAGAAAGAAGCAACAGAGGTGCAGAAAGAGGCAAGAGAGGTGCACAAAGATACAAGAGAGGTGCACAAAGAGACAAGAGAACTCCAGAAAGAGGCAAGAGGGTTGCAGAAATAGGCAGGAGAGGTGCAGAAAGAAGCAAGAGTAGTGCAGAAAGAAGCAACAGAGGTGCAGAAAGAGTCAAGAGGGGTACAGAAAAAGGCAAGAGAAGTACAGAAAGAAGCAACAGAGGTACAGAAAGAGGCAAGAGAGGTGCAGAAAGAGGCAAGAGAGGTGCAGAAAGAGACAAGAGAGGGGCACAAAGAGACAAGAGAGGTGCAGAAAGAGGGAAGACGAGTTCAGAAAGAGGCAAAAGGGATATAGAAAGAAGCAAGAGAGGTGCAGAAAGAGTCAAGAGAAGTGCAGAAAGAAGCAAAAGAGGTGAAGAAAGAGGCAAGAGAAGTGCAGAAAGAGGCAAGAGAGGTGCAGAAAGAAGCAACAGAAATGAATAAACATGCAATAGAAGTACAGTAAGATGCAACAGAGGTGCAGAAGGAGGCAATAGAAGTGCAGAAAGAGGCAAGAGTTGTGCACAAAGAGACAAGAGAGGTGCACAAAGAGACAGGAGAGGTGCATAAAGAGGGAAGACGAGTGCAGAATGAGGCAAAATGGGAGCAGAAAGAAGCATGAGAGGTACAGAAAGAAGCAAGAGAAGTGCAGAAAGAAGCAACAGAGGTGCAGAAAGAGGCAAGAGAAGTGCAGAAAGAAGCAACAGAGGTGCAGCTAGAGGCAAGAGGGATACAGAAAGAGGCAAGAGAAGTACCGAAAGAAGCAACAGAGGTGCAGAAAGAGGCAAGAGAAGTGCAGAAAGGGGCAAGAGAGGTACACAAAGAGACAAGAGAGGTGCAGAAAGAGACAAGAGAGGTGCAGATAGAGGAAAGACAAGTGCAGAAAGAGGCAAAAGGGTGCAGAAACAAGCAAGAGAGGTGGAGAAAGAAGCAAGTGCAGAAACAAGCAAAAGGAGGGCAGAAAGAGGCAAGAGATGTGCAGAAAGAAGCAACAGAAATGCATAAACATGCAATAGAAGTGCAGAAAGATGCAACAGATGTGCAGAAGTAGGCAACAGAAGTGCAGAAAGAGGCAAGACAGGTGCACAAAGAGACAAGAGAGGTGCAGAAAGAGACAAGAGGGGTGCAGAAAGAGGGAAGACGAGTGCAGAAGGAGGCAAAAGGGGAGCAGAAAGAAGCAAGTGAGGTACAGAAAGAAGAAAGAGTGCAGAAAGAAGCAACAGAGGTCAAGAAAGAGGCAAGAGAAGTGCAGAAAGAGGCAAGAGAGGTGCAGAAAGAAGCAACAGAAATGCAGAAACATGCAATAGAAGTACAGAAAGATGCAACAGTGGTGCAGAAGGAGGCAATAGAAGTGCAGAAAGAGGCAAGAGTGGTGCACAAAGAGAGAAGAGAGGTGCATAAAGAGGGAAGATGAGTACAGAAAGACGCAAAAGGGGTGCAGAAAGAAGCATGAGAGGTACAGAAAGAAGCAAGAGAAGTGCAGAAAGAAGCAACAGAGGTGCAGAAAGAGGCAAGAGAAGTGCAGAAAGAAGCAACAGAGGTGCAGACAGAAGCAAGAGGGATACAGAAAGAGGCAAGAGAAGTACTGAAAGAAGCAACAGAGGTGCAGAAAGAGGCAAGAGAAGTGAGAAAGAGGCAAGAGGGGTACACAAAGAGACAAGAGAGGTGCAGAAAGAGACAAGAGAGGTGCAGAAAGAGGAAAGACAAGTGCAGAAAGAGGCAAAAGGGGTGCAGAAACAAGCAAGAGAGGTGGAGAAAGAAGCAAGAGAAGTGCAGAAAGAAGCAAAAGGAGGGCAGAAAGAGGCAAGAGATGTGCAGAAAGAAGCAACAAAAATGCATAAACATGCAATAGAAGTGCAGAAAGATGCAACAGATATGCAGAAGTAGGCAACAGAAGTGCAGAAAGAGGCAAGACAGGTGCACAAAGAGACAAGGAGGTGCAGAAGGAGACAAGAGAGGTGCAGAAAGAGGGAAGACGAGTGCAGAAGGAGGCAAAAGGGGTGCAGAAAGAAGCAAGTGAGGTACAGAAAGAAGAAAGAGGAGTGCAGAAAGAAGCAACAAAAGTGCAGAAAGAGGCAAGAGAGGTGCCCAAAGAGACAAGAGAGGTGCTCAAAGAGAAAAGAGAACTCCAGAAAGAGGCACGTGGGTTGCAGAAACAGACTAAAGAGGTGCACAAAGAGGGAACAGGGGTGCAGGCAGAGGCAAGAGAAGTGCATAGAGAGGGAAGAGGGGTGCAGAAAGAGGCAAGAGGGGTGCAGAAATAGGCAGGAGAGGTACAGAAAGAAGCAAGAGAAGTGCAGAAAGAACCAACAGAGGTGCAGAAAGAGGCAAGAGGGGTGCAGAAAGAGGCAAGAGAAATTCAGAAAGAAGCAAAAGAGGTGAATAAAGAGGCAAGAAAAGTGCAGATAGAGGCAAGAGAGGTGCACAAAGAGAAAAGAGAGATGCACATAGAGACAAGAGAGGTGCAGAAAAAGGTTAGAGTGGTGCAGAAAGAGGCAAGAGGGGTGCAGAGAGAAGCAAGAGAGGTGCAGAAAGAAGCAAGAGAAGTGCAGAAAGAAGCAACAGGGGTGCAGAAAGAGGCAGGGGCAGAAAGAGGCAAGAGAAGTACAGAAAGAAGCAACAGAGGTGCAGATGGAGACTAGAAAACTGCAGAAAGAGGCAAGAGAGTTGCAGAAACAGGCAAAAGATCTGCAGAAAGAGGGAACAGGTCTGCAGACTGCGGTAAGAGATGTGCAGAAAGAGGGAAGAGGGGTGCAGAAAGAGGCAAGAGGGGTGCAGAACTAGTAAAGAGAGGTGCAGAAAGAAGTAAGAGAAGTGCAGAAAGAACCAACAGAGGTGCAGAAAGGGGCAAGAGGGGTGCAGAAAGAGGCAAGAGAAGTGCCAAAAGAAGCAACAGAGATGCAGAAAGAAGCAAGAGAGCTTCAGAAAGAGGCAAGAGAGGTGCAGAAAAAGGCAAGAGAGGTACAGAAAGAGGGAAGAGGGGTGCCGAAAGAGGCAAGAGGGGCACAGACAGAAGCAAGAGAGGTGCAGAAAGAAGCAAGAGAAGTGCAAAAAGAAGCAACAGAGGTGCAGAAAGAGGCAACAGGGGTTCAGAAAGAAGCAAGAGAAGTACAGAAAGAAGAAACAGATGTACAGAAAGAGGCAAGAGAGGTGCATAAAGAGGCAAGAGAGGTGCAGAAAGAGACAAGAGAGGTGCACAAAGAGACAAGAGAGGTGCAGAGAGAGGGAAGACGAGTGCAGAAAGAGGCAAAAGGGATACAGAAAGAAGCAAGAAAGGTGCAGAAAGAGGCAAGAGAAGTGCAGAAAGAAGCAACAGAGGTGAAGAAAGAGGCAATAGAAGTGCACAAAGAGGCAAGAGAGGTGCAGAAAGATGCATCAGAAATGCATAAACATGAAATAGAAGTACAGAAAGATGCAACAGAGGTGCAGAAGCAGGCAATATAAATGCAGAAAGAGGCAAGAGTTGTGCACAAAGAGACAAGAGAGGTGCACAAAGAGACAGGAGAGGTGCACAAAGAGGGAAGACGAGTGCAGAAAGAGGCAAAAGGGGTGCAGAAAGAAGCATGAGAGGTACAGAAAGAAGCAAGAGAAGTGCAGAAAGAAGCAACAGAGGTTCAGAAAGAGGCGAGAGATGTGCAGAAAGGGGCAAGAGAGGTGCAGAAAGAGGAAAGAGGGGTACAGAAAGAGTCAAGAGGGGTGCAGCAAGAAGCAAGAGAGGTATAGAAAGAAGAAAGAGAAGTGCAGAAAGAGTCAACATAGGTGCAGAAAGAGGCAACAGAGGTTCAGAAAGAGGCAAGAAAGGTGCAGAAAGAGGGTAGAGTGGTGCAGAAAGAGGTAAGAGGGGTGCAGAAAGAAGCAAGAGAGGTACAGAAAGAAGCAAAAGAAGTGCAGAAAGAAGCAACCGGGGTGCAGAAAGAGGCAAGGGGGCAGAAAGAGGCAAGAGAAGTACAGAAAGAAGCAACAGAGGTGCAGAAGGAGACTAGAAAACTACAGAAAGAGGCAAGAGAGTTACAGAAACAGGCAAAAGATGTGCAGAAAGAAGGAACAGGGGTGCAGACAGAGGCAAGAGATGTGCAGAAAGATTCAAGAGGGGTGCAGAACTAGGCAAGAGAGGTGCAGAAAGAAGCAAGAGAAGTGCAGAAAGAACCAACAGAGGTGCAGAAAGAGGCAAGAGGGGTGCAGAAAGAGGCAAGAGAAGTGCAGAAAGAAGCAACAGAGGTGCAGAAAGAGGCAAGAGAGGTACAGAAAGAGGGAAGAGGGGTACAGAAAGAGGCAAGAGGGGTGCAGAAAGCAGCAAGAGAGGTGCAGAAAGAAGCAAGAGAAGTGCAGAAATTTGCAACAGAGGTGCAGAAAGAGGCAAGAGGGGTACAGAAAGAGGCAAGAAAAGTACAGAAAGAAGCAACAGAGGCACAGAAAAAGGCAACAGAAGTGCAGAAAGAGGCAAGAAAGGAGCAGAAAGAGACCAGAGAGGTGCTCAAAGAGACAAGAAAGGTGCAGAAAGAGGGAAGATGAGTGCAGAAAGAAGCAACAGACGTGAAGAAAGAGGCAAGAGAAGTGCAGAAAGAGGCAAGAGAGGTGCAGAAAGAAGCAACAGAAATGCATAAACATGCAATAGAAGTGCAAAAAGATGCAACAGAGGTGCAGAAGCAGGCAACAAAAGTGCATAAAGAGGCAAGAGAGGTGCACAAAGAGACGAGAGGTGCACAAAGAGACAAGAGAGGTGCACAAAGAGGGACGATGAGTGCAGGAAGAGGCAAAAGGGGTGCAGAAAGAAGCAAGAGAGGTACAGAAAAAAGCAAGAGAAGTACAGAAAAAAGCAACAGAGGTGCAGAAAGATGCAATAGAAGTGCAGAAAGATGCAACAGAGGTGCATAAGGAGGCAACAGAAGTGCAGAAAGAGGCAAGAGAAGTGCAGAAAGAGGCAAGAGAGGTGCAGAAAGAGGCAAGAGACATGCAGAGAGAGGGAAGAGGTGTGCCGCAAGAGGGGTGCAGAAAGAAGCAAGAGAGGTGGAGAAAGAAGCAAGAGAAGTGCAGAAAGATGCAAAAGAAGGGCAGAAAAAGACAAGAGATGTGCAGAAAGAAGCAACAGAAATGCATAAACATGCAATAGAAGTTAAGACAGATGCAACAGATATGCAGAAGTAGGCAACAGAAGTGCAGAAAGAGGTAAGACAGGTGCACAAAGAGACAAGAGAGGTGCACAAAGAGACAAGAAAGGTGCAAAAAGAGGGAAGACAAGTGCAGAAGGAGGCAAAAGCGGTACAGAAAGAAGCAAGTGAGGTACAGAGAGAGGAGTGCAGAAAGAAGAAACAGAAGTGCAGAAAGAGGCAAGAGAGATGCACTAAGAGACAAGAGAGGTGCACAAAGAGCCAAGAGAACTCCAGAAAGAGGCAAGAGAGTTGCAGAAACAGGCAAAAGATCTGCAGAAAGAGGGAACAGGGGTGCAGACAGAGGCAAGAAATGTGCAGAAAGAGGGAAGAGGGGTGCAGAAAGAGGCAAGAGGGGTGTAGAAATAGGCAAGAGAGGTGCAGAAAGAAGCAAGAGAAGTGCAGAAAGAACCAATAGAGGTGCAGAAAGAGGCAAGAGGGGTGCAGAAAGAGGCAAGAGAAGTGCATAAAGAAGCAACAGAGGTGCAGAAGGAGGCAATATAAGTGCAGAAAGAGGCAAGAGAGGTGCAAAAAGAGACAAGAGAGATGCAAAAAGAGACAACAGAGGTGCACAAAGAGACAGTAGAGGTGCATAAAGAGAGAAGACGAGTGCAGAAAGAGGCAAAAGGGGTGCAGAAAGAAGCATGAGAGGTACAGAAAGAAGCAAGAGAAGTGCAGAAAGAAGCAACAGAGGTGCAGAAAGAGGCAAGAGAAGTGCAGAAAGAGGCAAGAGAGGTGCAGAAAGAGGAAAGAGGGGTGAAGAAAGAGTCAAGAGGGGTGCAGCAAGAAGCATGAGAGGTACAGAAAGAAGCAAGAGAAGTGCAGAAAGAGGCAACAGATGTGCAGAAAGAGGCGAGAGAGGTGCAGAAAGAGGCAAGAAAATTGCAGAAGGAGGGTAGAGTGGTGCAGAAAGAGGCAAGAAGGGTGCAGAAAGAAGCAAGAGAGGTACAGAAAGAAGCAAAAGAAGTGCAGAAAGAAGCAACAGGAGTGCAGAAAGAGGCAAGGGAGCAGAAAGAGGCAAGAGAAGTGCAGAAAGAAGCAACAGAGGTGCAGAAGGAGACTAGAAAACTGCAGAAAGAGGCAAGAGAGTTACAGAAACAGGCAAAAGATGTGCAGAAAGAAAGAACAGGGGTGCAGACAGAGGCTAGAGGTGTGCAGAAAGAGGCAAGAGGGGTGCATAACTAAGCAAGAGAGGTGCAGAAAGACGCAAGAGAAGTGCAGAAAGAACCAACAGAGGTGCAGAAAGAGGCAAGAGGGGTGCAGAAAGAGACAAGAGAAGTGCGGAAAGAAGCAACAGAGGTGCAGAAAGAGGCAAGAGAACTGCAGAAAGAGGCAAGAGATGTGCAGAAAAAGGCAAGAGAGGTACAGAAAGAGGCAAGAAGGGCACAGAAAGAAGCAAGAGAGATGCAGAAAGAAGCAAGAGAAGTGCAGAAAGAAGCAACAGAGGTGCAGAAAGAGGCAAGAGGGGTACAGAAAGAGGCAAGAGAAGTACAGAAAGAAGCAACAGAGGTACAGAAAGAGGCAACAGAAGTGCAGAAAGAGGCAAGAAAGGAGCAGAAAGAGACAAGAGACGTGCTCAAAGGGACAAGAGAGGTGCAGAAAGAGGGAAGACGAGTGCAGAAAGAAGCAACAGAGGTGAAGAAAGAGGCAAGAGAAGTGCAGAAAGAGGCAAGAGAGGTGCAGAAAGAAGCAACAGAAATGCCTAAACATGCAAAAGAGGTGCAGAAAGATGCAACAGAGGTGCAGAACCAGGCATCAGAAGTGCAGAAAGAGGCAAGAGAGATGCACAAAGAGACAAGAGAGGTGACAAGAGAGGTGCACAAAGAGGGAAGACGAGTGCAGGAAGATGCAAAAGGGGTGCAGAAAGAAGCAAGAGAGTTACAGAAAAAAGCAAGAGAAGTACAGAAAGAAGCAACAGAGGTGCAGAAAGAGGCAAGAGAAGTGCAGAAAGAGGCAAGAGAGGTGCAGAAAGAAGCAACAGAAATGCATAAACATGCAATAGAAGTGCAGAAAGATGCAACAGAGGTGCAGAAGAAGGTAACAGAAGTGAAGAAAGAGGCAAGAGAGGCGGACAAAGAGACAAGAGAGGTGCACAAAGAGACAAGAGAGGTGCACAAAGAGGGAAGACGAGTGCAAAAAGATGGAAGACAAGTGCAGGAAGAGGCAAGAGAGGTGCAGAAATAGGGAAGATGAGTTCAGAAAGAGGCAAAAGACTTGCAAAAAGAAGCAAGAGAGGTGCAAAAAGAAGCAAGATAAGTGTAGAGAGAAGCAACAGAGGTGCAGAAAGAGGCAAGAGAAGTGCAGAAAGAGGCAAGAGAGGTACAGAAAGAGGCAAGAGAGGTGCCAAAAGAGGGAAGAGAAATGTAGAAAGAGGCAAAAGGGGTGCAGAAATATGAAAGAGAGGTGCAGAAAGAGGCAAGAGAGGTGCAAAAAGAGGCAAATGAGGTGCAGAAACTGGCAAGAGAGGTGCAGAAGAAGGCAAGAGAAGTGCAGAAAGAACAAACAGAAGTGCAGAAGGAGGCAAAAAACTGCAGAAAGAGACAAAAGAGGTGCAGAAAGAGGGAAGAGGGGTGCTGAAAGAGGTAAGAGGGGTGCAGAAAGAAGCAAGATAAGTGCTGAAAGAAGCAACAGATGTGCAGGTAGAGGCAACAGAAGTGCAGAAAGAAATAACAGAAATGCAGAAAGTGGCAAGAGAGGTGCACAAAGAGACAAGAGAGTTGCACAAAGAAACAAGAGAGGAGCAGACAGAGGGAAGACGAGTGCAGAAACAGGCAAGAGGGGTGCAGAAAGAAGCAAGAGAGGTGCAGAAAGAAGGAAGAGAAGTGCAGTAAAAAGCAACAGAGATGCAGAAAGAGGCAAGAGAAATGCAGAAAGAAGCAACAGAGGTGCAGAAAGAGGCAAGAGAAGTGCAGAAAGAGGCAAGAGAGGTGTAGGAACAGGAAAGAGAGGTGCAGAAAGAGGGAACTGAAGTGCAGAAAGAGGCAAGAAGGGTGCAGAATGAGACAAGAGAATTGCAGAAAGAACAAACAGAAGTACAGAAGGAGGCAAGAGAACTGCAGAAAGAGGCAAGAGAGTTGCAGAAACAGGCAACAGACTTGCAGAAAGAGGGAACAGGGGTACAGAAAGAGGCAAGAGAGGTGCAGAAAGATGGAAGAGGGGTGCAGAAAGAGGCAAGAGAGGTGCAGAAAGAAGGAGCAAAAATGCAGAAAGAGGCAAGAGATGTGCAAAAAGAAGCAACAGAAATGCAGAAACAGGCAAGCGGGTGCAGAAAGAGGCAAGAGAAGTGCAGAAAGAAGCAGCAGAGGTGCAGAAAGAGGCAAGAGAACTGCAGAAAGAAACAAGAGAGGTGCAGAAAAAAGCAAGAGAAGTGCAGAAAGAGGCAAGTGAGGTGCAGAAAAAGAAATGAGAGGTCCAGAAATAGGCAAGAGAGGTACAGAAAGAGGCAAGTGAGGTGCAGAAACAGGCAAGAGGGGTGCAGAAAGAGGCAAGAGAAGTGCAGAAAGAGGCAACAGGTGCGCAGAAAGAAGGAACAGAAATGCAGAAAGAGTCAAGAGAAGTGCAAATAAAGAAGCAAGAGAAATGCAGAAACAGGCTAGAGACGTGCAGAAAGAAGCAACAGATGTGCAGAAAGAGGCAACAGAAGTGCAGAAAGAGGCAAGAGAGGTGCACAAAGGGACAAGAGAGGTGCAGAAAGAAGCAACAGAAATGCATAAACATGCAATAGAAGTGCAGAAAGATGCAACAGAGGTGCAGAAGAAGGTAACAGAAGTGAAGAAAGAGGCAAGAGAGGCGGACAAAGAGACAAGAGAGGTGCACAAAGAGACAAGAGAGGTGCACAAAGAGGGAAGACGAGTGCAGAAAGATGGAAGACGAGTGCAGGAAGAGGCAAGAGAGGTGCAGAAATAGGGAAGACGAGTTCAGAAAGAGGCAAAAGACATGCAGAAAGAAGCAAGAGAGGTGCAAAAAGAAGCAAGATAAGTGTAGAGAGAAGCAACAGAGGTGCAGAAAGAGGCAAGAGAAGTGCAGAAAGAGGCAAGAGAGGTACAGAAAGAGGCAAGAGAGGTGCAAAAAGAGGGAAGAGGGATGTAGAAAGAGGCAAAAGGGGTGCAGAAATATGAAAGAGAGGTGCAGAAAGAGGCAAGAGAGGTGCAAAAAGAGGCAAATGAGGTGCAGAAACTGGCAAGAGAGGTGCAGAAGAAGGCAAGAGAAGTGCAGAAAGAACAAACAGAAGTGCAGAAGGAGGCAAAAAACTACAGAAAGAGACAAGAGAGGTGCAGAAAGAGGGAAGAGGGGTGCTGAAAGAGGTAAGAGGGGTGCAGAAAGAAGCAAGATAAGTGCAGAAAGAAGCAACAGATGTGAAGGTAGAGGCAACAGAAGTGCAGAAAGAAATAACAGAAATGCAGAAAGTGGCAAGAGAGGTGCACAAAGAGACAAGAGAGTTGCACAAAGAGACAAGAGAGGAGCAGACAGAGGGAAGACGAGTGCAGAAACAGGCAAGAGGGGTGCAGAAAGAAGCAAGAGAGGTGCAGAAAGAAGGAAGAGAAGTGCAGTAAGAAGCAACAGAGATGCAGAAAGAGGCAAGAGAAGTGCAGAAAGAGGCAAGAGAAGTGTAGGAACAGGAAAGAGAGGTGCAGAAAGAAGGAACTGAAGTGCAGAAAGAGGCAAGAAGGGTGCAGAATGAGACAAGAGAATTGCAGAAAGAACAAACAGAAGTACAGAAGGTGGCAAGAGAACTGCAGAAAGAGGCAAGAGAGTTGCAGAAACAGGCAACAGACTTGCAGAAAGAGGGAACAGGGGTGCAGAAAGAGGCAAGAGGGGTGCAGAAAGAAGGAGCAAAAATGCAGAAGGAGGCAAGAGATGTGCAAAAAGAAGCAACAGAAATGCAGAAACAGGCAAGAGGGGTGCAGAAAGAGGCAAGAGAAGTGCAGAAAGAAGCAGCAGAGTGTAGGAGAGTAGGATCTGCTTCACATGGGTACCCCCACTTTTTGCTGATGCTTCACTGTTTTTCGACCTTAGTCTGGCTGGGGCCCTGCTAATCAGAACCCCAGCCTAGCTGCTTCCTCTCTAAAATGGTTTCCATGTGCCTTAGGCACATCTCTGATTGGAATCTGGAGTGCCCTTATAAGTCCCTAGTATATGGTATACTATGTACCCAGGGCATAGGTACCTCAGAGGCCTACCAGGGGCTGCAGCATGTATTGTGCCACCCCTGGAAGGCCATCCAAACTGACACCACAGGTCTGCTACTGCAGCCTGGGTAAGGTGGTGCATGCACCCCTTACTGTGATATAGGCTACCTATATCACTATATACATACACACATATAAACCTATAAGTCACTCCTATGGCAGGCCTTATCAATCCTGAAGGCAGAGTGCGTGGTTCCTATGTGAGAGGGTGCCCCTGCATGAGCAGGGCCCCTCTGCAGCGTTCGGAGACCCTTCTCTGATGCCGTTTGTAGTGCAGCCTGACCATATACTCTTAAGCGCATTATAACCTCGCGTTAAATGCTAACTTTGGGATGGCTGCACGGAAACATGTTGTGTTTGGTGTCAAACATCTTGGAATACTACCCCCCCGCCAGTTCTGGCGGGGGGGGGGTAGCATTCCACCCTTCTAGAGGGAAAGACATGTACACACCGGTATGCCCGGTATTGACTTTCCAGAGCCCTGGCATCACAAAATGGATGCCGCTGCCACAGACACGAGTCTGGCCTCCTGCTGCTGACCGAAACTCCGGCAGGGGAGGCCTGGACAATAGGTTTCCTGTCCCAGGGAGGTGTGACCACCTCCCCAGACAGGATAGTGTGTATTGGGGCTGGGCGGGAGCACTCTCTGGTGCTTTGAAGTCCTTCACTGGGGGCACACTTGGTGTCCCTGTGCATACCCCAGTTCAAACCGGCTCAGGGGCTTCCAGTCCTGCTCTGGCGTGAAACTGGACAAAGGGAAAGGGGTGTAACCACCCCTCTGCCCTGACCCTCCCATAGGTGGGGTCACAGAGTATGTCCAACCCCCTACCTTAGTATAAGTAGGGGAACCCAGTCCTTAGGACTTTAGATTTACCTGGACAAAACTCTGATACAGAATCCTGGACCTTCGATGCTCTACTTGGGGTCAAGGAGTGACTCCACCAAAGAAGCAATTGTCCGGTCTGCATCGCTGAAGCTCCCGTCGGACGCCGAAGTCTTTGCATCACCAGAGGTAGATTTCCAAACTTTCCCGAGGCTGCCCTGAGCCCCCAGCAAAGCTGAGGCCCGTAGCTGTCGTGGGTAACGTGGAACCATGACCCCTGGACACCAAATGCATTTGCAAGTGCATCCTCTTCTGGGTCTCCCACGAAGTCGTGCTTTGGGCTCCCAGTAGCCCCAGCCTCCCGCACCAACTGCACTGAAGATCACTGGCCTCCACACCACGAGTATCCTGTGAGCCAGCTCCACGTGCACCGTCTCGAGGCTCCTTTGCGGTCGCTAGTCCGTTGGCTAGTAGGCCCTCCCGAAGGCCAATCTTTTTCTGCTTGGGCTCCCTGGTTGCTCAATGTGTGCGCTGACTTATCCTTGCTGGGTGAGTCCCCCAGACCTTGCTCGTCTGCAACATCGTCCTTCTTTGATTTCCACAAGACTTGCCGTTGCCAAGGCTTGTTGGGTCCAATCCGGTCGCCGATACGCCTGCAATCGACAGACGTCATGGGACAGCTCGAATCCAGCTCCTGGTTGTTTTCGACACCTCCTGGACCTTGTGGCTGAAGAGTCAAGACGACCGTCAACCTACCTGAAGCACTCGACATCGGTGGGCATCTGCTCATCGCCTTCCTGGTCACTGGCTAGTGACCCAGACTCTGTCCCCTCTGCTTTCAGGTTCTTCAGATCTTTGATCCACCTTTGGATCCACCCGAACACTTTCGACTTGGCCGCCAGCAGCACTTTGCAGCAGATCGCCATTGAAAGCGACGACGAAACCCGACCCCGAAAGACACCTATGCACCCGGCTTCCCTGGGTGAGGTAACTCAAGTACTCCGGTGCTCCCGTGGGTATTGACACTAGATAGAACAGCCTAGTTCTCAAAGGGTTTGCTCCAAGTCCTCCTCTAAGTGTCCCTTTTCTTTTAAATTCTAATCGCGACTTTCCCCATAGAAGTTAACGGTGGTTCGCGGTTGTGTTCATACACTGCACGCGTCCCCCGTGGGTCCCCTGTGTCACTGCCTTGGGTGGTTCCTTGTGGTCCAAGCACTTCTACAGGCTCTAGGCCTTGTGTCTAGCTCAGTCGTGGTTCTTATACCACTTTATTGGTATATGGTTTGGTACGCCCCTGGGGCTCAAACGTGTATTTGTGCTATTACTGTAGATAACTAACTCGTAACGTATGTACTTCGAACTCTAGCCTCATAAAGAGACTAGAGGGGTGTGTTTAGTAATAAATACATATATTTTGAATATATACCTGGTGTGGTCCTCTTTCATTTGGTCACTCAAGAGATTATAGACTGGTAAAACAAGCTGCTTTACATTCCTTCAAGACGTAGCCTGAAGGCTGCTCTCCATAGCTACCACTAGGATAGCTTTCAATAAAGGTTGTCTTTAACCTATCTCCAATAAGGGGTTGTTTGGACTGGTGCAAGGTGCCCACTATAATTAGTGACCATTAAAGTAAAGGGTATACCCAAAATCACTGGGACCTGGGTGTAGGACTGTATAAAGAGTAGTGGTCCCAGTATTAATACATCCATACAGTGTAACAAAATGAAATTCACAACCGTAAATCAAACTAAAGAGAATAAAGAAATGCTCAAGTGTTATTTAATCACACTGAACAAAGAGAACACATTTCACGAAGAACATTGAAAACCATCGTAGTTGTGCCCAAAGGAAAAAGGGGAAAGGGAAAAGGCAGTGACATGAGTGAGGTAGTGAGGTTAGTGACAAACATTACTCATGAATATAACCATCAAATTGTTGGGCATGCTATTCATTGCCACAAAATCTTAGCATAAAGACAAAAAATTATTTTTAACAATGAATTATGTAGCCATGTAACAGAACAAATCACAGTGTAAGCATACACTGTTGACGGTACTGGCATCAGTAGTGTGTCGACGTTTCGACCCCTGATAATGTGTAGGTATTCTTGTAGACCTTACAATCGGGGTCTTCCTCAGGACAAGTGGTAGGTGAGAGGGTGACTAAAAAAGGGGCACCTAAAAATATAAAGGCAAGCAGTCAGGTCCAGAGCTTAAAAAGGACGAGAACATGAAAAGGTAAAGGTAATACTCAACATAAATACCATGTCTGACTTAAAGGAGGGTCCTCAAAGGCGCAAAATATGTCGTCGAGGACAGAGAAGGCTCAATGGCTCCAAAATATGAAGGATGAGAGAGAAATGAACACCTGTATAAATAAGGCGTCTGTCAGTGAATACTCGTATAAATCAAAGGAACAGGGAGACATCGACTATATTAAATAGAAAAGACTTACTCAAAAATTTGGGCTGGTCTCCCAAACTTATTAGCTTATTTTTGAATCGCGGTTGAACCGTCAATTCGAAAGTGGAAGTCATCCACAATCCTACTATTAATTGAGGAAATGGTCTAAAATAAAAAGAAAAAATACCAATCAATTTATTAACCCAATGGTGGAAATCAAAGGAGTCAAAACTATAAGTTTAAATACGTGCCACGTACAACGTGAGTATGTAAAAAATCCTACACGCCTAATTTAAAAAGAACGATTTCAAGAAACGGGAAGCTCGCCAAAAAAGGCACTTAATTAGAAAGCGTCCCAGTAAAGTTAAACTGAAAGTCCATGATTAATAGGGGAAAAAACCATCGTGCCTCTCCAAATACAGAGTGCACCTTAACGACACTAGATGGCATCGGTGTCTACAAATGAGGAAACAAAGCTGCTTAATGCGCGCGTGAAAATGCATGTCAAAATTCCAAACTTCTTGCCTCTCAATAAACTGAGTGCAACGGTATGATATTGAAAAGAAAACGAAGTCTGCAAAGTACTAGCATTTAGGAAATAATGCACAAAGGCAGTCACGCTTGTGTAGTAACGTTAGCTACTACAGAGGGGGAAAGATCGCATGGCCACAAGGAGTAACAGCAGAGCGGCCGTCAGAGAGAAAGACTCACCATCGTGTGTTAGACTTGATTCCCCCGAATGGAAAGGTCGCGCCGCCAGGACAGACGGCATGAATAAATAGAGGCGTAACTAGCGTGCTGTGAGCGCCAGCGTGACGCTCAATGGTATGCAGGCGCTAAATGCTTGCTGGGCAGGGAAGAGAGACTATGAGGTGTGTGAATGATGAAAGAAATCAATAAACGTCAATATTTTTAAACAGAACCCCAGCCAAAATGTCATCGTACATTATCAAGGGGCAAAAATCAAACACATTGAGAACAAAGTTGGCCTAGGTTTTAACGTTATATAGCCCAATATTCTGCCATAGAAAGTGCAAAAACATTATGAAAAATTGGCATTGGTGTATAAAGCGCTCATCCTAGACAACAATTCAACAATTCATACATATGAAACATGAAAATATACCGTAATAGTGGGACTGGTTTAGGTGCTAAAAATAATGGTTAGCAAAATCTATTATACAGTCATGGACAAATAAATTGTAAAAATGGCAAATGAACAGAACCAAAGTTATGTTTATATATTGACCCACGTGGATTTCATAATAATGTGGTTGTTAGAAAGATAACATAATCAATCACACAAACATGAACAATAATATTGCATTTGAAAGGAACCAGAAGCTCCCTGATGTATATCTGCTAGCAAAAATCAAGGTCTACCCCTCAAACCTATCGCTATGAACAGCAAGAAAGGTTGGATCACCTAAATTGCAGATTAGCATCATGTATTAAGACATGCCAATTGAGCATTACTGGGATCATTCAGCCCATTGGCAATAGTGTCCAGACGTACCATCCATTTCAATTCTCGGATGTTCAGGATCGAGGAAATATTCCCCCCTCTAGGTCCTAATTCAGCTTTCTCTATCACTAGCCACTGCATTTGATCAGGGTCGTGGCTCCTTGATGTGAAATGTTCAACTAGGGGTGCCCCTATAACCGAACACCGAATCCTACTTTGATGTTGCAATATTCTTGCCTTAATCTTTTGTTGTGTCTGCCCTATGTAGAGTAACCCACATGGGCAAATGATGCCATAAATAACATTCATAGTGTTACAGTTGTTAAAGGAATGTAAAGCAATCGTGTGTTGTTTATAGACAAAGTTCTTGGTGACAATTGTAGTTTGACAAGCTTTGCATTGTCCACATTTGTAGTGCCCTTTGACCGGTGGTAGATTCCAGAGTGATTGAATTGTTGGTTTCGTAACATTTTCCAAGAAAGAGTGGACCACATGATCTTTAACACTCATTCCTTTTTTAAAAGAGTGCAAGGGAAATTGCGGTTGGTCAATATCGTCTGACACTAAGTTCCAATGTTTATTAATGACCTTTTTTATGGCATTACTTCTTGTGCAAAAGGTTGTAACACAGATCATCCTCTTTAAAGATATGTCATTCTTCAGCCTGGGGGTTAGCAAGGTTTCCTGTGGGTTGAACCAGGCCCTTTTCTGAGCTCTCTTCACTAGTCTCCTTGGATATCCCCTCCTCATCAGGCGAGCACGGAGTTCTTCCGATTCCACCATGTAATCAGACCTCTTGGAACAATTCCTACGAATCCGTAGAAATTGGCCCACTGGGAGATTGTCTCGCAAGCCCCGTGGGTGATGGCTATTGTATCGTAACAGGGAGTTGCGTTCCGCCGGTTTCCGATACAGTGTAGTATATAGCTTATCGTCTTCACAACAAATTTTCAAGTCAAGGAAAGCTATCTCTTTGTTATCTGATTGAATGGTGAATTTTATATCCTGGTCACGTTCATTCAGCCAACCATGAAAATGGCCCAGCTCAATTGTGTCTCCATTCCAGATAATCAGTATATCGTCAATATACCGTTTCCACAACTTCAACCGATGGTGGAAGGGATTGTTGTTGAATATGAATAAACTCTCAAAGTTATCCATATAAATGATAGCTAAATCCGGGGCAAAAGCTGCTCCCATGGCTACGCCCTTTGTCTGTACGTAATAACATCCTTGGAAAATGAAATAGTTTCTCTTCATCGCTATGGTCAACAAGGCAATGATAAATTCCGTGGGAACTGCCATAGGTGCAGGTCGTTGGTCCAAGGCCACCCTCATGACTTGTAAAGCTGGTTCTTGTGGGATACTTGTATATAGGGATACAATATCGCATGTCACAAGTAGTTCTTCGTTAGAGTTGAAAGGTCGTTGGTCTATCAAAGTGATTGTCTGCATGGTGACTCTTAAGTATGCTTCGGTGTTTTCTGCAATCGGTTTCAAAAAGAAATCTATGTATTTACATAGAGGTTCAAGCAATGAACCACATCCAGAGACAATAGGGCGACCTGGTGGGTTTAGCATATCCTTATGTATTTTGAGTAAAGTGTAGATGGTGGGCAGCCGTGGGTGTTTTTGATTAAGATAATCAAACTCCAGTTTACTCAAGAAACCCAGTTCCTGGGCTTCAGACGTAATCTTCAGGATTTCCTCCGCCAATTGCTTCGTGGGGTCCGACATAAGCAGAGAGTAGCTGATGCCATCTTGGAGTTGTCTCATAATCTCCCTCTTATAAGCTGTTGTATCCTGCACCACAATCGCACCGCCCTTATCCGCTGATTTAATAACAATATCCTTATTGTTTTTCAGATTAAGGACGGCAACTTTTTCCAATTTGTTGGTGTTAGAAATAGTATATTTATACGTAGAAAGTAACTTCGTCACATCCTTTAATACCATACTTTCATATGCTAGAATCCTGTTGGTCATTGCATTAGCAGGTGGGACAAAGGTGGAAGGGACCCTTAGTCCAGTCAATGATTGCGAGGGAGATATTGCAGAATCTTTGAAGAAATACCTAAGACGAATCTTTCGGAAGAAACTATGTAATTCAGTCTTGATATTAAAGGAATTCGGATAAGCAGTGGGCACAAAAGACAAACCCTTGGAAAGTATTCTCTGTTCATCTTCCTTCAGGATATAAGATGAGATGTTAACCACTGGATTACCGTTACTTTCAACCATCGATAAATCTTGTGTCGCATCGGTCTGGCTCCCTGGCTCTCCGGGTGGAAATTCTACCACTGGGTCGTTACAGGCTCCTACCACCTGTAAACCTTGCGTTGTGTCGATATTTCTCCATGGCTCTCTGGTTGGAAATGGACCTGCTTGGGAACAGAGCCCCGACCTCTCTCCCAGTTCACATTGGTGGGCTGCTGACCTCTCGGTAAACCCCTTTGCCAATTGCCCCGTCCTCTTGGGGGTCTCCATTGTCCCTCGCCTAAAAAAGGAAAGTAGCCTTGTGGTGGGTACCAGTTCTCCCGATATCTCTGGTCAGAGTTGTGAGAAGTTGGCCTGGCATATGCTGTCCACTAATTATAGTGGGCACCTTGCACCAGTCCAAATCGACTCTTATGGTAGATAGGTTAAAGACAACCTTATTGAAAGCTATCCTAGTGGTAGCTATGGAGAGCAGCCTTCAGGCTAAGTCTTGAAGGAATGTAAAGCAGCTTGTTTTACCAGTCTATAATCTCTTGAGTGACCAAATGAAAGAGCACCACACCAGGTATATATTCAAAATATATGTATTTATTACTAAACACACCCCTCTAGTCTCTTTATGAGGCTAGAGTTCGAAGTACATAGGTTATAAGATCTTAAATCACAGTAATAGCACAAATACACGTTTGGGCCCTAGGGGCGTACCAAACCATATACCAATAAAGTGGTATGCGAACCACGACTGAACTAGACACTAGGCCTAGAGCCTCTAGAAGTGCTTGGACCACAAGGAACCACCCAAGGTAGTGACACAGGGGACCCACGGGAGACGCGTGCAGTGTAAATACACAACCGCGATACGCCGTTAACTTCTATGGAGAAAGTCGGGATCGGGAAAATAGAGGAAAGGGACACTTAAAGGAGGACTAGGACAAAACCCTTTGAGATCTAGGACTTTGAAGAGTCTCTACCCACGGGAGCACCGGAGTACTCGTGTTACCTCACCCAGGGAAGCCGGGTGCATAGGTGCCTTTCGGGGTCGGGTTTCGTCGTCGTTTCTTATGGCGATCTGCTGCAAAGTGCTGCTGGCGACCAGGAGAAAAGTGTCCGGGTGGATCCAAGAGTGGATCGGAGTTCTGAAGAACCTGAAAGCAGAGGGGACAGAGTCTGGGTCACTAGCCAGTGACCAGGGAGGCGATGGACAGATGCCCACCGATGTCGAGTGCTTCAGGTTCGTTGACGGTCATCTTGACTCTTCAGCCACGAGGTCCGGGAGGCGTTGTCGGCGACCAGGAGCAGGATTCGGGCTGCTGCTCGATGTCTGTCGAGTGCAGGGGTGTCGGCGACCAGATTGGACCCAACAAGCCTTGGCAACGGCAAGTCTGGAGTAAGATGTAGATCGTCGATGATGCAGACCAGCAAGGTCTGGGGAACTCACCCAGCGAGGGTAAGTGAGGGCAGGCCTGGAGCAACCAGACTACCAAGTAAAGAAAAGATTGGCCTTCATTAAGGGCTACTAGCCAACGGGCTAGCGACCGCGAAGGAGCCTCGTGACGCCGCAGGTGGAGCTGGCTTACAGGACACTCGTTGGGTGGGGGCCAGTGATCTTCGGTGCAGGTGGTGCTGGAGGCTAGGGCTACTCGGAGCCCAAAGCACGACTTCTTGGAAGACCCAGAAGATGGTGCACTTCCAAGTGTGCTCGGTGTCCAGGGGTCACGGTCTCAAGTCACCCACGATAGCCACGGGCCTCAGCTTTGCTGGGGACTCAGGGTAGCCTCGGGAAGTCTGAGAATCCACCTCTGGTGATGCGATGACTTCGGCGTCCGACGGGAGCTTCAGTGATGCGAACCGGACAGATGCTTCTTTGGTGCCTGCCAAGCAGGGGAGTCACTCCTTGACCCCAAGGGAGATTCTTCAGTCCTCTAATCGTGAGTAGAGCGTCGAAGGTCCAGGATTCCGTTTCAGAGTTTCGTCCAGGTATAATCTAAAGTCCTAAGGACTGGGTTCCTACCTTTATTCTAAAAATAGGGGATGGACTACTCTGTGGCCCCACCTATGGGTGGGTCAGGGCAGAGGGGTGGCTACACCCCTTTCCCTTTGTCCAGTTCGCGCCAAAGCAGGGGCTGCAAGCCCCTGATCCAGTTTGAACTGGGGTATGCACAGGGACACCAAATGTGCCCCCAGTGCAGGACTTCAAAGCACCCGAAAGTGCTCCCGCCCAGCCCCAATACACATTATCCTGTCTGGAGAGGTGGTCACACCTCCCTGGGACAGGAAACCTATTGTCCAGGCCTCCCCTGCCGGAGTTTCGTCCAGCAGCAGGAGGCCAGACTCGTGTCTGTGGCAGCAGCATCCATTTTGTGATGCCAGGGCTCTGGAAAGAAGTTACCGGACTCGTCAGAGTTAACATACCTTTCCCTCTAGAAGGGTGGAATGCTACCCCCGCCGCCAGTATTGGCGGGGGGGTAGTATTCCAAGATGTTTGACACCAAACACGACATGTTTAGGTGCAGCCATTCCATAGTTAGCATTTTACCGCGAGGATATAATGCGTTTAAGAGTATATGGTCAGGCTGAACTACAAACAGCATCAGAGATGGTCTCCGAACGCTGCAGAGGGGCCCTGCTCATGCAGGGGCACCCTCTCACATAGGAACCATGCACTCTGCCTTTAGGATTGATAAGGCCTGCCTTAGGAGTGACTTATAGGTTTATATGTGTGTATGCATTTAGTGATATAGGTAACCTATACCACAGTAAGGGGTGCATGCACCACCTTACTCAGGCTGCAGTAGCAGACCTGTGGTGTCAGTTTGGATGGCCTTCCAGGGGTGGCATAATACATGCTGCAGCCCCTGGCAGGCCTCTGAGGTACCTATGCCCTTGGTACATAGTATACCATATACTAGGGACTTACAAGGGCACTCCAGATCCCAATCAGTGATGTGCCTAAGGCACATGGAGACCCTTTTAAAGAGGAAACAGCTAGGCTGGGGTTCTGAATAGCAGGGCCCCAGCCAGACTAATGTCGAAAACCAGTGAAGCATCAGCAAAAAGTGGGGGTACCCATGTGAAGCAGATCCTACTCTCCTACACAACCCCCCCAAACGTAGGGACATTAAACTAACCTTGCCCAGTTAAGTCTTCATGTTCTAAGTGGAAATACCTAGAGAGTCCATCTGCATTCGCATGGTTACTCCCAGGCCTATGTTCCACTGTAAAGTCCATCCCCTGTAGGGAAATGGACCACCTAAGCAGTTTGGGGTTTTCACCCTTCATTTGTTTTAGCCATAAGAGGGGCTTATGGTCTGTCTGAACCAGGAAGTGTGTACCAAACAAGTATGGCCTCAACTTCTTCAGAGCCCTGACCACAGCAAAGGCCTCCCTCTCTATGGCTGACCAACGTTTCTCTCTAGGGGTCAGCCTTCTGCTAATAAAAGCTACTGGCTGATCCTGACCTTCTTCATTCAATTGTGACAGTACAGCCCCTACCCCCAATTCAGATGCATCAGTTTGAACAATGAACTTCTTGGAGTAATCAGGACTCGGCAGAATTGGAGCAGTGCACATGGCCTGCTTGAGGTCATCAAATGCCTTTTGACAGCTAGCTGTCCACTGAACCTTTTTGGGCATTTTCTTAGAAGTTAAGTCATTCAAGGGTGTCACTATTGATCCATACCCCTTGACAAATCTCCTATAGTACCCAGTCAGGCCTAAGAAAGCTCTCACCTGAGTCTGGGTAGTGGGAGCAGTCCAGTCCATGATGGTCTGGATCTTGCTCTGCAAAGGTTGAACCTGGCCTCCACCCACAAGGTGGCCCAGGTACACAACCTGACTCTGCCCTATCTGGCACTTAGTGGCCTTGATAGTCAGGCCTGCCTTTTGCAGGGCCTGTAAAACATTCCTGAGGTGGACCAGGTGATCCTCCCAGGTGGAGCTAAAGACAGCAATATCATCTAGATAAGCTGCACTATAGGCTTCCAGTCCTGTGAGAACTGTGTTCACCAACCTCTGGAAAGTGGCAGGTGCATTTTTCAGACCAAAGGGCATTACCACAAATTGATAATGCCCACTAGGGGTTGAAAATGCTGTTTTGGGCTTTGCAGTATCAGCTAGTCTGATCTGCCAGTAGCCAGCTGTTAGGTCAAATGTGCTGAGATATTTGGCAGAGGCCAAAGTATCTATGAGCTCATCTGCCCTGGGTATTGGATGGGCATCAGTCCTAGTGACTGCATTGAGACCCCTGTAGTCTACACAAAACCTCATCTCTCTTTTCCCACCACTGGTGTGAGGTTTAGGTACTAGGACTACTGGACTAGCCCAAGGGCTATCTGAGGGCTCAATTGCTCCCAATTCCAACATTTTCTGGACTTCAGTCCTGATACAGTCCCTGACATGGTCAGGTTGCCTATAAATCTTGTTTTTAATAGGCAGACTGTCCCCAGTGTCCACTTCATGAGTGCACCAGGTGGTCTGACTGGGTGTCAGTGAAAACATATGTCTAAACTGATTGAGGACTTGCCTGCAATCAGTTTGTTGCTGGGTAGTGAGGCTGCCTGCCAAGGCTACACCATCAACTGACCCATCGTCAGGGTTCTGTGAGAGCAGGTCAGGGAGTGGGTCACTCTCTTCCTCCTGCCCTTCATCAGTAGCCATGAGCAAGCCCATGTCTGCCCTGTCCACATATGGCTTAAGTCTGTTGACATGGAGAACCCTTTGGGGACTCCTGGGTGTTCCCAGGTCCACTAAGTAAGTGACCTCACCCTTCTGCTCAACAATAGTGTGGGGTCCACTCCATTTGTCTTGGAGAGCTGCTGGGGCCACTGGCTCCAACACCCACACCTTCTGTCCTGGCTGGTAAACAGTCAGAACAGCCTTTTGGTCATGCCAGGCCTTTTGAAGTTCCTGGCTAGCCTCAAGGTTTTTGGTTGCCTTTTTCATGTACTCAGCCATCCTGGAGCGGAGACCAAGTACATAGTCCACTATATCTTGCTTTGGGGGCTTGAGAGGTAACTCCCATCCTTCCTTCACCAAGCACAGTGGACCCCTCACAGGGTGGCCAAACAGAAGTTCAAAAGGGCTGTAACCAACCCCCTTCTGAGGCACCTCCCTATATGCGAATAAAAGGCAGGGCAAGAGTATGTCCCATCTACGCCTAAGCTTTTCTGGGAGCCCTTTAATCATGCCCTTCAAGGTTTTGTTGAATCTCTCAACTAAACCATTGCATTGTGGGTGATAGGGTGTGGTGAACTTATAAGTCACTCCACACTCCTTCCACATTGCTTTTAAGTACCCAGACATGAAGTTTGCACCCCTGTCTGATACTACCTCCTTAGGAAAGCCCACTCTTGAGAAAATTCCCAGGAGGGCCCTTGCCACCACAGGTGCTGTAGTGGTCCTAAGGGGTATAGCCTCTGGATACCTGGTGGCATGATCCACTACCACCAGTATAAATCTGTGCCCAGATGCTGTTTGGGGATCCATGGGACCAACAATGTCAATCCCTACCCTCTCAAAGGGCACCCCCACCACAGGTAGTGGTATCAGGGGGCCTTTGTAGTGCCACCTGCTTTGCCACTGGCTTGGCAGGTTACACAGGAGCGACAAAACTCCTTACTGTCTTCAGACATGTGGGGCCAGTGAAAGTGAGGGACAATTCTGTCCCAAGTCTTGTTCTGGCCCAGGTGTCCTGCTAAGGGAATATCATGGGCTAGGGTCAATAGGAAGCCCCTGAACTTCAAAGGTATTACCAACCTCCTGGTAGCACCAGGCTTGGGGTCTCTACTCTCTGAGTACAGGAGTCCATCATCCCAATACACTGTATGGGGACCACTAGCTTTCCCAGCAGCCTCAGCAGCAGCTTGCTGTCTGAGGGGTTCAAGGGAGGGGCAGCTCTGCTGCTCCTGGCTCAGATCTGCCCTAGAAGGTCCCCCTGTCCCCAAGAACTCAACCTGGTCAGGTTCAAGTTCCTCTGGGACAGTTCCTTCTTCAGGGCTGAGATCATCCCCCTCAAGGGACTGATCTTCCTCCTGAGCCAAGGGGAAGGCACTGCCTTAACCCTACTACTCCTCCTCTTGGAAGGCACTTGGTCCATTCTTCCAGAATCCAAGGCCTGTTCAGTGTTAGACATTTTGGCTTGTGACCTGGTCACAGCAAACACATCTGCAGGGATCCCCAGCATTTCTGCATGGGTCCTGAGCTCCACTTCTGCCCAAGCAGAAGTCTCTAAGTCATTGCCAAGCAAGCATTCGACTGGTAGGTTTGCACTTACCACAACCTTCTTAAGGCCAGTTACCCCTCCCCAGGAGAAGTTAACAACTGCCAGAGTATGGTCTGTTCTGACATTGCTAGCATTGGTCACTTGGTACATTTCACCAAGCATAACTTGCCCAGGTAGCACAAGGTCTTGTGTCACCATTGTGACACTTGCCCCTGTGTCCCTAAATGCCAAAGCCTCTCGTCCATTGATTAAAGGCTGTTGTCTGTACTTGCCCAGATTACTGGGACTCATAGAGGAGGGCACATCCATGCCTCCATCACAGACTAACACAGCCTGAGTCAGTTCTCTAACTAGGTCAGAGCCCAACTCAGTTCCCAGGGTGAACCCTACTAAACCCTTTGCTGGAGCACTTCCACCAACTGTACTAGGGGAACAGGTGCCTTAGGGGCATTGGTGGGTGCTGGACTGGAGTCTTTGGACTTGGTGCAATCACTGGTCCAGTGGGTCTTTTGCTTACAGACCTTGCACCATGGTTTTCTTTGGCCTTTACCCTTGGTAGCCTGGGAATCCCCACCAGAAGAAGATTTTTGGGGGCCTGATGAAGACTTTTGATCTTTACCCTTCTCCCCACCCTTGTCAGAGTTCTTAGCATCTTGCTTCTTGGTTTCCCCACCTTGGTTCTGTACCTTCTGCTTCACCCTGGTTCTGACCCATTTGTCTGCCTTCTTTCCCAATTCTTGGGGAGAGGTCAGATCAGAGTCAACCAGGTACTGATGCAACAGCTGATTTTGACAGTTATTAAGAATCTGCTCCCTCATTATCAGATTATACAATCCTGAGAAGTCACACACCTTACTGCCCATCAACCAGCCTTCCAGAGCCTTGGCAGAACAATCCACATAGTCTACCCAGTCTTGAGTCTGTGCTTTTGGGTGTCTCTGAACTTCAACCTGTACTGTTCAGTGGTTAGGCCAAACCCATCAATAAGAGCACTCTTCAAGACCTTGTAATTGTCAGCATCCTCCTCTCTAACAGTGAGGAGCTTGTCTCTACCTTTGTCAGCAAAGGAGAGCCACAAGATTGCTGCCCACTGCTCCTGAGGGACCTTCTGTACTTTACAGGCCCTCTCTAAAGCAGTTATCCATTTGTGGATATCATCCCCACTCTGGTAGGGAGGGACAATCTTGCTCAGGTTCCTATGGTCATAGGACCTTTCCCTATCTCTAGGGACATGGCTGCCACCATGGGACTCTAGTCCCAACTTTCTTCTCTCTCTAAGGAGATCTAGGGATTCTCTATCTAAAGCCAATTGCTTCTTCCTGATCTCTAGTTGAGTTTCCTCATACTGGACCAGTCTCTTTCTTCTCTCATGAGAGGATTCCCTCCTGTGAGAAGAAACAGAGCTCCCTATTGAGGTGCCAGAGTGGTTAGACTCCTGAGAAGGAGACCTAGACTTTCTGTGCACACTCATAATCCTTCCTGGGGGGACAAAGGTGTGGTTCTCCAGATCCTCATCTTCATCTTCCCCAGAGGGGATTGGGTTTTCCAGGTCAGGGTCATTGTCACCCTCCTGGTCAGTTTCAGAGGGGGGCTGGGGGTAGTGGTACCCCTGGCCCCTTCCTCATCTGCTGGCCCACCCTCTGCTCCTACCCCTTCAGTCTCTGAAGACTTACTAAGATCATAAGCCACCAACAACTCCTGGAGGTGTTGGGTGGTGGGACTTTGGCCTGTCCTTAATTTCCTCACGTTACACAAAGCTCTCAATTCCAAGAATGGGAGTGTGTCATACTTGGAGGGTGGAAGCTCAATGGCTTCCTGCAAGGCATCTTTGGATCCTGCTTTTAAAGACATTACTAGTGTGGTGTGGTGTATGCACTACCTACTCTAGTGTGGCCTACTAAACTCTCTTGAGTTGTAGAAAGGGTTGTGCTATCCCTTCACACACAACTCTAAGTTCAGTAGAACTTACTGATATTCTAAGCTTAAATTATATGTACCTTAGGTACCTTTAGTGGTTTTCAGTTGATCAATTCAATTGAGATTATCTGGTAAAACAATAGCAAGCTGGAATCCCACCGCTGCCACCAATGTGAGAAGTTGGCCTGGCATATGCTGTCCACTAATTATAGTGGGCACCTTGCACCAGTCCAAATCGACTCTTATGGTAGATAGGTTAAAGACAACCTTATTGAAAGCTATCCTAGTGGTAGCTATGGAGAGCAGCCTTCAGGCTAAGTCTTGAAGGAATGTAAAGCAGCTTGTTTTACCAGTCTATAATCTCTTGAGTGACCAAATGAAAGAGCACCACACCAGGTATATATTCAAAATATATGTATTTATTACTAAACACACCCCTCTAGTCTCTTTATGAGGCTAGAGTTCGAAGTACATAGGTTATAAGATCTTAAATCACAGTAATAGCACAAATACACGTTTGGGCCCTAGGGGCGTACCAAACCATATACCAATAAAGTGGTATGCGAACCACGACTGAACTAGACACTAGGCCTAGAGCCTCTAGAAGTGCTTGGACCACAAGGAACCACCCAAGGTAGTGACACAGGGGACCCACGGGAGACGCGTGCAGTGTAAATACACAACCGCGATACGCCGTTAACTTCTATGGAGAAAGTCGGGATCGGGAAAATAGAGGAAAGGGACACTTAAAGGAGGACTAGGACAAACCCCTTTGAGATCTAGGACTTTGAAGAGTCTCTACCCATGGGAGCACCGGAGTACTCGTGTTACCTCACCCAGGGAAGCCGGGTGCATAGGTGCCTTTCGGGGTCGGGTTTCGTCGTCGTTTCTTATGGCGATCTGCTGCAAAGTGCTGCTGGCGACCAGGAGAAAAGTGTCCGGGTGGATCCAAGAGTGGATCGGAGTTCTGAAGAACCTGAAAGCAGAGGGGACAGAGTCTGGGTCACTAGCCAGTGACCAGGAAGGCGATGGACAGATGCCCACCGATGTCGAGTGCTTCAGGTTCATTGACGGTCGTCTTGACTCTTCAGCCACGAGGTCCGGGAGGTGTTGTCGGCAACCAGGAGCAGGATTCGGGCTGTTGCTCGATGTCTGTCGAGTGCAGGGGTGTCGGCGACCAGACTGGACCCAATAATCCTTGGCAACGGCAAGTCTCGAGTAAGATGTAGATCGTCGATGATGCAGACCAGCAAGGTCTGGGGAACTCACCCAGCGAGGATAAGTGAGGGCAGTCCTGGAGCAACCAGACTGCCAAGTAAAGAAAAGATTGGCCTTCGTTAAGGGCTACTAGCTAATGGGCTAGCGACCGCGAAGGAGCCTTGTGACGCCGCACATGGAGCTGGCTTACAGGACACTCGTGGAGTGGGGGCCAGTGATCTTCGGTGCAGGTGGTGCTGGAGGCTAGGGCTACTCGGAGCCCAAAGCACGACTTCTTGGGAGACCCAGAAGATGGTGCACTTGCAAGTGTGCTCGGTGTCCAGGGGTCACGGTCTCAAGTCACCCACGATAGCCACGGGCCTCAGCTTTGCTGGGGACTCAGGGTAGCCTCGGGGAAGTCTGAGAATCCACCTCTGGTGATGCGATGACTTCGGCGTCCGACGGGAGCTTCAGTGATGCGAACCGGACAGATGCTTCTTTGGTGCCTGCCAAGCAGGGGAGTCACTCCTTGACCCCAAGGGAGATTCTTCAGTCCTCTAATCGTGAGTAGAGCGTCGAAGGTCCAGGATTCCATTTCAGAGTTTCGTCCAGGTATAATCTAAAGTCCTAAGGACTGGGTTCCTACCTTTATTCTAAAAATAGGGGATGGACTACTCTGTGGCCCCACCTATGGGTGGGTCAGGGCAGAGGGGTGGCTACACCCTTTCCCTTTGTCCAGTTCGCGCCAAAGCAGGGGCTGCAAGCCCTGATCCGGTTTGAACTGGGGTATGCACAGGGACACCAAATGTGCCCCCAGTGCAGGACTTCAAAGCACCCGAAAGTGCTCCCGCCCAGCCCCAATACACATTATCCTGTCTGGGGAGGTGGTCACACCTCCCTGGGACAGGAAACCTATTGTCCAGGCCTCCCCTGCCGGAGTTTCGTCCAGCAGCAGGAGGCCAGACTCGTGTCTGTGGCAGCAGCATCCATTTTGTGATGCCAGGGCTCTGGAAAGAAGTTACCGGACTCGTCAGAGTTAACATGCCTTTCCCTCTAGAAGGGTGGAATGCTACCCCCGCCGCCAGTATTGGCGGGGGGTAGTATTCCAAGATGTTTGACACCAAACACGACATGTTTAGGTGCAGCCATTCCATAGTTAGCATTTTACCGCGAGGATATAATGCGTTTAAGAGTATATGGTCAGGCTGCACTACAAACAGCATCAGAGATGGTCTCCAAATGCTGCAGAGGGGCCCTGCTCATGCAGGGGCACCCTCTCACATAGGAACCATGCACTCTGCCTTTAGGATTGATAAGGCCTGCCTTAGGAGTGACTTATAGGTTTATATGTGTGTATGCATTTAGTGATATAGGTAACCTATACCACAGTAAGGGGTGCATGCACCACCTTACTCAGGCTGCAGTAGCAGACCTGTGGTGTCAGTTTGGATGGCCTTCCAGGGGTGGCATAATACATGCTGCAGCCCCTGGCAGGCCTCTGAGGTACCTATGCCCTTGGTACATAGTATACCAATTACTAGGGACTTACAAGGGCACTCCAGATCCCAATCAGTGATGTGCCTAAGGCACATGGAGACCCTTTTAAAGAGGAAACAGCTAGGCTGGGGTTCTGAATAGTAGGGCCCCAGCCAGACTAATGTCGAAAACCAGTGAAGCATCAGCAAAAAGTGGGGGTACCCATGTGAAGCAGATCCTACTCTCCTACAAGAGTTAGGGCCTGGTTGTTCGTAATCGCTATCCGAACTCACCGAAGAATCGGAAAAAGTAGTATAATTCCTTCTCCCCCTGTAGCCACCTCGGCCTCTGCCTACAAACCGTCCTTGAGTATCCTGTTTATAGTAATCTTCATTAAGATAGGGGTAGGTACTTTTCTTGTCGTAGAACCGGATATCTTTTGAGAGTTTCTCAAGCTTTTTGTTCTGTGTTGTTGTTTCAAAATATAATTAGTGGACAGCATACGCCAGGCCAACTTCTCACATTGGTGTGCAGCGTGTGGGATTCCAGCTTGCTATTGTTTTACCAGATAATCTCAATTGAATTGATCAACTGAAAACCACTAAGGGTACCTAAGGTACATATAAATCAAGCTTAGTAATACAGTAAGTTCTACTGAACTTAGAGTTGTGTGTTAAGGGACAGCACACCCTTTCTACAACTCAAGAGAGTTTAGTAGGCCACACTAGAGTAGGTAGTACATACACCACACCTCACTAGTGATGTCTTCAAAGCCAGGACCCAGTGAGTCCTTGCCAGAAGCCAGTGGGCTTCTTCCCTCCAAGTATGATAAACTCCCATTCTTGGAATTGAGAGCCTTATGCACTACTAGGAAGTTGAAGACAGGCAAAAGTGCCAGCACCCAACACCTCAGGGAGGTGTTACTAGCTGATGATCTCAGCAGGCCCCTAGGGTCTGAAGGTGTAGGCAAGGAGGGTGGGGCAGTAGATGAGGAAGGGGCCAGGGGTGAAGAAACCCAGGCCCCCCCCCTCTGAAACTGGCCAGGAACGTGAAAATGACCTTGTCCTGGAAAATCCAATTCCTCCTGTGGAGGAGGAGGAGGGAGAGGATCAGACTGACCTCCCCTTTGTCCCCCCAGGAAGAGTTCTGAGTGTGCCCATAAGGTCTAGGTCTCCTTCTCAGGAGTCTAACCACTCTGACACCTCAATAGGGACCTCTGTCTCCTCTCATAGGAGGGAATCCTCTCATGAGAGGAGAAAGAGACTGATTCAATATGAGCAAGCTCAGCTTGAACTCAGGAAACAGCAATTGGCTATAGACAGGGAGTCCCTAGATCTCTATAGAGAGAGACAAAAGTTGGGACTAGAGTCCCATGGTGGCAGCAGTTTCCCCAAAGATAGGGAAAGGTCTTATGACCATAGAAACCTGAGCAAGATTGTCCCTCCCTACCAGAGTGGGGATGATATCCACAAATGGATAACTGCTCTAGAGAGGGCCTGTAAAGTACAGAGGGTCCCTCAGGAGCAGTGGGCAGCAATCTTGTGGCTCTCCTTTGCAGACAAAGGTAGAGACAAGCTCCTCACTGTTAGAGAGGAGGATGCTGATAATTACAAAGTCTTGAAGAGTGCTCTAATTGATGGGTTTGGCCTAACCACTGAACAATACAGGTTAAAGTTCAGGGATACCCAAAAAGCACAGACTCAAGACTGGGTGGACTTTGTTGATTGTTCTGCCAAGGCTCTGGAAGGTTGGTTATTGGGCAGTAAGGTATGTGACTTCACAGGATTGTACAATCTGATAATGAGGGAGCAGATTCTTAATAACTGTCAAAATCAGCTGTTGCATCAGCACCTGGTAGACTCTGATCTGACCTCTCCCCAAGAATTGGGAAAGAAGGCAGACAAATGAGTCAGAACCAGGGTGAAGCAGAAGGTACAGAACCAAGGTGGTGACCCTAAGAAGCAAGATTCGAAAACCTCTGATAAGGGTGGGGAGAAGGGTAAAGATCAAAAGTCTTCACAAGGCCCCCAAAAATCTTCTTCAGGTCGGGATTCACAGTCTACCAAAGGGAAAGGCCAAAGAAAACCATAGTGCGAGGTCTGTAAGCAAAAGACCCACTGGACCAGTGATTGCACCAAGTCCCAAGACTCGACTCTAGCCCCCACCAATGCCCCTAAGGCACCTGCTCCCCCTAGTGCAGTTACAGTTGGTGGTGGGACTACACAAGCCAAGGGTTTAGTAGGGTTGACCCTGGGTAAGGAGATGAGCTCTGACCTAGTCAGAGAACTCACTCAGGCTGTCCTAGTCTGTGATGGAGGCATGGATATGACCTCCTCTGTGAGTCCCAGTAATCTGGGCAAGTACAGACAACATCCTTTGATCAATGGAAGAGAGGCTTTGGCCTTTAGGGACACAGGGGCAAGTGTCACCATGGTGACACAAGACCTTGTGAATCCTGGGCAGATTATACTTGGTGAAATGTACCAAGTGACCAATGCTAGCAACGTCAGAACAGACCATACTCTGGCAGTTGTTAACTTCTCCTGGCGAGGGGTAACTGGCCTTAAGAAGGTTGTGGTAAGTGCAGACCTACCCGTTGAATGCTTGCTTGGCAATGACTTAGAAACTTCAGCTTGGGCAGAAGTGGAGCTCAGGACCCATGCAGAAATGCTGGGCATCCCTGCAGATGTGTTTGCTGTGACCAGGTCACAAGCCAAAATGTCTAGCACTGAACAGGCCTTGGATTCTGGAATAATGGACCAAGTGCCTTCCAAGAAGAGGAGTAGTAGGGTAAAGGCAGTGCCTTCTCCCTTGGCTCAGAAGGAAGATCAGTCCCTTGAGGGGATGATCTCAGTCCTGAGGAAGGAACTGTCCCAGAGGAGCTTGAACCTGACCAGGTTGAGTTCTTGGGGACAGGGGACCTTCCAGGGCAGATCTGAGCCAGGAGCAGCAGAGCTGCCCCTCTCTTGAACCCCTCAGACAGCAAGCTGCTGCTGAGGCTGCTGGGAAAGCTAGTGGTCCCCATACTGTGTATTGGGATGATGGACTCTTGTACTCAGAGTCTAGAGACCCCAAGCCTGGTGCTACCAGGAGGCTGGTTATACCTCTGAAGTTCAGGGGCTTCCTATTGACCCTAGCCCATGATATTCCCGTAGCAGGTCACCTGGGCCAGAACAAGACTTGGGACAGAATTGTCCCTCACTTTCACTGGCCCCACATGTCTGAAGACACCAAGGAGTTTTGTCGCTCCTGTGTAACCTGCCAGGCCAGTGGCAAGGCAGGTGGCACTACAAAGGCCCCCTGATACCACTACCTGTGGTGGGGGTTCCCTTTGAAAGGGTGGGGATTGACATTGTTGGTCCCATGGATCCCCAAACAGCATCTGGGCACAGGTTTATCCTGGTGGTAGTGGATCATGCCACCAGGTACCCAGAGGCTATTCCCCTTAGGACCACTACAGCACCTGTGGTGGCAAGGGCCCTCCTGGGAATTTTCTCAAGAGTGGGCTTCCCTAAGGAGGTTGTATCAGACAGGGTTGCAAACTTTATGTCTGGATACTTAAAAGCAATGTGGAAGGAGTGTGGAGTGACTTACAAGTTCACCACACCCTATCACCCACAATGCAATGGTTTAGTTGAGAGATTCAACAAAACCTTGAAGGGCATGATTAAAGGGCTCCCAGAAAAGCTTAGGCGAAGATGGGACATACTCTTGCCCTGCCTTTTATTTGCGTACAGGGAGGTGCCTCAAAAGGGGTTGGCTACAGCCCTTTTGAACTTTTGTTTGGTCACCCTGTCAGGGGTCCACTGTGCTTGGTGAAGGAAGGATGGGAGTTACCTCTCAAGCCCCCAAAGCAAGACATAGTGGACTACGTACTTGGTCTCCGCTCCCGGATGGCTGAGTATATGAAAAAGGCAACTAAAAACCTTGAGGCTAGCCAGGAACTTCAAAAGGCCTGGCATGACCAAAAGGCTGTACTGACTGTTTACCAGCCAGGACAGAAGGTGTGGGTGTTGGAGCCAGTGGCCCCAGCAGCTCTCCAAGACAAATGGAGTGGACCCCACACCATTGTTGAGCAGAAGGGTGAGGTTACCTACTTAGTAGACCTAGGAACACCCAGGAGTCCCCACAGGGTTCTCCATGTCAACAGGTTAAAACCATATGTGGACAGGGCAGACATGGGCTTGCTCATGGCTACTGATGAGGGACAGGAGGAAGAGAGTGACCCACTCCCTGACCTGCTCTCACAGAACCCTGGTGATGGGTCAGTGGATGGTGTAGCCTTGGCAGGCAGCCTCACTACCCAGCAGCAGACTGATTGCAGACAGGTGCTCAATCAGTTCAGACACATATTCTCACTGACACCCAGTCAGACTACCTGGTGCACTCATGAAGTGGACACTGGGGACAGTCTGCCTATTAAAAATAAGATTTATAGGCAACCTGACCATGTCAGGGACTGTATCAGGACAGAAGTCCAGAAGATGTTGGATTTGGGAGTTATTGAACCCTCAGATAGCCCTTGGGCTAGTCCAGTGGTCCTTGTGCCAAAACCTCACACCAATGGTGGGAAAAGAGAGATGAGGTTTTGTGTGGACTACAGGGGTCTCAATGCAGTCACTAGGACTGATGCCCATCCAATACCAAGGGCAGATGAGCTAATAGACACTTTGGCCTCAGCCAAGTATCTAAGCACATTTGACCTGACAGCTGGCTACTGGCAGATCAGACTAGCTGATGATGCAAAGCCAAAGACAGCATTCTCAACCCCTAGTGGGCATTATCAATTTGTGGTGATGCCCTTTGGTCTGAAGAATGCACCTGCCACTTTTCAGAGGTTGGTGAATACAGTCCTTACAGGTCTGGAAGCCTATAGTGCAGCATATCTAGATGATATTGCTGTCTTTAGCTCCACCTGGGAGGATCACCTGGTCCACCTCAGAAATGTTTTACAGGCCCTGCAGAAAGCAGGCCTGACTATCAAGGCCACCAAGTGCCAGATAGGGCAGAGTCAGGTTGTGTACCTGGGCCACCTTGTGGGTGGAGGCCAGGTTCAACCACTGCAGAGCAAGATCCAGACCATAATGGACTGGACTGCTCCAACTACCCAGACTCAGGTGAGAGCCTTCTTAGGCCTGACTGGGTACTATAGGAGATTTGTCAAGGGGTATGGATCAATAGTGACACCTCTGAATGACTTAACTTCCAAGAAAATGCCCAAAAAGGTTCAGTGGACAGTTAGCTGTCAAAAGGCATTTGATGACCTAAAGCATGCCATGTGCACTGCTCCCATTCTACAGAGTCCTGATTACTCCAAGAAGTTCATTGTTCAAACTGATGCATCTGAATTGGGGGTAGGGGCTGTACTGTCACAATTGAATGATGAAGGTCAGGATCAGCCAGTAGCTTTTATTAGCAGAAGGCTGACCCCTAGAGAGAAACGTTGGTCAGCCATTGAGAGGGAGGGCTTTGCTGTGGTCTGGGCTCTGAAGAAGTTGAGGCCATACTTGTTTGGTACTCACTTCCTTGTTCAAACAGAGCATAAGCCCCTCTTATGGCTAAAACAAATGAAGGGTGAAAACTCCAAACTGCTTAGGTGGTCCATTTCCCTACAGGGGATGGACTTCACAGTGGAACATAGACCTGGGAGTAACCATGCCAATGCAGATGGACTCTCTAGGTACTTCCACTTAGAACATGAAGACTTAACTGGGCAAGGTTAGTTTAATGTCCCTACGTTTGGGGGGGTTGTGTAGAAGAGTAGGATCTGCTTCACATGGGTACCCCCACTTTTTGCTGATGCTTCACTGTTTTTCGACCTTAGTCTGGCTGGGGCCCTGCTAATCAGAACCCCAGCCTAGCTGCTTCCTCTTTAAAATGGTTTCCATGTGCCTTAGGCACATCTCTGATTGGAATCTGGAGTGCCCTTATAAGTCCCTAGTATATGGTATACTATGTACCCAGGGCATAGGTACCTCAGAGGCCTACCAGGGGCTGCAGCATGTATTGTGCCACCCCTGGAAGGCCATCCAAACTGACACCACAGGTCTGCTACTGCAGCCTGGGTAAGGTGGTGCATGCACCACTTACTGTGATATAGGCTACCTATATCACTACATACATACACACATATAAACCTATAAGTCACTCCTATGGCAGGCCTTATCAATCCTGAAGGCAGAGTGCGTGGTTCCTATGTGAGAGGGTGCCCCTGCATGAGCTGGGCCCCTCTGCAGCGTTCGGAGACCCTTCTCTGATGCTGTTTGTAGTGCAGCCCGACCATATACTCTTAAGCGCATTATAACCTCGCGTTAAATGCTAACTTTGGGATGGCTGCACGGAAACATGTCGTGTTTGGTGTCAAACATCTTGGAATACTACCCCCGCCAGTTCTGGCGGCGGGGGTAGCATTCCACCCTTCTAGAGGGAAAGACATGTACACACCGGTATACCCGGTACTGACTTTCCAGAGCCCTGGCATCACAAAATGGATGCCGCTGCCACAGACACTGAGTCTGGCCTCCTGCTGCTGACCGAAACTCCGGCAGGGGAGGCCTGGACAATAGGTTTCCTGTCCCAGGGAGGTGTGACCACCTCCCCAGACAGATTAGTGTGTATTGGTGCTGGGCGGGAGCACTCTCGGGTGCTTTGAAGTCCTGCACTGGGGGCACACTTGGTGTCCCTGTGCAGACCCCAGTTCAAACCGGCTCAGGGGCTTCCAGCCCCTGCTCTGGCGCGAAACTGGACAAAGGGAAAGGGGTGTAACCACCGCTCTGCCCTGGCCCTCCCATAGGTAGGGCCACAGAGTATGTCCAACCCCCTACCTTAGTATAAGTAGGGGACCCCAGTCCTTAGGACTTTAGATTTACCTGGACGAAACTCTGATACAGAATCCTGGACCTTCGACGCTCTACTTCAAGATTAGAGGACTGAAGAATCTCCCTTGGGGTCAAGGAGTGATTCCCCTGCTTGGCAGGCACCAAAGAAGCAATTGTCCGGTCTGCATCGCTGAAGCTCCCGTCGGATGCCGAAGTCTTTGCATCACCAGAGGTGGATTTCCAATCTTCCCTGAGGATGCCCTGAGTCCCCAGCAAAGCTGAGGCCCGTAGCTGTCGTGGGTAATTTGGAACCATGACCACCGGACAGCGAACGCATTTGCAAGTGCATCCTCTTCTGGGTCTCCCACGAAGTCGTGCTCTGGGCTCCGAGTAGCCCCAGCCTCCAGCACCAACTGCACCGAAGATCACTGGCCTCCACTCCACGAGTGTCCTGTGAGCCAGCTCCACGTGCATCGACTCGAGGCTCCTTTGCGGTCGCTAGTCCATTGGCTAGTAGGCCCTCCCGAAGGCCAATCTTTTTCTGCTTGGGCTCCCTGGTTGCTACAGGCGTGCCCTGACTTATCCTTGCTGGGTGAGTCCCCCAGACCTTGCTGGTCTGCAACATCGTCCTTCTTCCATTTCCATGAGACTTGCCGTTGCCAAGGTTTGTTGGGTCCAATCCGGTCGCCAACACCCCTGCAATCGACAATCGTCATGGGGCAGCTCGAATCCAGCTCCTGGTCATTGTCGACACCTCCTGGACATCGTTGCTGAAGAGTCAAGACGAACGTCAACCTCCCTGAAGCACTCGACATCGGTGGGCATCTGCTCATCGCCTTCCTGGTCACTGGCTAGTGACCCAGACTCTGTCCCCTCTGCTTTCAGGTTCTTCAGATCTTTGATTCACCTTTGGATCCACCCGAACACTTTCGACTTGGCCGCCAGCAGCACTTTGCAGCAGATCGCCATTGAAAGCGACGACGAAACCCGACCCCGAAAGACACCTATGCACCCGGCTCCCCTGGGTGAGGTAACTCGAGTACTCCGGTGCTCCCGTGGGTATTGACACTAGAACAGCCTAGTTCTCAAAGGGTTTGCTCCAAGTCCTCCTCTAAGTGTCCCTTTTCTTTTAAATTCTAATCGTGACTTTCCCCATAGAAGTTAACGGCGATTCGCGGCTGTGTTCATACACTGCACGCGTCCCCCGTGGGTCCCCTGTGTCACTACCTTGGGTGGTTCCTTGTGGTCCAAGCACTTCTACAGGCTCTAGGCCCTGTGTCTAGCTCAGTCGTGGTTATTATACCACTTTATTGGTATATGGTTTGTGTGAGAAGTTGGCCTGGTATATGCTGTTCACTAATTAAAGTGGACACCTTGCACCAGGGCAAATCGACTCTTATGGTAGATAGGTTTAAGACAACCTTTTAAAGAAAGCTATCCTAGTGGTAGCTGTGGAGAGCAGCCTTCAGGCTAAGTCTCGGAGGAATGTAAAGCAGCTTGTTTTACCATATAATCTCTTGAATCACCAAATGAAAAGACACCACACAGGTATATATATCAAATATATATGTATTTATTTCTAAATAACTCTCTACTAATCTCTTTATGAGATTAGAAGACAAACATATGCACAAATCAACGTTTCACAATAAGTTAAGCACACAATATGGCTGGGGCCCTAGGGGCGTACCAGACCATATACTAAGTAAGAGACTTAGAAACAACGACTTGCAGGGAGACAAGGCCTAGGGCCTTCAGAAGTGCTGGGGCCTCACAAAACCACCCAAGGCAGGTAAGTAAAGGACCCACGGGGGACGCGTGCAGTGTGGATACACAGGCGCGAATCGCCGTTAACTTCAATGGGGCAAGTCGCGGTTGGAAATAAGGAGTTTTAGGATACTTCGGGAGAACCTACAAGCAAGTCACTTACAGGGTAAGTAGTTCTAGGGCCCACACCCACAGGAGCACCGTAGTGCTGGAGTTACCTCACCCAGGGAAGCCGGGTGCACAGGTGTCCTTTGGTGTCGGGTCGCGGCGTCGTTTTCAATGGCGAACAAAGAAGACTTGCTGCTTGCGGGAGCTGAAGAAGTGTCCGGTGGAATCCAAGCCTGGATTCTGAAGAAGGATGACCTGAAAGCAGAGGGGACAGTGTTCAAAGTCACTTGGCAGTGACCCGGGGCAAAGAAGATGGATGCCCACCGTCGTCGGTTGATTCAGGTCGGTTGCGGGTGCCTTGACTCTTCAGCCACGTGGTCCAGGAGGTGTCGACGACGACCAGGAGCTGGATTCTGTGTGTCCCTCGACGTCTGCAGCTGACTGCGGTGTCGGCAACTCGATAGGAGCCAACAAGCCTTGGCAGCAGCAAGTCTCGGGGAGATGAAGAAAAGTCGATGGCACAGACCAGCAAGGTCTGAGGGACTCACCCAGCGAGGGTAAGTCAGGGCAGGCCTGGAGCAACCAGGGGAGCCCTTTGGTTTCTTTAAGAAGTCTTCTGGGGACCCACAAGCCAGCGGGCAAGGGATCGCGAAGACACCTCGGGCGGAATCACTCAACAGGGGCCCACGGTCACTCGGGACGGTGTAGGCCTCTGATCTTCGGAGGGATTCCTGCTGGAGGTCGGGACCACACGTGGTCCAAAGCACAAGTTCGTAGAACGTTGTGAAGGGGTTGCACTCGACAATAGTGCACGGTACCCAGGGGTCGCGGTTCCTCGTTACTCGTGGGGTCCACTTGCCTCAGCTTCGCTGGGGACTCACGATGGCCTGGGAGAGGTCAGGAAATCCACTTCTTGGGCTGCAGGGACTTCGTACTCCGGCGGGAGCGGCGTAGTTTGCGACCGTCGTTGTCGTTTTTGGTGCCTGCCAAGCAGGGGAGTCACTCCTTGACTCCAAGGGAGATTCTTCTGTCTTCCAAAGGTAGTGGAACGTCGAAGGGCCAGGATTCTTCTGTAGAGCGTCGTCCAGGGGTTATCTGCTTTGCAATGGCAAGGTTCCCCCTCTTATACTAAAAAGAGGGGATGGACTAGCTCTATGACCCCACCTATGGGAGGGTCAAGGGAGGGGGTGGCTACACCCACTTCCCTTTGTCCAGTTTCGCGCCAGAGCAGGGGCAGGTAGCCCCTGAGCTGGTTTGAACTGGCATATGCACAGAGGAGCCTTCTGCTCCCCCAGTGCAGGACTTCAAAGCACTCTAAGAGTGCACCCACCCAGCCCCAATACACTAAACCCTGTCTGGAAGGTGGTTACACCTCCCTGTGACAGGATGCCTATTGTTGGGCTTCCTCCACTGCGAGTTTCGGTCATCAGCAGGAGGGCAGCCCAGTGTCTGTGACTGGTGGCATCCATTTTGTGATGCCAGGGCTCTTTAGGATTCTACCGCGTTTCCACAGCAGGTACATGTCTTCTCCCTCTAGAAGGGTGGAATGCTACCCCCGCCGCCAAGATTGGCGGGGGGTAGTATTCCAAGATGTTTGACACCAAACACGACATGTTTTGATGCAGCCATTCCAAAGTTAGCATTTACCGCGAGGATATAATGCACTTAAATAGTATATGGTTTAACCGCATCCACAAACAGCACCAGAGAATAGACTCTGAGAGCTGCAGAGGGGCCCTGCTCAGGCAGAGGCACCCCCTCACATAGAAGCCAAGCACCCTGCCCTCAGGATTGATAGGGCCTGCCTTAGGGGTGACTGATAGGTTTATATGTGTGTGCAGGAGAGATATAGGAAACCTATATCTCAGTGAGGGGTGCTAGCACCACCTCACCCAGGCTGCAGTAGCAGGCCTGTGGTGTCAGATTTAGACTGCTTCCCAGGGGTGGCATAACACATGCTGCAGCCCCTGGTAGGCCTGTGAAGTACCTATGCCCTTGGCACCTAAGGTACCATATACTAGGGACTCATAAGGCACCACAGTATCCAATCACTAGTGCACCTAGAGTGCACTCCATGTCGTTTAGAGAGAACAGGGAGGCTGGGGCCCTGATTGGCAGGGACCCAGCCAGACTATAGCCAGAAACCAGTGCTAACATCAGAAAAAAAGTGGGGGCAACATAAGAGGCAGATCCTACTCTCCTACACAACCCCCCCAAACGTAGGGACACTAAACTAACCTTGACCAGTTGAGTCTTCGTGTTCAAAGTGGAAATACCTTGAGAGTCCATCTGCATTGGCATGTTGGGTCCCAGGCCTATGTTCCACTGTATAGTCCATCCCCTGTAGGGAAATGGACCACCTCAAAAGTTTTGGGTTTTCACCTTTCATCTGCTTTAGCCATAGGAGGGGCTTGTGGTCAGTCTGAACTATGAAGTGAGTACCAAACAAGTATGGCCTCAGCTTCTTCAGGGCCCATACCACAGCAAAGGCCTCCCTCTCTATAGCTGACCAACGTTTCTCTCTAGGGGTCAGCCTTCTGCTAATAAAAGCTACTGGCTGGTCTTGACCTTCATCATTCAGTTGAGACAGTACAGCTCCCACACCCAGCTCAGAAGCATCTGTTTGGACAATGAACTTTTTGGTGTAGTCTGGACTCTGTAAGATGGGGGCAGTGCACATGGCCTGCTTTAGGTCTTCAAATGCCTTTTGACAGCTAGCTGTCCACTGAACCTTTTTTGGCATTTTCTTAGAGGTAAGATCATTCAAGGGGGTCACTATAGATCCATATCCCTTGACAAACCTCCTATAGTACCCAGTCAGGCCTAAGAAGGCTCTCACCTGTGTCTGGGTGGTTGGAGCAACCCATTCCAGTATGGTTTGGATTTTGCTCTGCAAAGGCTGAACCTGGCCTCCACCTACAAGGTGGCCCAGGTACACAACCTGACTCTGCCCTATCTGGCACTTGGTGGCCTTGATAGTGAGGCCTGCTTTCTGCAGGGCCTCCAAAACATTTCTGAGGTGGACCAGGTGATCCTGCCAGGAGGAACTAAAGACAGCAATATCATCTAGATAAGCTGAGCAATAAGTTTCCATCCCTGCCAGAACTTTATTCACCAACCTCTGAAAAGTGGCAGGTGCATTTTTCAATCCAAAGGGCATCACCACAAAGTGGTAGTGCCCACCAGGGGTCGAAAATGCTGTTTTGGCTTTTGCATCATCAGCTAATCTGATTTGCCACTAGCCAGCTGTTAGGTCAAATGTGCTTAGATACTTGGCTGAGGCCAAAGTATCAATCAGCTCATCTGCCCTTGGTATGGGATAGGCATCAGTCCTAGTGACTGCATTGAGGCCTCTGTAGTCTACACAAAACCTCATTTCTTTCTTACCACCCTGGGTATGAGGCTTGGGTACTAGGACTACTGGGCTAGCCCAAGGGCTATCTGAAGGCTCAATCACGCCTAACTCCAACATTTTCTGGACTTCAGTCCTGATACAGTCCCTGACATGGTCAGGTTGCCTGTAGATTTTATTCTTGACAGGCAGACTGTCCCCAGTGTCCACCTCATGGGTGCACCAGGTAGTCTGACTAGGGGTCAGGCTAAACATATGTCTAAACTGTTGCAGAACTTGTCTGCACTCAGTTTGCTGAGGGTCAGTGAGGCTGCTTGCCAAAGCAACACCATCTACTGACCCATCATCAGGGTTCTGAGAGAGCAGGTCAGGGAGAGGGTCACTCTCCTCCTCCTGGTCCTCATCAGTTGCCATGAGCAAGCCCATGTCAGCCCTGTCAACATATGGCTTTAATCTGTTGACATGAAGCACCCTTAGGGGGCTCCTGGGAGTTCCAAGATTCACCAGATAGGTGACTTCTCCCTTCTGTTCAACTATTGTATGGGGGCCACTCCACTTGTCCTGGAGGGCTGCTGGGGCCACTGGCTCCAACACCCACACTTTCTGTCCTGGCTGGTATACAGTCAGCACAGCCTTTGGTCATGCCAAGCTTTTTGCAATTCTTGGCTGGCCTCCAGGTTTTTGGTTGCCTTTTTCATGTACTCTGCCATCCGGGAGCGGAGACCAAGTACATAGTCCATCACATCTTGTTTGGGGGCTTGAGAGGTAACTCCCAGCCCTCTTTTACCAAACATAGTGGACCTCTCACAGGATGCCCAAACAGAAGCTCAAATGGGCTGTAACCAACCCCCTTCTGTGGAACCTCTCTGTAGGCAAACAACAGGCAAGGAAGAAGAAGGTCCCATTTCCGCCTAAGCTTCTCTGGGAGTCCTTTAATCATTCCTTTCAAGGTTTTGTTGAAGCGTTCAACTAAACCATTGCATTGTGGGTGATAGGGGGTGGTGAACTTATAAGTTACACCACACTCCTTCCACATTGCTTTCAGATATCCTGACATGAAGTTGGTACCTCTGTCAGAAATGACCTCCTTTGGAAAACCCACTCTGGAGAAAACTCCAATGAGGGCTCTTGCCACCACAGGTGCTGTGGTGGTCCTCAGAGGAATCGCCTCTGGGTACCTGGTGGCATGATCCACTACCACCAGGATAAATCTGTGCCCAGATGCAGTCTGAGGGTCAAGGGGACCGACAATGTCAATCCCTACCCTTTCAAAGGGTACCCCCACCACAGGTAGTGGTATCAGGGGGCCTTTGTTGTGCCACCTGCCTTACCACTGGCTTGGCAAGTGAAACAGGAGCGACAAAACTCCTTTGTGTCCTCTGACATATGTGGCCAATGAAAATGTGGAACAAGCCTGTCCCAGGTCTTGTTTTGGCCCAAGTGACCTGCTAAAGGGATATCATGTGCTAAGGTCAAGAGGAACCCCTAAACTTCTGAGGTATTACCAACCTCCTGGTGGCTCCAGGGGCTGGGTCTCTACCCTCAGAATATAGGAGTCCCTCATCCCAATAAACTTTATGGGACCCACTAGCACTCCCAGCAGCCTCAGCAGCAGCCTGCTGTCTGAGGGGTTCAAGAGAGGGGCAGCACTGTTGCTCCTTGCTCAGATCTTCCCTGGAAGGGCCCCCTGCCCCCAAGAACTCAACCTGGTCAGGTTCAAGTCCCTCTGGGGCAGTTCCTTCTTCAGGTTCTGCTTCACCTCCCTCTGGAAGTGAATCCTTGATCTGAGACAGAGGGGAAGGCACTGCCTTAACCCTACTGCTCCTCCTCTTGGGAAGCATCTGGTCCATTGTTCCAGGATCCAGAGCTGGTTCAGTGTCATGCATTTTTGCTTGTGACCTGGTCACAGCAAATACCTCTGCAGGGATGCCCAACATCTCAGCATGAGTCCATAACTCTACTTCACACCAGGCTGAAGTCTCTAGATCATTGCCCAACAGACATTCTACAGGGAGGTCTGCACTGACTACAACTTTCTTGAGGCCAGTTACCCCTCCCCAGGAGAAATTCACAACTGCCAGACTATGGTTGGTCTGGACATTGCTTGCATTGGTCACCTGGTACATTTCACCCAGGATGATCTGTCCAGGGTCCACTAGGTCCTCTGCCACCATGGTGACACTAGCACCTGTGTCCCTAAATGCCAAAGCCTGTTTGCCATTTATCAAAGGCTGCTGTTTGTACTTGCCCAGATTACTGGGGCTTACTAGGAAGGACATATCAATGTTTCCCTCACAAATCAGCATTGCCTGAGTGGTCACTCTGACTAGGTCAGAATCCACTTCAGAACCCAGGGTCAACCCTACTACACCCTTATTCTGCGTTCCACCTCCACCAGTAGCTGAGCTAGGGGGCACAGTTGCCTTAGGGGCAGGAGTGGTGGTGGTTTGGTCTTTGGACTTGGTACAATCAGAAGTCCAGTGCCCTTTCTGTTTACAGAATTTGCACCAGGGCTTCTTTTGGCCTTTTCCCTTGTTGGACTGTGACTCCCCACCAGATGCAGATTTTTGGGGCCCTTGTGAAGACTTCTGGTCTTTTGACTTATCCCCACCTTTCTCAGAGCCTTTAGGATCTTGCTTCTTAGTGTCACCCCCTTGGTTCTGGGTTTTCTGCCTCACCCTGGTTCTGACCCATTTGTCTGCCTTCTTTCCCAATTCTTGGGGAGAGGTCAGATCAGAGTCCACCAGGTACTGATGCAACAACTGGTTCTGGCAATTATTTAGGATCTGTTCTCTCATCATCAGATTATACAATCCCTTGAAATCAGTAACCCTACTGCCAACCAGCCAACCCTCTAGAGCCTTGGTTGCACAATCAACAAAGTCAGTCCAGTCCTGAGTCTGTGCCTTCTGGGTATCTCTGAACTTTAACCTGTACTGCTCAGTGGTTAAGCCAAACCCATCTATCAGTGCACTCTTCAGGACCTCATAATCATCAGCATCCTCCTCTCTAACAGTGAGGAGCTTGTCTCTTCCTTTATCTGAAAAGGAGAGCCACAAGATTGCTGCCCACTGCTTTTGGGGGACCTGCTGTACTCTACAGGCCCTCTCCATAGCAGTTATCCACTTGTGGATATCATCCCCACTCTGGTAGGGAGGAACAACCTTGCTCAGGTTCCTATGGTCAGGAATATATTCTCTGCCTCTAGGGACACTGTTGCTGCCACCAGGGGGTTCTAACCCCTCTTTTCTAGAAGCTCTCTGGATCTCCAGGGCTTCCCTATCCAGTGCCAACTGCTTGGTTCTGAGGGCCACTCTGGCTTCCTCATACTGGAGCAGTTTGCACCTTCTCTCAGAGGAGGTCTCTCTTAAGGAAAAGTATGAGCTCCTCTGCTGGACAAATTCTCTGCCAGAGTGATAAGAGTGGTCAGATTCCCTGGAAGGGGATCTGTGCCTCTCCTCCTCTCTGTCAGTTCCCTTAGGGAGAATTCCTGTGTCCTTTTCAGGCCCCTTGAAGCCTGGCCCTTCAATCACAGAGTCTTGGTCATTCTGATTTTCATCATCTGACCCAGATACTATGACTGACCCACCCACTGATTCAAACCCTTTAGCTCCTAGAGCCAATCTCAGGTCATCTGCTGTCAGCAGATCTATCAGGTGCAGGGTTGAGGGACTCTGTCCTAGTCTCAGGTGTCTGTCAACACACATGGCTCTCAAGTCAGAGAAAGCCATGTCCTTATACTGAGGCTGAGTGGATCCACTGGGTCCACCCTTTAAGGACATTCTAGTGTTGTGCAGTGTTGTACTACCTACACTAGTTTGTGGCCTACTGATCCTAGCTTGAGCTGTGGAAAGGGTGTGCTATCCCTTGGCACACAGCTCTAAGTTCAGTAGAACTTATTGATACTAAGCTTGACTTTATATGTACCTTGAGTACCTATAATGGTTTTCAGTTAGTAATTCAAATAGAGATTTTCTGGTAAAACAATGGCAAGCTGGAATCCCACACGCTGCCCACCAATGTGAGAAGTTGGCCTGGTATATGCTGTTCACTAATTAAAGTGGACACCTTGCACCAGGGCAAATCGACTCTTATGGTAGATAGGTTTAAGACAACCTTTTAAAGAAAGCTATCCTAGTGGTAGCTGTGGAGAGCAGCCTTCAGGCTAAGTCTCGGAGGAATGTAAAGCAGCTTGTTTTACCATATAATCTCTTGAATCACCAAATGAAAAGACACCACACAGGTATATATATCAAATATATATGTATTTATTTCTAAATAACTCTCTACTAATCTCTTTATGAGATTAGAAGACAAACATATGCACAAATCAACGTTTCACAATAAGTTAAGCACACAATATGGCTGGGGCCCTAGGGGCGTACCAGACCATATACTAAGTAAGAGACTTAGAAACAACGACTTGCAGGGAGACAAGGCCTAGGGCCTTCAGAAGTGCTGGGGCCTCACAAAACCACCCAAGGCAGGTAAGTAAAGGACCCACGGGGGACGCGTGCAGTGTGGATACACAGGCGCGAATCGCCGTTAACTTCAATGGGGCAAGTCGCGGTTGGAAATAAGGAGTTTTAGGATACTTCGGGAGAACCTACAAGCAAGTCACTTACAGGGTAAGTAGTTCTAGGGCCCACACCCACAGGAGCACCGTAGTGCTGGAGTTACCTCACCCAGGGAAGCCGGGTGCACAGGTGTCCTTTGGTGTCGGGTCGCGGCGTCGTTTTCAATGGCGAACAAAGAAGACTTGCTGCTTGCGGGAGCTGAAGAAGTGTCCGGTGGAATCCAAGCCTGGATTCTGAAGAAGGATGACCTGAAAGCAGAGGGGACAGTGTTCAAAGTCACTTGGCAGTGACCCGGGGCAAAGAAGATGGATGCCCACCGTCGTCGGTTGATTCAGGTCGGTTGCGGGTGCCTTGACTCTTCAGCCACGTGGTCCAGGAGGTGTCGACGACGACCAGGAGCTGGATTCGGTGTGTCCCTCGATGTCTGCAGCTGACTGCGGTGTCGGCAACTCGATAGGAGCCAACAAGCCTTGGCAGCAGCAAGTCTCGGGGAGATGAAGAAAAGTTGATGGCACAGACCAGCAAGGTCTGAGGGACTCACCCAGCGAGGGTAAGTCAGGGCAGGCCTGGAGCAACCAGGGGAGCCCTTTGGTTTCTTTAAGAAGTCTTCTGGGGACCCACAAGCCAGCGGGCAAGGGATCGCAAAGACACCTCGGGCGGAATCACTCAACAGGGGCCCACGGTCACTCGGGACGGTGTAGGCCTCTGATCTTCGGAGGGATTCCTGCTGGAGGTCGGGACCACACGTGGTCCAAAGCACAAGTTCGTAGAACGTTGTGAAGGGGTTGCACTCGACAATAGTGCACGGTACCCAGGGGTCACGGTTCCTCGTTACTCGTGGGGTCCACTTGCCTCAGCTTCGCTGGGGACTCACGATGGCCTGGGAGAGGTCAGGAAATCCACTTCTTGGGCTGCAGGGACTTCGTACTCCGGCGGGAGCGGCGTAGTTTGCGACCGTCGTTGTCGTTTTTGGTGCCTGCCAAGCAGGGGAGTCACTCCTTGACTCCAAGGGAGATTCTTCTGTCTTCCAAAGGTAGTGGAACGTCGAAGGGCCAGGATTCTTCTGTAGAGCGTCGTCCAGGGGTTATCTGCTTTGCAATGGCAAGGTTCCCCCTCTTATACTAAAAAGAGGGGATGGACTAGCTCTATGACCCCACCTATGGGAGGGTCAAGGGAGGGGGTGGCTACACCCACTTCCCTTTGTCCAGTTTCGCGCCAGAGCAGGGGCAGGTAGCCCCTGAGCTGGTTTGAACTGGCATATGCACAGAGGAGCCTTCTGCTCCCCCAGTGCAGGACTTCAAAGCACTCTAAGAGTGCACCCACCCAGCCCCAATACACTAAACCCTGTCTGGAAGGTGGTTACACCTCCCTGTGACAGGATGCCTATTGTTGGGCTTCCTCCACTGCGAGTTTCGGTCATCAGCAGGAGGGCAGCCCAGTGTCTGTGACTGGTGGCATCCATTTTGTGATGCCAGGGCTCTTTAGGATTCTACCGCGTTTCCACAGCAGGTACATGTCTTCTCCCTCTAGAAGGGTGGAATGCTACCCCCGCCGCCAAGATTGGCGGGGGGTAGTATTCCAAGATGTTTGACACCAAACACGACATGTTTTGATGCAGCCATTCCAAAGTTAGCATTTACCGCGAGGATATAATGCACTTAAATAGTATATGGTTTAACCGCATCCACAAACAGCACCAGAGAATAGACTCTGAGAGCTGCAGAGGGGCCCTGCTCAGGCAGAGGCACCCCCTCACATAGAAGCCAAGCACCCTGCCCTCAGGATTGATAGGGCCTGCCTTAGGGGTGACTGATAGGTTTATATGTGTGTGCAGGAGAGATATAGGAAACCTATATCTCAGTGAGGGGTGCTAGCACCACCTCACCCAGGCTGCAGTAGCAGGCCTGTGGTGTCAGATTTAGACTGCTTCCCAGGGGTGGCATAACACATGCTGCAGCCCCTGGTAGGCCTGTGAAGTACCTATGCCCTTGGCACCTAAGGTACCATATACTAGGGACTCATAAGGCACCACAGTATCCAATCACTAGTGCACCTAGAGTGCACTCCATGTCGTTTAGAGAGAACAGAGAGGCTGGGGCCCTGATTGGCAGGGACCCAGCCAGACTATAGCCAGAAACCAGTGCTAACATCAGAAAAAAAGTGGGGGCAACATAAGAGGCAGATCCTACTCTCCTACAGTTTGGTACGCCCCTAGGGCTCAAACGTGTATTTGTGCTATTACTGTAGATAACTAACTTATAACTTATGTACTTCGAACTCTAGCCTCATAAAGAGACTAGAGGGGTGTGTTTAGTAATAAATACATATATTTTGAATATATACCTGGTGTGGTCCTCTTTCATTTGGTCACTCAAGAGATTATAGACTGGTAAAACAAGCTGCTTTACATTCCTTCAAGACTTAGCCTGAAGGCTGCTCTCCATAGCTACCACTAGGATAGCTTTCAATAAAGGTTGTCTTTAACCTATCTCCAATAAGGGGTTGTTTGGACTGGTGCAAGGTGCCCACTATAATTAGTGGACAGCATATGCCAGGCCAACTTCTCACAGAGAAGTGCAGAAAGAAGCAACAGATGTGCAGAAAGAGGCAACCAAAGTGCAGAAAGAAGGAGCAAAAATGCAGAAAGAGGCAAGAGATGTGCAAAAAGAAGCAACAGAAATGCAAAAACAGGCTAGAGGGGTGCAGAAAGAGGCAAGAGAATTGCAGAAAGAAGCAACAGAGGTGCAGAAAGAGGCAACAGAAGTACAAAAAGAAACAACAGAAATGTAGAAACAGGCAAGAGAAGTGCAGCAAGAAGCAACAGATATGCAGAAAGAGGTAACAGAAGGGCAGACAGAAGGAGCAAAAATGCAGAAAGAGGCAAGAGATGTGCAAAAAGAAGCAACAGAAATGCAGAAACAGGCACGAGGGGTGCAGAAAGAAGCAAGAGAAGTGCTGAAAGAAGCAACAGAGGTGAAGAAAGAGGCAACAGAAGTGCAGAAAGAAGGAACAGAAATGCAGAAAGAGGCAAGAGAAGTGCAAAAAGAAGCAACAGAAATGTAGAAACAGGCAAGAGAAGTGCAGAAAGAAGCAACAGAAATGCAGAAACAGGCAAGAGGGGTGCAGAACGAAGCAAGAGAAGTGCTGAAAGAAGCAACAGAGGTGCAGAAAGAGGCAACAGAAGTGCAGAAAGAAGGAGCAAAAATACAGAAAGAGGCAAGAGATGTGCAAAAAGAAGCAACAGAAATGCAGAAACAGGCAAGAGGGGTGCAGAAAGAGGCAAGAGAAGTGCAGAAAGAAGCAGCAGAGGTGCAGAAAGAGGCATGAGAACTGCAGAAAGAAACAAGAGAGGTGAAGAAAAAAGCAAGAGAAGTGCAGAAAGTGGCATGTGAGGTGCAGAAAGAGGCAAGAGAGGTCCAGAAAAAGGCAAGAGAGGTACAGAAAGAGGCAAGTGAGGTGCAGAAACAGGCAAGAGGGTTGCAGAAAGGGGCAAGAGAAGTGCAGAAAGAGGCAACAGAAGTGCAGAAAGAAGGAACAGAAATGCAGAAAGAGGCAAGAGAAGTGCAAAAAGAAGCAACAGAAATGCAGAAACAGGCAAGAGGGGTGCAGAAAGAAGCAAGAGAAGTGCTGAAAGAAGCAACAGAGGTGCAGAAAGAGGCAACAGAAGTGCAGAAAGAAGGAGCAAAAATACAGAAAGAGGCAAGAGATGTGCAAAAGAAGCAACAGAAAGGCAGAAACAGGCAAGAGGGGTGCAGAAAGAGGCAAGAGAAGTGCAGAAAGAAGCAGCAGAGGTGCAGAAAGAGGCAAGAGAACTGCAGAAAGAAACAAGAGAGGTGAAGAAAAAAGCAAGAGAAGTGCAGAAAGTGGCATGTGAGGTGCAGAAAGAGGCAAGAGAGGTCCAGAAAAAGGCAAGAGAGGTACAGAAAGAGGCAAGTGAGGTGCAGAAACAGGCAAGAGGGTTGCAGAAAGGGGCAAGAGAAGTGCAGAAAGAGGCAACAGAAGTGCAGAAGGAAGGAACAGAAATTCAGAAAGAGGCAAGAGAAGTGCAAATAAAGAAGCAACAGAAATGCAGAAACAGGCTAGAGAAGTGCAGAAAGAAGCAACAGATGTGTAGAAAGTGTGAGAAGTTGGCCTGGCATATGCTGTCCACTAATTATAGTGGGCACCTTGCACCAGTCCAAACAACCCCTTATTGGAGATAGGTTAAAGACATCCTTTATTGAAAGCTATCCTAGTGGTAGCTATGGAGAGCAGCCTTCAGGCTAAGTCTTGAAGGAATGTAAAGCAGCTTGTTTTACCAGTCTATAATCTCTTGAGTGACCAAATGAAAGAGGACCACACCAGGTATATATTCAAAATATATGTATTTATTGCTAAACACACCCCTCTAGTCTCTTTATGAGGCTAGAGTTCGAAGTACATAAGTTATAAGTTAGTTATCTACAGTAATAGCACAAATACACGTTTGAGCCCTAGGGGCGTACCAAACCATATACCAATAAAGTGGTATAAGAACCACGACTGAGCTAGACACAGGGCCTAGAGCCTGTAGAAGTGCTTGGACCACAAGGAACCACCCAAGGTAGTGACACAGGGGACCCACGGGGGACGCGTGCAGTGTGAGAACACAGCCGCGAATCGCCGTTGACTTCTATGGGGAAAGTCGCGGTTGGAATTTTAAAGAAAAGGGACACTTAGAGGAGGACTTGGAGCAAACCCTTTTAGAACTAGGCTGTTCTAGTGTCAATACCCACGGGAGCACTGGAGTACTCGAGTTACCTCACCCAGGGGAGCCGGGTGCATAGGTGTCTTTCGGGGTCGGGTTTCGTCGTCGTTTTCAATGGCGATCTGCTGCAAAGTGCTGCTGGCGTCCAAGTCGAAAGTGTTCGGGTGGATCCAAAGGTGGATCGAAGATCTGAAGAACCTGAAAGCAGAGGGGACAGAGTCTGGGTCACTAGCCAGTGACCAGGAAGGCGATGAGCGGATGCCCACCGATGTCGAGTGCTTCAGGTAGGTTGACAGTTGTCTTGACTCTTCAGCCACGAAGTCCAGGAGGCGTCAATGATGACCAGGAGCTGGATTCGAGCTGTGTCACGACGTCTGTCGATTGCAGGGGTGTCGGCGACCGGATTGGACCCAAGAAGCTTTGGCAACGGCAAGTCTCATGGAAATGGAAGAAGGACGATGGTGCAGACCAGCAAGGTTTGTGGGACTCACCCAGCGAAGGTAAGTCAGGGCATGCCTGGAGCAACCAGGGAGCCCAAGCAGAAGAAGATTGGCCTTTGGGAGGGCCTACTAGCCAACGGACTAGTGACCGCAAAGGAGCCTTGAGTGGACGCACTTGGAGCTGGCTCACAGAACACTCGTAGAGTGGAGGCCAGTGATCTTCAGTGCAGTCGGTGCTGGAGGCTGGGGCTATTCAGAGCCCAAAGCACAACTTCGTGGGAGACCCAGAAGAGGATGCACTTACAAAAGTACGCGTTGTCCAGGGGTCATGGTTCCACATTACCCACGATAGCCACGGGCCTCAGCTTTGCTGGGGACTCAGGGTAGCCTCGGGGAAGTCTGAAAATCCACATCTGGTGATGCAAAGACTTCGGCATCCGGCGGGAGCTTCAGCGATGCAGACCGGACAATTGCTTCGTTGGTGCCTGCCAAGCAGGGGAGTCACTCCTTGACCCCAAGGGAGATTCTTCAGTCCTCTAATCTTAAAGTAGAGCGTCAAAGGTCCAGGATTCTGTGTCAGAGTTTCGTCCAGGTAAATCTAAAGTCCTAAGGACTGGGGTCCCATACTTATACCAAGTTAGGGGGTTGGACATACTCTGGGGACCCACCTATGGGAGGGTCAGGGCAGAGGGGTGGTTACACCCTTTCCCTTTGTCCAGTTTCGCGCCAGAGCAGGGGCTGGAAGCCCCTGAGCCGGTTTGAACTGGGGTATGCACAGGGACACCAAATGTGCCCCCAGTGCAGGACTTCAAAGCACCAGAGAGTGCTCCCGCCCAGCCCCAATACACACTATCCTGTCTGGGGAGGGGTTACACCTCACTGGGACAGGAAACCTATTGTCCAGGCCTCCCCTGCCGGAGTTTCGGTCAGCAGCAGGAGGCCAGACACATGTCTGTGGCAGCGGCATCCATTTTGTGATGCCAGGGCTTGGAAAGAAGTTACCAGGCAGGCCGGTGTGTACATGTCTCTCCCTCTAGAAGGGTGGAATGCTACCCCCGCCGCAAGAATTGGCGGGGGGGGGTAGTATTCCAAGATGTTTGACACCAAACACGACATGTTTCTGTGCAGCCATCCCAAAGTTAGCATTTAACGCGAGGTTATAAAGCGCTTAAGAGTATATGGTCAGTGTTAGATTTGGGAGTCTCTAGTTGGCAGAGGTAGGTACCTTTGTCCAAATAGGGACCCTTGAGTCTAGTCAGGGAAAGTAGGTACACTCCTGAAATAACCCCTGCTCACCCTCTTGGTAGCTTGGCACGAGCAGACAGGCTTAGTTCAGAGGCAGTGTGTAAAGCATTTGTGAACACATACAGTAATCAAGTGACAACACTACAAATGGACACCACACAGGTTGTATATTTATAAAAATAGGTATACTTTATATAGATTTATCACAAGACCATAAACGACAAAAATAATCCACAATACTGTCAAGAGTGCTTAGTTCTGATCAAAAGGCTTAATTCAAGGTTCTGTGTGAGTCGGTAGCCTCCTCCGGCTACGGCGATGTCGAGAACAAACAGAGTCTAACAAATCCAGCTGACCGCGTCGATACGGGCCAACACAGCGTAGACAGACTCGGTCACAGTACCTTTTACTTGAAGCGGCAGGCACGGGCGTGCGAGCCGGATGGCTGTTCGTCGCGGTCGCGATGCAAAAATGGAAGCGTTGCAGGACGCGTTGTCCCTCGATGCGGTGCAGGCAGCGGCTCGTTGACGTCGTCGAGACGGAGTCGATGAGACCAGGGCCGTGCGTTGCAGGGCGAGACGGTGCTTCGGTGCGGTGCTGGCAGGTTGCGGTGCGGCGACGGAGCCGGATTCAGGAGCTGGCATCGATCAGTCCGGACAGCGGTGCGAGTCGGGCGGTGCGTCGCAAATCGTGCGGCGGTGCCCAACTCCGGTGCGGTCACAGGACTCGAACTCAGCAGCAGTGACCGTGTCGGTCGGACCAGTTCAATTTGGCGTAGCGAGCGTTACAGGACGCGTTGTCCCTCGATGCGGTGCAGGCAGCGGCTCGTTGACGGAGTCGGTGAGACCAGGGCCGGGCGTTGCAGGGCGAGACGGTGCTTCGATGCGGTGCTTACAGGACACCGAGTCGGTCGTGAGAGTCGGTCACAGCTCCCTAACTCTGTAGCCACTGAAACAGAGTTTCCAGCAGCAATTCACAAAGGGGGTGAAGTCCAATGGTCCTGGGACTTCGGTCAGGGGGCAAACTCTCTTCCAAGCCCTTGGAGATCCTTCACAAGTTGATGAAAGTCACAGCAAAGCAAAAGTTCCTTTCTCCTTTCTTTTGCAGTCAGGCAAACCACTGCAGGCCAATCCCCCAAGCAGCACTTCAGGCTTAGGGATAGTGTCTCCTCAGTTTCTTCTTGGTTCCGCTCCTCAGCAAAGGTTTCTTCTTGTTCCCAAAAGTGATCTAATTTTCCTGGGGTCTGGGTGCCCCTCTTATACCCTGATTCTCTTTGTTCTCTGGAGGCAGAGAGGCCTCTGCCTAGTCCAAAACCAGTTCTGGTCAGTCCTGGAGCACTTTGTTTTTCTGACTCCTTCTTTCCTTTCAGAATGTGGGGCAGAGTGCTCAGCTGCCCGGCAGGAGGTGGAGCCAGCATTGTGGAAGGCAGGCACAGCCCTATTCAGACCCAGGTGCAACTCCTCCCTCCACTCTGGATGCAGATCTTTCTATTCAGCCCTGTGCTGACTCACCCTGTCTCCTGTAGCCACCCCCAGCCCCTGTCACTCAATCTCCAGACAAGGAATACACAACCTAGCAGAGGCAGGCTTGGATAGTTAGGCAAGAAAATACCCACTTTCTAAAAGTGGTATTTTCAAACACAGAATGTTAAAACCAACTTCACTAAAAGATGTATTTTATCATCCTGAGTTCAGGCATACTAAATTCGTTTTTCTACCATGTTCCCTGGGTCAGTTCTGACTATAAGGTGTAATAAAGCGATACCAAAGGGGATGATGGACGGAGCGCTTGAGCAAATCAAACACTCACCCCCAGTCAACTGATCTGGGTTTAATCCATCATCATTCTTTAGCTCACTCCACCACCCCAGTTCAGACATGGCCATATGCAAATCAGTCTGACCCTGTGCCTCATGGGAACAGTCCAGCCCGAACTGCCAAGCCATGTCTTCCCTGGACCGGAAACAAGCATCCTGGGACCGGTTTCTGGCTATTCAGCCGTCATCAGCCAGGCTAGCTTGAATCCAGTGGCAAAGTGAGCAAGGGACCCACGTCTGGGCATACCCTGCCAACTTAGGGCGAACAAAGCGATACCAAAGGGGATGATGGACGGAGCGCTTGAGCAAATCAAACACTCACCCCCAGTCAACTGATCTGGGTTTAATCCATCATCATTCTTTAGCTCACTCCACCACCCCAGTTCAGACATGGCCATATGCAAATCAGTCTGACCCTGTGCCTCATGGGAACAGTCCAGCCCGAACTGCCAAGCCATGTCTTCCCTGGACCGGAAACAAGCATCCTGGGACCGGTTTCTGGCTATTCAGCCGTCATCAGCCAGGCTAGCTTGAATCCAGTGGCAAAGTGAGCAAGGGACCCACGTCTGGGCATACCCTGCCAACTTAGGGCGAACAAAGCGATACCAAAGGGGATGATGGACGGAGCGCTTGAGCAAATCAAACACTCACCCCCAGTCAACTGATCTGGGTTTAATCCATCATCATTCTTTAGCTCACTCCACCACCCCAGTTCAGACATGGCCATATGCAAATCAGTCTGACCCTGTGCCTCATGGGAACAGTCCAGCCCGAACTGCCAAGCCATGTCTTCCCTGGACCGGAAACAAGCATCCTGGGACCGGTTTCTGGCTATTCAGCCGTCATCAGCCAGGCTAGCTTGAATCCAGTGGCAAAGTGAGCAAGGGACCCACGTCTGGGCATACCCTGCCAACTTAGGGCGAACAAAGCGATACCAAAGGGGATGATGGACGGAGCGCTTGAGCAAATCAAACACTCACCCCCAGTCAACTGATCTGGGTTTAATCCATCATCATTCTTTAGCTCACTCCACCACCCCAGTTCAGACATGGCCATATGCAAATCAGTCTGACCCTGTGCCTCATGGGAACAGTCCAGCCCGAACTGCCAAGCCATGTCTTCCCTGGACCGGAAACAAGCATCCTGGGACCGGTTTCTGGCTATTCAGCCGTCATCAGCCAGGCTAGCTTGAATCCAGTGGCAAAGTGAGCAAGGGACCCACGTCTGGGCATACCCTGCCAACTTAGGGCGAACAAAGCGATACCAAAGGGGATGATGGACGGAGCGCTTGAGCAAATCAAACACTCACCCCCAGTCAACTGATCTGGGTTTAATCCATCATCATTCTTTAGCTCACTCCACCACCCCAGTTCAGACATGGCCATATGCAAATCAGTCTGACCCTGTGCCTCATGGGAACAGTCCAGCCCGAACTGCCAAGCCATGTCTTCCCTGGACCGGAAACAAGCATCCTGGGACCGGTTTCTGGCTATTCAGCCGTCATCAGCCAGGCTAGCTTGAATCCAGTGGCAAAGTGAGCAAGGGACCCACGTCTGGGCATACCCTGCCAACTTAGGGCGAACAAAGCGATACCAAAGGGGATGATGGACGGAGCGCTTGAGCAAATCAAACACTCACCCCCAGTCAACTGATCTGGGTTTAATCCATCATCATTCTTTAGCTCACTCCACCACCCCAGTTCAGACATGGCCATATGCAAATCAGTCTGACCCTGTGCCTCATGGGAACAGTCCAGCCCGAACTGCCAAGCCATGTCTTCCCTGGACCGGAAACAAGCATCCTGGGACCGGTTTCTGGCTATTCAGCCGTCATCAGCCAGGCTAGCTTGAATCCAGTGGCAAAGTGAGCAAGGGACCCACGTCTGGGCATACCCTGCCAACTTAGGGCGAACAAAGCGATACCAAAGGGGATGATGGACGGAGCGCTTGAGCAAATCAAACACTCACCCCCAGTCAACTGATCTGGGTTTAATCCATCATCATTCTTTAGCTCACTCCACCACCCCAGTTCAGACATGGCCATATGCAAATCAGTCTGACCCTGTGCCTCATGGGAACAGTCCAGCCCGAACTGCCAAGCCATGTCTTCCCTGGACCGGAAACAAGCATCCTGGGACCGGTTTCTGGCTTCTGTCCATCAATTGTTGTTTTTGCATTTGTCACCCCGAGTGGGACGGGTATGCCCAGACGTGGGTCCCGTGCTCTCCATGCCACTGGAATCAGGCTATCCTGGCTGAAGAGGGGTGAAACCCGAAACCGGTCCTAGGATGCTTGTTTCCAGTCCAGGGAGGACCTGGCTTGGCAGTTCGGGCTGGACTGTTCCCATGAGGCACAGGGTCAAGACTGATTTGCATATGGCTGGGTTCAAACTGGAATGGCATGGTGAGCAAAAAACGATGGATTTAGGCCCAGATCTCTGTACTGGGGTGAATGTATGACATTGTTCTGCATTCTGTCCATCAATTGTTGTTTTTGCATTTGTCACCCCGAGTGGGACGGGTATGCCCAGACGTGGGTCCCGTGCTCTCCATGCCACTGGAATCAGGCTATCCTGGCTGAAGAGGGGTGAAACCCCGAAACCGGTCCTAGGATGCTTGTTTCCAGTCCAGGGAGGACCTGGCTTGGCAGTTCGGGCTGGACTGTTCCCATGAGGCACAGGGTCAAGACTGATTTGCATATGGCTGGGTTCAAACTGGAATGGCATGGTGAGCAAAAAAACGATGGATTTAGGCCCAGATCTCTGTACTGGGGTGAATGTATGACATTGTTCTGCATTCTGTCCATCAATTGTTGTTTTTGCATTTGTCACCCCGAGTGGGACGGGTATGCCCAGACGTGGGTCCCGTGCTCTCCATGCCACTGGAATCAGGCTATCCTGGCTGAAGAGGGTGAAACCCCGAAACCGGTCCTAGGATGCTTGTTTCCAGTCCAGGGAGGACCTGGCTTGGCAGTTCGGGCTGGACTGTTCCCATGAGGCACAGGGTCAAGACTGATTTGCATATGGCTGGGTTCAAACTGGAATGGCATGGTGAGCAAAAAAACGATGGATTTAGGCCCAGATCTCTGTACTGGGGTGAATGTATGACATTGTTCTGCATTCTGTCCATCAATTGTTGTTTTTGTATAAGGTGTAATAGTCAGTCTGCCCATTCTGGCCTATGGGGAGCAGGTAGCCTTGCAATAGTGAAAAACGAAAATGGCTGTACTTCACTATTAGGACATGCCACACACACCAGGGCATGTCCTACCTTATACTTACAATGCACCCTGCCCTAGGGCCTACTTTAGTGGTGACCAACATGCAGTAAAGGGAAGGTTTAGGGATTGGTAAGTGGGTGCACTCACCAAGTCGACATGGCAGCCCTAGGCTGCACACAGGCTCTGCAATGGCAGGCCTGAGACACACTTACAAGCTGCTTCTGTGGGTGGCACAACCCGTGCTGCAAGCCCACCAGCAGCATTGGATTTACAAGCCCTGGGCACACTCAGTGCACGGTACTAGGGACTGACAAGTAAACCAATCATCCAATCATGGAGTCACTAATACATACATCAACTCACGATAGGGAGCACTTGCACTTTGGCACTGATTAGCAGCGGCAAAGTGCCCATGAGCATCTAGTCCAGCAAAAACATATCGGCAACAGTGGAGGCATTACGAAAAATGGAAGGGAGACCCACGCCAAGGATGCCAGGTCTAACACGTGTCCCCTCCAGCTGAAATGTGGGGAGAACTATCCTACCCCTAGGGAGTTCTCATCGCTAAGGCGGAAAAATCTGGACAGTCCATCAGCATTGGCGTGTTCTGTACCAGGGCGGTGTTCCACCGTAAAGTCCATCCCCTGTAGGGAAATGGACCACCTCAACAGCTTTGGATTCTCACCCCTCATCTGCATCAACCATCTGAGGGGCCTGTGGTCTGTCTGAACCCGGAAGTGAGTCCCAAACAGGTATGTCTCAGCTTCTTTAGTGCCCAGACCACAGCAAATGCCTCCCGCTCAATAGCACTCCATCTCTGTTCCCGGGGAAGTAACCTCCTACTGATGAAGGCTACAGGTTGGTCTAGGCCCTCCTCATTGATCTGTGATTGAACAGCCCCTACACCATGCTCTGAAGCGTCCGTCTGAACAATGAATTCATTGGAGAAGTTGGGTGCCTGGAGCACAGGCGCCGTGCACATGGCAGTCTTCAAGGTGTCAAAAGCTTTCTGACAGGCGTCAGTCCAAATCACTTTCCTGGGCTGCTTCTTGGAAGTCAGCTCTGTCAAGGGGCAACAATGCTGCCATACCCCTTGACGAATCTCCAGTAATACCCGGTGAGTCCTAGGAAGGCTCTCACCTCTGTCTGGGTCTTGGGGGCTCCCAAGCCAGAATGGTATAAATTTTCGGTTGGAGGGGCGCCACCTGGCCGCTCCCAACCTGGTGTCCCAAGTACACCACAGAACCCTGCCCAATCTGGCACTTACTTGCCTTGATTGTGAGGCCTGCCCTCCGCAGCGCCATCAACACTTCCCAGAGGTGGCGCAGATGTTCTTCCCAACTGGCACTGAACACTGCGATGTCATCCAGGTAGGCGGCACTGAAATCCTCCAGTCCAACCAACACCTGGTTGACCAACCTCTGAAAGGTGGCAGGGGCATTCTTCATCCCAAAGGGCATCACCCGGAACTGGTAGTGCCCATCTGGTGTGGAGAATGCTGACCTCTCTTTGCCCCATCAGTCAAGGCGATCTGCCAGTACCCAGACGTTAAGTCAAATGTGATGAGGTACCGCGCAGCCCCTAACCGATCTATGAGCTCATCAGCTCTGGGGATGGGGTGGGCGTCAGTCCTGGTGACGGAATTGAGTCCCCTGTAGTCCACACAGAACCCGGAGTTCTGGTGTGGCACCAGGCACGGCAGCCTTTGGAACCAAGACCACTGGGCTGGCCCAAGGGCTGTTAGAGGACTCAATCACCCCTAGCGCAAACATCTTGGAGACCTCCTCCTTGATGCAGGCTCTGACCCTGTCAGTCACCCTGTAAGCCTTGTGCTTCACAGGAAGACTGTCCCCAGTGTCTACATCATGGACGCACCAATGGGTGACACTGGGAACCAGGGAGAACAGGTCAGGGAACTGTCCCAACAGTTGGCGACAGTCACCCTGCTGCTCAGGTGTCAGGGAGGTAGAGAGGTTTACTCCCTCCACTGATCCATCTTGCTCTCGGGCTGACAGGAGGTCAGGAAGAGGCTCGGTCTCCTCCTCCATTCCATCATCTGTAGCTAAGAGCATGCCCACTTGGGACCTCTCCAAGTGGGGCTTCAGGCGGTTCACATGCAGGACCCGCAAGGGTTTCCTGGGAGACTGCAAGTCCACCAAATAGGTAACTGGACTCTTGTGCTCCACCACCGTGAAAGGGCCGGTCCACCTGTCCTGGAGCGCACAAGGCTCCACAGGGGCCATGACCCACACTTTCTGACCAGGCTGAAGCTCTACCAGAGTGGCATTCTGGTTGTACCACCGCTTCATCTCCTCCTGGCTGGCTTCCAGATTTGCCTCAGCAAGTTCTCTGAAACGCCTAGTCTGGTTCCTGAAGGCCAGCATGTAACTGTATACATCCTGGGGAGGTTTCCTGGGAGATTGCTCCCAGCCTTCCTTGACCAAACTCAGAGGTCCTCGCACCGGGTGTCCATAGAGGAGCTCAAAGGGACTGAACCCTAGAGACTTCTGTGGCACCTCCCGGTATGCAAACAACAGGCATGGTAAGAGGACGTCCCATTTACGCTACATGGGTTCTTCCAAACCCATAATCATGCCCTTGAGGGTCCGGTTGAATCTCTCAACCAGCCCATTTCCTTGAGGGTGGTAAGGAGTGGTGAACTTGTAAGTTACACCGCACTCCTGCCATAGGGACTTCATGTACTTGGACACAAAGGGGCAGATTTACAAGCCCCCTGCGCCACCAGTACGTCACTTTTCGTGACGTACTGGTGGCGCAGGGGGCTCCTCTATATTTACAAGGAGAGGAAAAGCCACCCTGCGTGACTTTTCCTCTCCTTGTAAATACGGCCCCTTCACACGCAGCACTTTGCGGTGAAGGGGCGTTCCATGGGTGTTGCAGTGGGTGTTCCCACGCAGCACCCATGGAACAAGACACATCTCCAGAATTACGAGAAATCGTAACTCTGGAGATGCGTCAGTATGCTACGCCACCCTAGAGGTGGCGTAGCGAGAGCGCACCGAGGAGAAATGTTTTCATTTCTCCTCGTTATTTCCTCTTTCAATGCGTGCTGCATTCTGCAGCACGCATTAAAAGAGGAAAATGCCTGTAGTAATTGTTTTTGTGCAGGAAAGTGCCCTTCCTGCACAAAAACAATCTCCCACGACGCAGGCATCCTTGCACCGTGGTGCAAGTGTGCCTGCGCCAGCGCTATGGCTGCAGTTTGTGCGCTAGCGCAGGGGAAGCACAGAGATGCGACATATTCTTGTAAATATGTCGCATTCCTGTGCTCGGAAGTGCCGCAGCGTGGCGCAGCCAAAGGCTTGCGGTGCCACGCTGCGGCACTTCCTCGTAGATCTGCCCCAAAGTTGGTACCTCTGTCAGATACCACCTCTTGAGGGAATCCCACACGTGAGAAAATTCCCATCAGTGCCCGTCCCACCACGGGGGCCGTCACTGTCCTCAGAGGGATGGCTTCAGGGTACCGGGTGGCATGGTCCACCAAGACCAGGATAAACCTGTTGCCCATGGCTGTCTTGGGGTCCAGTGGCCCCACAATGTCAATACCCACCCGTTCAAAGGGGGTGCTGACCACAGGGAATGGCTGGAGAGGAGCCTTGTGCTTCCTCCCACTCTTTCCACTTGCCTGGCAAGTCTGGCATTGTCCTGCAGTGAGTGGCGGCACTCCTGCGCATCTGGGGCCAATAGAAATGGGTAACAAGCCTGTCAAAGGTCTTGTCCTGCCCCAGATGTCCCGCTAACGGTACATCATGAGCCAATCCCAGTAGGAAGGCTCTGAAGCGCTGGGGTACCACCAGCACACGGGCTGACCCAGGCTCAGCAACCTTAGGCTCTGAATACAGGAGACCATTCTCCCAGTAAATCCAATGTGATCCAGACTGATCACCTGCTGCCTGGTCTGTGGCCTGTTGCCTCAGACCCACGAGAGAAGGGCATGTGTTCTGCTCCTCGCAGAACTCTTCCCTGGAGGGTCCTCCTTCTTGCTGCCAATGGGTCAGCTCAGGTAGGTCCCCCAGTTCAGCTACCTGTTCCCCTGTAGGCTCCAGGGCATCCCCCTCAGGGTCTGCCTCCTCCTGGACTGTGGGAACTTCGGGGGCTGGTTTCCCGCGCCCCCTGCCTTCTCTCTCTCTCTCCGGCAGCCACCTGGGCCTCCCTCTCAGGCTCCAGGTCCTCTTGAACACCTTTAGCTGCCATTGACCGGGTGGTCACACATGCCCAATCAGGCAAGCCCAACATTTCTAAATGCGCACTCCGCTCCACCTTAGCCCAAGGTGAGCTCTCCAAATCGTTCCCTAACAAACAGTCAACAGGCATGGCTGGCCTCACAGCTACTTGAAGAGTACCCGAGACCCCCCCCACTCAAAGGGAACCTGAGCCACCTTGCAGTGACTCTCTGTGTTGTCAGCGGCAACAACCGGATAGAATGCATCAGGGATAACCTGCTCTTTAGACACCAGGTGACACTTGATAGCTGTCACACTGGCTCCTGTGTCTCTCAGAGCCTCCACCCTATGGCCATTGATGGTCACCCACTGCCTGTACTTCTTAGTGTTCTCAGGCAGCGGGGTCCTAGGGACCATCTCAGAGTCTCCTAATGAGACAAGGGAAAACACTGTGGGATCCCCCCCACCTTGGGCACCCAACTCCTCCCCCAGGGCTACACTAGCCAACTGCCGGGGGACTGCACCAGTGGGTGCTGGTTTTCCATGCAAATGGCAACGAGGATCGTTTGCCTTGTGGCCAGGGGCGCCACACTTGTAACATACCAGTGGTCCCTGGTGAACAGGGGGGCCTGTCAGGGCCACTGGCTTCTTCTCAGGGGGATATACAAAGGAATTCCTCAGCACACGTCTGTTATGTCACAATATACATAAACATGCTTGATGTGAGCATAAGTAAAATACAAGTAGGTAAGTTCTTATTTCTTTTTTCCTTTTTATTTTCCGATGTTCAGACAGCCGACACGTGTTTCGTCGCTTACATGGGAATTATTCCCGCGACTTTATCAAGGCTATTGTCTTCCTATGTATAACCTTTATTAGTGGTGTTAATTCCAACCCACACTGGGATTCAATATCTCGCGACGTCTCACTTCTCAATGTTAAATCCAAGGGATCCCTGTATGTCCCAGAAGTCCAGAATCTTATTTCTTAATAGTTTGATCCCACACACGGACGTCGCTCCTCGTGTTGCCGAGTACGGTTATACATAGGAAGACAATAGCCTTGATAAAGTCGCGGGAATAATTCCCATGTAAGCGACGAAACACGTGTCGGCTGTCTGAACATCGGAAAATAAAAAGGAAAAAAGAAATAAGAACTTACCTACTTGTATTTTACTTATGCTCACATCAAGCATGTTTATGTATATTGTGACATAACAGACGTGTGCTGAGGAATTCCTTTGTATATCTGTCAATTGGCCAAGGCCATTTTGTGTTTTGGGGAGGTCAGTGGTTCTCTTCACCTTGCAGCACCGTGATTAATACAGCAAGTAAATATCAAATATTTGTGTTATCTCTCCCGAGTGGCGCCTTCATTTACCCAACTAAATACCACTGCTTATTAGGTGCTCTTCTCAGGGGGAGGCTGGGAACCTTTCCCTTGGGGTTTACTTTGGGGCCCTTTATGGAACTCCCTCTGTTTACCCTTGTCCCCCCCACTCTTCTGCTGGGGACCCTGCCCACCCTTGGCGGAGTCTCCCACGTGACCCTTGTGGACCCGGGTACTCACCCAGCGGTCCGCCTCCTCAGCAAGCTGCCTAGGGTTAGTCAGCTTACTATCAATCAGGTGCTGGCATAGCTCAGGAAAACAATTACCGGTCAAGTGCTCCCAGGCAATCAAATCAAAGAGCGCCTGAAAATCAGTCGCTTGCTACCCTTTACCCAACCATCCAAGGCTCTGCAAAAGAAGGTCACATATTCAACCCAGGTACTGCTTTCAATCTTACTACAGTTCCTGAACCTTTGCCTATAAAGCTCAGGGGTCAAACCATACCTAGTCATTAAGGCATCCTTCATGTGGCTGTACGAATTATAGACTTCAGAGGGCAAATCCAACAAGGTATCCCGCCCTTCACTGAGGAACCGTCCCCACAACCCCGCTCCCCAATCCTTCTCAGGGACCCGGTGGGAAGACATGGCTACCTCATAGGCTTTGAACCACTGCCCAATGTCATCATTTTTAAAAACTCCTTCACCACATCTTTGGGAATATACACCCTAGCTTCAACAGGCACAGGCGGTACACTGCCACCAGAGGAGTAATCTCTAAGCTTTTGGCCTTCAATTCCAACTCCTCAAAACTTTCTCATGTTCAAACTGCATTTTCTTTTCCTCTAGGGCTAATTTCCTAGTTTGCATTTGGAATTCTAACTGCCCATTCAGCTTGAGCTTGGTCAGCTCCATTTCGTGCATCCTACTCTCTTTCCTGTCCTCCAACTCCTCTGGAGACAGTCCTCTGGCAGAAACACTGCTACCTACTGGGGAAGGTGGTCTTCCAGCCCCTAGACCCAATAGCCCCTCCAGCTGCCCTTCTGCATTCTCAGCCCCCTCCACCGGGGCACTCCTTGATTCGACCCAGGCCCTCAGCGCCTTTTGGAGGTCCTCCTTCCTGGAGAGCCCGGTCATGGACACTTTAAACTTTTGCAGAATTGCCTGAGCTGCTTGAGGGTGTAGCATTCTAGCCTCTCTTCTTCCCAATCACACTCAACAGAGGCTACTGATGCTGGTTTCTCCATAGTGATTAAACTTGGCAGTTGCAAAAATAGGAAATCCTAGAAAAAATGCTATAAAAGTATGTGGTTGCGTTTTGGTCTGCACTCACTAAGTAGTGTTCACCAATCACTGTACATGAGTCACAAATGCAAGTCCAGAATCCTCACCGCTGACCACCAATGTTAGATTTGGGGGTCTCTAGTTGGCAGAGGTAGGTACCTTTGTCCAAATAGGGACCCTTGAGTCTAGTCAGGGAAAGTAGGTACACTCCTGAAATAACCCCTGCTCACCCTCTTGGTAGCTTGGCACGAGCAGACAGGCTTAGTTCAGAGGCAGTGTGCAAAGCATTTGTGAACACATACAGTAATCAAGTGACAACACTACAAATGGACACCACACAGGTTGTATATTTATAAAAATAGGTATACTTTATATAGATTTATCACAAGACCATAAACGACAAAAATAATCCACAATACTGTCAAGAGTGCTTAGTTCTGATCAAAAAGGCTTAATTCAAGGTTCTGTGTGAGTCGGTAGCCTCCTCCAGCTACGGCGATGTCGAGAACAAACAGAGTCTAACAAATCCAGCTGACCGCGTCGAGACGGGCCAACACAGCTTAGACAGACTCGGTCACAGTACCTTTTACTTGAAGCGGCAGGCACGGGCGTGCGAGCCGGATGGCTGTTCGTCGCGGTCGCGATGCAAAAATGGAAGCGTTGCAGGACGCGTTGTCCCTCGATGCGGTGCAGGCAGCGGCTTGTTGACGTCATCGAGACCAGGGCCGTGCGTTGCAGGGCGAGACGGTGCTTCGGTGCGGTGCTGGCAGGTTGCGGTGCGGCGACGGAGCCGGATTCAGGAGCTGGCGTCGATCAATCCGGACAGCGGTGCGAGTCGGGCGGTGTGTCGCAAAGCGTGCGAGCGGTGCCCAACTCCGGTGCGGTCACAGGACTCGAACTCAGCAGCAGTGACCGTGTCGGTCGGAGCAGTTCGATTTGGTGTAGCGAAGCGTTGCAGGACGTGTTGTCCCTCGATGCGGTGCAGGCAGCGGCTCGTTGACGGAGTCGGTGAGACCAGGGCCGGGCGTTGCAGGGCGAGACGGTGCTTCGATGCGGTGCTTACAGGACACCGAGTCGGTCGTGAGAGTCGGTCACAGCTCCCTACCTCTGTAGCCACTGAAACAGAGTTTCCAGCAGCAATTCACAAAGGGGTGAAGTCCAATGGTCCTGGGACTTCGGTCAGGGGCAAGCTCTCTTCCAAGCCCTTGGAGATCCTTCACAAGTTGATGAAAGTCACAGCAAAGCAAAAGTTCCTTTCTCCTTTCTTTGGCAGTCAGGCAAACCACTGCAGGCCAATCCCCCCAGTAGCACTTCAGGCTTAGGGATAGTCTCTCCTCAGTTTCTTCTTGGTTCCGCTCCTCAGCAAAGGTTTCTTCTTGTTCCCAAAAGTGATCTAATTTTTCTGGGGTCTGGGTGCCCCTCTTATACCCTGATTCTCTTTGTTCTCTGGAGGCAGAGAGGCCTCTGCCTAGTCCAAAACCAGTTCTGGTCAGTCCTGGAGCACTTTGTTTTTCTGACTCCTTCTTTCCTTTCAGAATGTGGGGCAGAGTGCTCAGCCGCCCGGCAGGAGGTGGAGCCAGCATTGTGGAAGGCAGGCACAGCCCTATTCAGACCCAGGTGCAACCCCTCCCTCCACTCTGGATGCAGATCTTTCTATTCAGCCCTGTGCTGACTCACCCTGTCTCCTGTAGCCACCCCCAGCCCCTGTCACTCAATCTCCAGACAAGGAATACACAACCTAGCAGAGGCAGGCTTGGATAGTTAGGCAAGAAAATACCCACTTTCTAAAAGTGGTATTTTATTTTATCATCCAATCTTAAAACCAACTTTACTAAAAGATGTATTTTATCATCCTGAGTTCAGGCATACTAAATTCGTTTTTCTACAATGTTCCCTGGGTCAGTTCTGACTATAAGGTGTAATAGTCAGTCTGCCCATTCTGGCCTATGGGGAGCAGGTAGCCTTGCAATAGTGAAAAACGAAAATGGCTGTAATTCACTATTAGGACATGCCACACACACCAGGGCATGTCCTACCTTATACTTACAATGCACCCTGCCCTAGGGCCTACTTTAGGGGTGACCAACATGCAGTAAAGGGAAGGTTTAGGGACTGGTAAGTGGGTGCACTCACCAAGTCGACATGGCAGCCCTAGGCTGCACACAGGCTCTGCAATGGCAGGCCTGAGACACACTTTACAAGCTGCTTCTGTGGGTGGCACAACCCGTGCTGAAAGCCCACCAGCAGCATTGGATTTACAAGCCCTGGGCACACTCAGTGCACGGTACTAGGGACTGACAAGTAAACCAATTATCCAATCATGGAGTCACTAATACATACATCAATTCACGATAGGGAGCACTTGCACTTTGGCACTGATTAGCAGCGGCAAAGTGCCCATCAGCATCTAGTCCAGCAAAAACATATCGGCAACAGTGGAGGCATTACGAAAAAATGGAAGGGAGACCCACGCCAAGGATGCCAGGTCTAACAGTCAGGCTGCACTTCAAACAGCATCAGAGAAGGGTCTCCGAACGCTGCAGAGGGGCCCTGCTCATGCAGGGGCACCCTCTCACATAGGAACCACGCACTCTGCCTCCAGGATTGATAAGGCCTGCCATAGGAGTGACTTATAGGTTTATATGTGTGTATTTATATGTGTGTATGTATGCAGTGATATAGGTAGCCTATATCACAGTAAGGGGTGCATGCACCACCTTACCCAGGCTGCAGTAGCAGACCTGTGGTGTCATTTTGGATGGCCTTCCAGGGGTGGCACAATACATGCTGCAGGTATGGCCTGGTAGGCCCTGGTAGGCCTCTGAGGTACCTATGCCCTGGGTACATAGTATACCATATACTAGGGACTTATAGGGGCACTCCAGATTCCAATCAGAGATGTGCCTAAGGCACATGGAATCCATTTTATAGAGGAAGCAGATAGACTGGGGCCCTGAATAGCAGGATCCCAGTCCAACTAAGTCATAAACCAGCAAAACACCAGGAAAAAAGTGGGGGCAACCATATAGTCAGATTCCACCTTCCTACAGAAAGAGGCAACAGAAGTACAGAAAAAGGCAAGAGAGGTGCACAAAGAGGCAAGAGAGGTGCACAAAGAGACAAGGGAGGTGCAGAAAGAGGGAAGACGAGTGCAGAAAGAGGCAAAAGGAGTGCAGAAAGAAGCAAGAGAGGTAGAGAAAAAAGAAAGAGAAGTGCAGAAAGAAGCAACAGAGGTGCAGAAGAGGGAACAGGGGTGCAGACAGAGGCACGAGATGTGCAGAAAGAGGCAAGAGGGGTGCAGAACTAAGCAAGAGAGGTGCAGAAAGAAGCAAGAGAAGTGCTGAAAGAACCAACAGAGGTGCAGAAAGAGGCAAGAGGGGTGCAGAAAGAGGCAAGAGAAGTGCAGAAAGAAGCAACAGAGGTGCAGAAAGAGGCAAGAGAACTGCCGAAAGAGGGAAGAGAGTTGCAGAAAAAGGCAAGAGAGGTACAGAAAGAGGGAAGAGGGGTGCAGAAAGAGGCAAGAGGGGCGCAGAAAGCAGCAAGAGCGGTGCAGAAAGAAGCAAGAGAAGCGCAGAAATTTACAACAGAGGTGCAGAAAGAGACAAGAGGGGTACAGAAAGGAGCAACAGAGGCACAGAAAGAGGCAACAGAAGTGCAGAAAGAGGCAAGAAAGGAGCAGAAAGAGACAAGAGAGGTGCTCAAAGAGACAAGAGAGATGAAGAAAGAGGCAAGAGAAGAGCAGGAAGAGGCAAGAGAGGTGCAGAAAGAAGCAACAGAAATGCATAAACATGCAATAGAAGTGCAAAAAGATGCAACAGAGGTGCAGAAGCAGGCAACAGAAGTGCAGAAAGAGACAAGAGAGGTGCACAAAGAGACAAGAGAGGTGCACAAAGAGGGACGATGAGTGCAGGAAGAGGCAAAAGGGGTGCAGAAAGAAGCAAGAGAGGTACAGAAAAAAGCAAGAGAAGTACAGAAAGAAGCAACAGAGGTGCAGAAAGATGCAATAGAAGTGCAGAAAGATGCAACAGAGGTGCATAAGGAGGCAACAGAAGTGCAGAAAGAGGCAAGAGAAGTGCAGAAAGAGGCAAGAGAGTTGCAGAAAGAGGCAAGAGAGGTGCAGAGAGAGGGAAGAGGTGTGCAGAAAGAGGCAAGAGGGGTGCAGAAAGAAGCAAGATAGGTACAGAAAGGAGCAAGAGAAGTGCATAAAGAAGAAACAGGGGTGCAGAAAGAGGCAACAGAACTTCAGAAAGAGGAAAGAGTTGCAGAAACAGGCAAAACATGTGCAGAAAGAGGGAACAGAGGTGCAGACAGACGTTAGAGAGGTGCAGATAGAGGGAAGAGGGGAGCAGAAAGAGGCAAGAGGGGTGCAGAAATAGGCAAGAAAGGTGCAGAAAGAAGCAAGAAAAGTGCAGAAAGAACCAACAGAGATGCAGAAAGAGGCAATATGGATGCAGAACGAGGCAAGAGAGGTACAGAAAGAGGCAAGAGAGCTACAGAATGAGGGACGAGAGGTGCAGAAAAAGGCAAGAGGGGTACAGAAAGAAACAAGAGAGGTGCAGAAAGAAGCAAAAGAAGTGCAAAAAGAAGCAACCGAGCTGCAGAAATAGGCAAGAGGGGTACAGAAAGAGGCAAGAGAAGTGCAGAAAGAAGCAACAGAGGTGCAGAAAGAGGCAAGAGAAGTGCAGAAAGAGGCAAGAGAGGTGCAGAAAGAGGCAAGAGAGGTGCAGAAATAGGGAAGATGGGTGCAGAATGAGGCAAGAGGTGTGCAGAAAGAAGCAAGAGAGGTACAGAAAGAAGCTAGAGAACTGCAGAAAGAAGTAAAAGGGGTGCAGAAAGAGGCAATAGGTGTGCAGAAAGAGGCATGAGAAGTGCAGAAAGAAGCAACAAAGGTACAGAAGGAGGCATGAGAACTGCAGAAAGAGGCAAGAGAGTTGCAAAAACAGGCAAAAGAGGTGCAGAAAGAGGGAACAGGGGTGCAGACGGAGGCAAGAGAGGTGCATAAAGATGGAAGATGGGTGCAGAAAGAGGCAAGAGGGGTGCAGAGAGAGGGAAGAGAAGTGAAGAAAGAAGCAACACAGGTGCCGAAAGAGGCAAGAGAACTGCAAAAGAGGCAAGAGAGGTGCAGAAAGAGGCAAGAGAGGTATAGAAAGAGGGAAGATGGGTGCAGAACGAGGCAAGAGGGGTGCAGAAAGAAGCAAGAGAGGTGCAGAAAGAGGCAACAGAAGTGCAGAAAGATGCAAGAGAGGTGCAGAAAGAAGCAACAGAAATGCAGAAACATGCAAGGGAAGTGCAGAAAGACGCAACAGAGGTGCTGAGGGAGGCAACAGAAGTGCACAAAGAGGCAAGAGAGGTGTAGAAAGAGAAAAGAGAGGTGCACAAAGAGACAAGAGAGGTGCAGAAAGAGGGAGGACGAGTGCATAAAGAGGCTAAAGGGTTGCAGAAAGAAGCAAGAGAGGCGCAGAAAGAAGCAAGAGAAGTGCAGAAAGAAGCAAGAGAGGTGCAGAAAGAGGCAAGAGAGGTGCAGAAAGAAGCAACAGAGGTGCAGCAAGAGAAGTGCAGAAAAAGGCAACAGAGGTGCAGAAGGAGGCATAATAACTGCAGAAAGAGGCAAGAGAGTTGCAGAAACAGGCAAAAGAGGTGCAGAAAGAGGGAACAGGGGTACAGACAGAGGCAAGAGCGGTGCAGAAAGCGGGAAGATAGGTGCAGAAAGACGCAAGAGGGGTGCAGAACTTTGCAAGAGAGGTGCAGAAAGAAGCAACAGAAGTGCATAAAGAACCAACAGAGGTGCAGAGAGAGGCAAGTGGGGTGCAGAAAGAGGCAAGAGAAGTGCAGAAGGAAGCAACAGAGGTGAAGAAAGAGGCAAGAGAGGTGCAGAAAGAGGCAAGAGAGGTGCAGAAAGAGGCAAGAGAGGTACAGAAAGAGGGGAGAGGGGTGCAGAAAGAGGCAACAGAAGTGCAGAAAGAGGCAAGATACGTGCAGAAAGAAGCAACAGAAATGCAGAAACATGCAAGAGAAGTGCAGAAAGACGCAACAGAGGTGCAGAAGGAGGCAACAGAAGTGCAGAAAGAGGCAAGAGAGGTGCACAAAGAGACAATAGTGGTACACTAAGAGACAAGAGAGGTGCAGAAAGAGGGAAGACTGTAGTGTAGTTCCTATTTCCCTAATAGGCTCTGCGCATTGGAATAATATAACCTATAGGTTTGACATAGGACTAAGGTCGGTATGTCCCTATCGATTATATTAAACTTAATTACCTGTGCCAGCTAGCTCAGAGGCCACTAGAAACTCCTTGAGAACAAGAAGGGAGTAGTTTCTGGCAACCGAAAAACATGACAACTTTGTTTCCCTTTAGAAGCGGAACATATCTCAGAATCGTGGAAACAATAGATAACAGTTTCACTCATTCAATCGTGCATGCTTAGTTTCTGCAGAGTTACACAGAAAGGAAAGACGGGCGTTTCAATAAAAAGGGTTTTATTGAACAGTCTTGTGTCTCGTGTAGGAGATATGTGCTGTTATGATCACAAGACAGTATGCAAGATAAATAATGTACAGCGTATGCAGTAGAAATAAATAATACTGCTCTAGCATTATCTTTTAGCATATATTCACGTACATAAATAACATGAGCTAAAAATGCGAGTACTCATACGATGCGTCTCTAAGCTAGTTCTACCCCAGTGTACCTAACCTAGACTAGGTGTAGGGAAGAGTAGAAGTAGGTGGAGTATTCTCTAGTATGGTAGACTAAGAGTGTGTTGAGTCTAGTGTGCCAAGAGTCCCTCTAGGATCTAGTCAGCTCCACACCTTGAGAATGAGAGAGGTGGGAATCTCCTGCCGGATCTTGGAACTCTAACACCCAGCGAAGGGAGTCAGAACACTGGAAGCTGGATTCGTCTGCGTGCAGGAATGACAGCGTCTTCTCAGTGCGTCAGGCCGGGATATGGGCTCCTCTGAAGTCGAGGTCTCCTCTAACTTGCTTGGGCAAGGGAAGGTATATTTATACCTGGTAGGTGTCGAGGAATGTTAGCATTGACGTGAAGTCGGACATAGGAAGACGTCAGGAATGAACCCTTAAGGTATAACGTTTCATACATAATAGATGAGTTCTTGGAGAAATCAATAGTCCTGTGCTAGGGGAACTCCCGAAGCTTAAGGGTCTGGTTTCTAAGAACTCGTTGTGACGTTAGGGTGGACGGATGTCGGTGACCATGCCTGTATTTGGAGTGCACGGTTAATGCCTAAATAAGGACATGGATTCTATGCCTATATAAGGACAAGGCGAATTTTGCCTATATAAGGACATGATTCAGGAAAACCTATATACGGACCCCTAAAGCGGAATACAACACCCACTCTATCTTCTATTGAACGATAAGACGAAATGCTAAACCTTTTGAAATGGTAAACATAAAATTGAGTACCACATATCGCTAAAAACATTTCTAAAAGCACTTTAAAAGAAGCTCAAACTGTTGAAATGCAATAGGTACTGTACATTTAAAGCAATGATTCCATTCTAAGCATGTAACGGAAGTAAGAATGCCGAGAATGAAACAGTAATATATACATTAGACGAAATGGTCGATAAGTTCTTAAAATCAAGCCATTGTATATCATGGAATTAAATTAAATGTTAGACAAGTAAGGTGACAATGTGTCCCTGGAAGAATTCAAAGAAGTCCGTTTTATAAGACTAGTTCTACTGTAAGTAGATTGTTCATTTGCCATGTCTTTCAGAAATTTTAAAAAAGAAAAAAGTTCAATTCTGGGAAAAGTTCCAAGTTTGAAAAATATGAAGGCCAAATTTCATTGTTGCCCTGGTACACTGTGAGCCGAATCAAAGTCAGTGTAGGGGTCTGGTGTAAACATTAGATCATCTATGTCCGTAGCCAAAATATCATCCACCGAAGTCGGTGACAGTTGGAACACCTCGTTCAGAATGTTAATTGCACAGAGATGAGAAACATCGCCTTCAGCAGAAGATGCAATGTTCACGTCCGTTGTTACCTGTGTGCCCGTTGATCCATCTCGTACCTCAGCAGCAGCCGGAAGCGTCTGTGAGATCTCAATGAATGCTGCCATCAGGATTGGAAGCCTTTGGGGACAACACACAGCATGGGCCGTTATCGGGTCCAGCAGAGTATCGATATCCGTTGGCATGACTGATGGGAGTGTTAGACAGATGTCTAGCACGCATTCTTCACCGCAAAACAGGCAGCGTAGAACAGGTAAGATGCAATCTTGCCAGATTGGTCTGAATGACAGGAACCATGTTGTATTCAGTTCCCGTAGACGAGGCATGCCCAAAAGCTGTACTATTCGCTCACGGCATTTCCGTTCAAGGAGGGCTCTCTCCACATCGCTCGGAGTGATGTTGGCGAAGAGGCTTGCCATAGCGTATTAGGAGGAATAGAAACAGTATTCCTGCAACAAGTGCTAGAATTAATGGCACACCACCAAACACCGAATGTGCGAAGTTTGGGATGATTCTGAGGACAGCCTGGAAAGGTGCTAATAGTCCGGAACAGATGGTCTTAAATACATGTACAATTCCGCTTGTATCTGACATGTTAAAGATACGTCCTATCATTTCTACGAAATGTATAGGGCAGTTTGTACGAATTAAAGCTTGTATCTCAGCCGAAGTCCGTGCAACTTGCAGATCATAGGTTTCTTTGGCCGAGGTTAAAGGCACTGATTGTTGTATAAGCATGGCTTTCATTCTGCTTAAAGTATCAAATCGAATAAAAGAGACATTCAGCGAAGGCCATAACGGCGACTCCCTGACTGTGTCTAATGGGGCAAACAATACTTGCATACAGCAAGTGACCCTGGAGTTGACCATTACTAGATGTGGGATGCCTGGCAACATGCCACAGCAACTCTGATCATTCAACATGAGGTAACTCCCATTAGAAAGTTGGCCAAACGTTGGATTAATCACAGCAGCTGGTGTACCCTGCTGGTGGCAGGACAAATTTGCCACAGAACCATTACAAGCCCCGTGTAAAGAAATGTCCTGACAAATCAGTGAACCGCTTAGTGCATTTTCACAGTGTGTACCGCTTAGAAACACTTCACGATCCCCACTCCAACATCTATAGGTGTAAGGTAAATTTCAGGATGTCTTAATGTATTCTTTACCCAACCTTTCATATTTGCCTGCTTGCATCTGTTTAAGGCAATACTGAAACTGGAAAGTAGTCACAGGTAGACTAATTTTGCCGTGAATAAGCCATTCCGTAGCTGGTTTTTCTGCCACTGTGAACCGTAACTTTCAAGTTTTTCAATGCTCAGTACTGTATACTTAGCTCCCCTTTGTGCCAGTTCGATCTGTTTATCTGTTAGATTGTATTCTGCAAACAGAGCCGTCATGTTGATAAAACGCCAAGGCACATAGCCAGCACGCAAAGATTGCAGCGTCCAGCTTAATAACATAATAGAACGTAACTGTGTTTGGCCTTGTTGTAACATGGCTAAATCTTGTTCCAGTATGTTGATAGCAGAGGATACAATACTGTCCAATGAATAAATTCTGGAGGACAAAGTTGTTAACCCATTGTCGACCACAGAGAGAGTTTTCTCTAAGTTAATACGATCAAGTTCACGTATTCGTTCTGCGACTCCATCTGTGACACCTTCCATGCTTCATTATAAGTAGCATAAATGCCGGCATATATGAAACGTTTTTGACGCGGTTTTCTTGGTCCAAGCAAGAATTCCCTAAGGTCTGCGTCTTCTTTAAGTAAAGATAAGTGTTGTTTCACATCCTGAAGTGTAGATTTTTGCAGCCAATCGATGCATAATTTTCCTACACTGTATGTTGTTACTACCCCCGGATGCTGTCTTTGGACGTATCTTGGGTCTGGCCTATGAATAGTAAACCCCTGTGTTTTATTCAGGAATCTTGCTTGACAGTTGTTTGCGTATGGCTGCCAGATCAACCATTTTCTCCAATCAGGATTTGTTCTGTTGAGTTGTAGTATGGTGTCAAGTGTAACCGCTGCCTGTGTATTGTTATCACTTGCAGGTGTTGGTACAGAAGGATTTTTCATGTCTTTAATCTTGGCTAACCCAAGGCAAGACGTTTTATGGACCGTGTCATTCAAAAACATTATTTGCTGAGGGACGATACAGGCTCTAAACAAAGCTTCTATCCCCTGCACTTGCCAATCTTTAGTACCCCAGACAGATTTTGTGTCTATTGTGTCTTTCCATAAGTCGAAACCCTGTCTAGACAGTTGGTCAATAAATGTTGCAGAGTAAATCTGTTTTGTATTAGTTAACATAATTTTCAGTCCTGTTTTGTTTACATTTTTATAGTAAAACGTTTCTGGATCAGATGTATTGTATCCTGAAAAATATGGACATCTTTTTAGCAAATGTTTTTGAACTACCTCTTGGTGGTGTAGGACAATGCTCCCATTGGTTAAACACAAATACATTTCTAGGTGTTGCTGATTTATGCAAAAAATGATGACCATAGTGGTTATAGCAATACAGCTGTTCATAGTCTGATGAACCCTCTAAATATTCATTATTAGAAAATGCAGCAGATTTTTCTAGGTCAAACATTAAATTATTCACAGTTTCAAAGTCCCAATCATCAGAAAAGGTACTGGATGAAACAAAATCACCTAGTGAAATTTTAAATAAATGTGGAATGTTCAAATGTTCTGTCGGGCCAAAGATATCAAAATCAGTTTTGTCCCCCACTATACCATCCTGTATAGGAACGGCTGTGATGTTCACTGCAGACAAGTCTCTTGTTTCACAATGGGATGATTTGTGAGGTTTCAAAAGTAAGTTCACTTCTTTTCTTTCAATGTCCAAATGAATGTATCTCCCATTTATAAGCACGCTCATAGTCATAACCAAAGCTAGCCAAAGCAGGAAGAAAAATATTCCAGAAATAACCCAAAGTTCAATTCATGGTGAAACTAGATAAGTCTTTTTCATAAAATGTAAAAAGTCTTGTACTAGCTGTTTGAAAGTTTTTGATGCTGGCGACGTCTCAGGCTCACTCGGATCCTCGGAAAACGTATCAAAGTTAATGAAGTAGCCAGAAGCAGTTCTGTCAATTGTTGGAATTGCATCAGGATTTGTAGAAATCGATGGTACCAGTTGATCACTTGTTACATTGGTGTAGACAGGTGTATTTGGATGAACTGTTACTTGTGTTTCAAGAGGGATGAGTTCCATAGCATTGTTGCTCAGTCCTTCATCTGTTACTGCTGAATTCTCGATGGTTATCAGTCTTTCAGTCTGAACCTCTTGGATAGTAGCGAGAGGAGTGTGTCTGCTACTAGGTCGGAGTCCACGAGGCCTACTATTTAGTATTGGCCACATACTGTGGTTTGATGAGGTCGATGGACACAAATCTTTTCTCCTTTTTTCCAGCAAGGGGCGGCAGAAGTACTGTTCTTGTTCCGTGTACGGCTAGGACAGGTACTGGTTGTCTGTATGAAGGTCCAAATTCCTTCTTGTCCGCAATTTTTCTCTGACCAGATCCCCAACTTTTGGGATCCAGACAGGCCTTGCTGGGACCGCCGGTTTTCCCCAGTGGTGGTTGGCTGCAGGAATACGTTGCTTTGTTTCGTTCTTAGTTTGTTTAAGTCCTGTAAAACAGCCAAACGAACTTTGATATCAAAGGGTTTATTTTCCACCACTGTGCCACTGCATTCCAGATCAGGCACCCACATTCTTGTCCCAAATAGGACCTCATATGGAGTGACCCCCTAGAAAACTTCTTGGCAAATTGTTTAATGAGCGTTGGACCCCATATAGATGTTTGACCCACCCATCACCCGAACCTAATACCCTAGCTGTTATAGACTGCTTTATGTCCCGGTTTTTCCTTTCCACAACAGAATTTCCCTCAGGATGAAACGGAGAGGAGTACCGCAATGCAACGCCCAGACTGGCCATGGCGTCTTTGTAAGCTCGAGAGCTAAACGCAGCGGCCCTGGTCAGAATGTAGCGTGCCTATTGCGTATGTGCCGATAAAGACTCGCAAATCTTTTATAACAGTTCGAGCATCAGCCGAGCGCTGAGGCCATATCCATAGGAACCTTGATTTAGTATTTGTGGGATTGCACTTGTCCATGAGGACGCCTGTGCATAGATAGTATAATGCTGTCTAACAATGGTGTCTGTGCAGGGCAGCTACATTCGTAGCATGGTGTCTGGTGGCTTTCTCGCTGTAATTTACAGTCTATGCAGTTATTGATGAATATGTGTATTTCTGTATTCATCCCAGGCCACCAGTACATCTCTTTTAATGTCAATATTGTTTTAGAGATCCCTTGATGTGACAGACCCTCCCCCAGATGTGTTTCATAAATCAAAGCTGCTCTACGTTCCATGTTTGGAATTACCCTATCCCCCACTCCTGGGATTCGAGCAAAAGGAACGTTGTTCGCATCAATTACATATGAGTACTTGAGTGGAAACTTTTTTGGTAACGCTGCACCACTGCCTTTGCTCGTAGCATTGACAGCCAACATTATCTCACTGTCTATTTTCGTTTTTGAACGAGTGATCGCAGCTATGGAAGCTGTCTGAACTGCCCCCTTTGCAGCTTCGTCAGCCAATGAATTCCCTGCAACGTGAACGCCATCACGTTGATGACTCAGTGTATGGATCACGTGAGCCTCTGGTAGTTCGCTTTTTAACTGAACTACTTGTTCCCAAAGCGTTTTATGCTTTATTGTGCCACCTTTTGCATCTTTGAACCCGTTTTCAAGCCAAGTTTGTATATATTCATTATACGACTGCACACAGTAGAAAGAATCGCACACTATTAGTGTGGGGAATTCTCGATCTGTACTTTCAAGTGCCAGTTTGAATGCTTGTAGTTCAGCTCGCTGAGCTGTGCAATCTCCTAGAGATTGAGTTTTAGTGACCATAGGTCTGAATTTGCCATCGCGCATGCGACCTTTAACGATTGCGCACGCTGCACTGTAAGCTTGCTTACTCCCTGTTGCGGGCTGTGCGGATCCGTCAGTGTAAATTATGAATTCGTACTGATCGAGAGGCAGAATCTCAGTGGGCAGAGGACATTCATGTTCATATTGCAGGAATGCTTGTGTTTTTAAATCGGGATCAAAAACATATTCAACATCTGTTGCAGCAAGAGAATTAACCCATTGTATCCATCTAGGATGTAATGCTTTAGCATTTGGAATGCTTGCTTTTGTTACCGCCTCTAAGGCCGGAACTGGGGTTACGACAATAATTCGTTTCCCTTGGGCTAGAGCTCTTTCTTTTGCTACTGCAGTTTGAACTGCTGTCAGAATTTTTTCTGTTGAAGTGAAGCGCATTTCTGCTTGTGTATACAAATGTGATTTGTATGCAGTTGGTACTTTCTCACCCTCATTAAATGTTAAATAGGTGAATCCGCATTGACCCGAAATTATTCGGATCACTAAGTTGCGTTGACTTACGCGTGTTTGTAAGTGATTTGTTGCTAACATGTTAGCTTGGAGTGAACGCAAGATTTCTGTGTGTTCTTGTGTCAAATTTTTGATTGAAAAATCAGGTTTGATTAATGCGTAGAGAGGTTTAACCCTTTCTGCGTAATTTAGAATGTAAGTTCTTCCAAAATTGAGGAAACCCAGGATGGATTATAAATTTTTCAGCGTCTTAGGAGGTTGGAGCAGCGCACACCTTTCTAAAAAGTTGGCTGCCAAGCTCTTGCCTTCACTTGAAAGCTCGTATCCTAGGAACAGGACATTGAGATGGGCAATTCTGGATTTTTAAAGTTGAATTTGTAGCCCTCAGAGGCGAAGCCCAGTATAATGGTGCTCACCCTGTTCAAGTGTTTATCCAGGTCATCGTCTGTCAGATAGATATCATCGACATAGGACAATGCCTCATTGTCATAAATTTGTAGTAACTCCGTTACTCTCGCTGAGAATAACCCCGGGCTGTTTTTGAACCCTTGTGGGAGTCGACAAAATTGACGCTGGGTCCCCATTATTGAGAAAGCTGTCAAGTACCTGCTTTCAGGTGCTATGTTTTGACAAAAGAAACCATTTGAGATATCTAATGTGGTTTTATATTTTTTACGCACAATGTTATTCATTAATGCTGTACTATGTGCATTTTGTACTGCAAATGTTTTAGAACAAGTGTTTAAGTGTCTGTAATCCAAAACTAGACGATAGGTATTGTCTGGTTTGGAGACAGGAAACAAAGGATTGTTCATTGAAGAGGTGCATGTTTCAATCACCCCCTGGTATTCAAGTTGATCTAAGATCTCCCTGACCTGTTTTTTAGCTTCTTGCTTTATTGGGTACTGCCTTTGTGCAGTAGGCTCATTTTTCAGATGTATTTTATGGTGAGGTGAATCCTCATCCCATCCTACATGATTTTTGTATAATGCTGGGGCCTGGGCAACTGCCCATTTCCTGGCATAAGTATATTTTAGATGAATTGCAATATGGTTAGAGAAGGCTGGCATAATAATGTCCTCGCCATGTGGGCACTCCCTGACAAATTGTGGTGGCCAGTCTTTTTCCGCTAGAAGTATGTCATAGCCCTTTGAAAGTTTTTCCCAAATGAGTGCTTTCACCTGTCTGGGTATGTCTCCCTCCATCCGGAGTGTTATTTCATATAACTTTTGTGGAGTACTAACCCTGGTGTCTACAGTCTCAACTGTAATGTACTCATTCAAGTCCACTATCTCCAGAAGTTCCTTCAGGTTCTGGCGAGCTATTGTGACTTCTGCAGCACTGTCCAGCATTGTCTGAGCCCATTCTCCGTTCTTGAGTTGTGTTCTCAGTATCCTCGGCATGTCTGACTTTCAGACCTGCTACCTTCTTCTTTGAGAATTGAGGTTTTGATTTGTTTTTCGGAACGTGTTTGTCGTCTTTTGATTTGCACGCGTTCTTCTCTATGTTCTGACCGTCCTCTTCTTTCCGATGTCTGTGACGAGATCTGAAAGGTACGAGAGGAACGTGTATCAGTATCTTGATACCTGTCAGGCTTTTTCAAATTATCCCTATTCCTGAGGTTATACCTCCTTTCAGAGGGCTCCTTTTGAGGAGACCTACCTCGGGATTGAGAACGTTTCTCGCTTGAATTTTGTTTATTAGTTTCCCACTTCTTTTTAGAAGATGTAGGAGTTTGTTTATTAGAGTCCTTCTCAGGACTTTCAGATAGTTTTGGCTTCATTGGTCTTCCACCCAAACTATCTCTGCCTAATTCTGCATAAGATTGTTCTATTATTCTGGGTAGTTCTGTTTGATGTTCTGTAACATCGAATTCCCTTAATCGTTGGCGGATCGCCACTGCTGCTGCCTCCCCTTTAATATTAGATAATATTATTGTTGAGACCTGGTCGAAATTTTTCAGTAATTTCATACCTAAATTCAGAGCAGGCTCTGCCCCGTATTCGTTTTGAATTTGTTTCAGGACATCTGGTATTACTGCAATTGACGGAACACCATGTGTTTTAGTATAGATGGCAGCAAAGACTGAGCCCCAAGTGGTGCAGTCTTCCAGTTGTGGTGTGATCCCCATCGGTAAACAGATGGTTAGGATTCTGTGTTTCTCATATGGGCTAGTATTTGGAAATACTGCTTCTATTTGAGTAATCTTTTGAGCTATCCAGAATGGAATTTGCTCACGTTTTGTGGGCATTTTCCCCATGACTGCGTATAGAGTCTGTGGTGTAATTTTTAATGTATTCCCCTGTTGAGGGGTTTGATTTGGAATTGTCAATGGTGGTTGGACTGTGAGAGTCCGCATGACATATTGGACTAATTGTCTGTAAATTTGTATTAACTCTGTAAGTTGAGTAAGTAGTTCCTCGTCTGACATTACATCGATGTCAGGATGAGGTGTGTAGCCGGCTAGAATCGGCCATGTTGCTCCTGGTCTACCTAGTGGACCGAGCCTGGTAATGTTTTTGTGATGTTTTAGGGCGCCTTTAAACCAGAGCTGATGCTCCTGGTATGTTAGTGGAATTTCAATATCCTCGAAAGGAATATATTCCTCTGGTGGATCATCTTCTTTGTAGAAGTGAAACAGTTTTGTTACTGAATTTGATTCAGGAAATATGACCCATGAATAGAATACCTCTGTCTGAAAGGATTCGTGTGCCTCTATCACGAAAACTGCTCTACCTCCTCTTGGTGGTAGGCCATGTTTTATAAGTTTTAGAGTGATGGCTCTTCTTAAGTTTGGATGGATGTCTATAACACCCTCCTCGGTTTCATTTAAACCTGTAAAGTTAAAAGCTGGTACGACTGGTTCAGCCGCAGCTCCACCGGTTTCCGGTGTTATTGTCCCCGTGTATGGACATTTGTTTTTTGAAAAATGTAGAACAAGTTTCAAGGAAACAAAAGATAAGGTGCACAATATTTTGGAACACTGTATCCTTCAACGTTGAACAAACCAAAATAGCTAATATATAGGGTTTTTTGTCCTATTTTGCTTTGGCGGATATTTAACCCCACCCACTCCGGACGTCTTATGGAGTATGTGAGTAGGGGGTCTCTGAGAAAAGCACGAATGAGTTACACAGTATCTAGCGTTAAATTACTGCCTTACCAAACCGTTGGGCGCCATGTAGTGTAGTTCCTATTTCCCTAATAGGCTCTGCGCATTGGAATAATATAACCTATAGGTTTGACATAGGACTAAGGTCGGTATGTCCCTATCGATTATATTAAACTTAATTACCTGTGCCAGCTAGCTCAGAGGCCACTAGAAACTCCTTGAGAACAAGAAGGGAGTAGTTTCTGGCAACTGAAAAACATGACAACTTTGTTTCCCTTTAGAAGCTGAACATATCTCAGAATCGTGGAAACAATAGATAACAGTTTCACTCATTCAATCGTGCATGCTTAGTTTCTGCAGATTTACACAGAAAGGAAAGACGGGCGTTTCAATAAAAGGGTTTTATTGAACAGTCTTGTTTCTCGTGTAAGAGATATGTGCTGTTATGATCACAAGACAGTATGCAAGATAAATAATGTACAGCGTAAGCAGTAGAAATAAATAATACTGCTCTAGCATTATCTTTTAGCATATATTCACGTACATAAATAACATGAGCTAAAAATGCGAGTACTCATACGATGCGTCTCTAAGCTAGTTCTACCCCAGTGTACCTAACCTAGACTAGGTGTAGGGAAGAGTAGAAGTAGGTGGAGTATTCTCTAGTATGGTAGACTAAGAGTGTGTTGAGTCTAGTATGCCAAGAGTCCCTCTAGGATCTAGTCAGCTCCATACCTTGAGAATGAGAGAGGTGGGAATCTCCTGCCGGATCTTGGAACTCTAACACCCCGCGAAGGGAGTCAGAACACTGGAAGCTGGATTCGTCTGCGTGCAGGAATGACAGCGTCTTCTCAGTGCGTCAGGCTGGGATACGGGCTCCTCTGAAGTCGAGGTCTCCTCTAACTTGCTTGGGCAAGGGAAGGTATATTTATACCTGGTAGGTGTCGAGGAATGTTAGCATTGACGTGAAGTCGGACATAGGAAGACGTCAGGAATGAACCCTTAAGGTATAACGGTTCATACATAATAGATGAGTTCTTGGAGAAATCAATAGTCCTGTGCTAGGGTAACTCCCGAAGCTTAAGGGTCTGGTTTCTAAGAACTCGTTGTGACGTTAGGGTGGACGGATGTCGGTGACCATGCCTGTATTTGGAGTGCACGGTTAATGCCTAAATAAGGACAGGGATTCTATGCCTATATAAGGACAGGGCGAATTGTGCCTATATAAGGACATGATTCAGGAAAACCTATATACGGACCCCTAAAGCGGAATACAACAAGACGAGTGCAGAAAGAGGTGCAGAAAGAAGCAAGAGAGGTGCAGAAAGAAGCAAGAGAAGTGCAGAAAGTAGCAACAGAAGTGCAGAAAGAGGCAAGAGAAGTGCAGAAAGAGGCAAGAGAGGTGCAGAAAGAGGGAAGAGGGGTGCAGAAGAGGCAAGCGGAGTGCAGAAAGAAGCAAGAGAGGTACAGAAAGAAGCAAGAGAAGTGCAGAAAGAAGTAACAGAGGTGTGGAAGGAGGCAAGAGAACTGCAGAAAGAGGCAAGAGAGTTGCAGAAACAGCCAAAAGAGGTGCAGAAAGAGAGAACAGGGGTGCAGACAGAAGCAAGAGAGGCGCAGAAAGAGAGAGGGAAGAGGGGTGCAGAAAGAGGCAAAAGGGTTGAAGAACTTTGCAAGAGAGTTGCTGTAAGAAGCAAGAGAAGTGAATAAAGAACCAACAGAGGTACAGAAACAGGCAAGAGGGGTGCAGAAAGAGGCAAGAGAACTGTAGAAAGAGGCAAGATACGTGCAGAAAGAGGCAAGAGAGGTACAGAAAGAGGGAAGAGGGGTGCTGAAAAAGGCAAGAGGGGTACAGAAAGAGGCAGGAGAGGTGCAGAAAGAGGCAAGAGAACTGCAGAAAGAGGCAAGAGAGGTACAGAAAGAGGCAAGAGAGGTACAGAAAGATGGAAGAGAGATGCAGAAAGATGCAAGAGGGGTACAGAAAGAAGCAAGAGAGGTGCAGAAAGAAGCAAAAGAAGTGCAGAAAGAAGCAACAGAGGTGCAGAAAGGGCAAAAGGGGTACAGAAAGAGGCAAGAGAAGTGCAGAAAGAGGCAAGAGAGGTGCACAAAGAGACAAGAGAGGTGCACCAAGAGACAAGAGAGGTGCAGAAAGATGGAAGACGAGTACAGAAAGAGGCAAAAGGGGTCAGAAAGAAGCAAAAGAGGTGCAGAAAGAAGCAAGAGAAGTGCAGAAAGAAGCAACAGAGCTGCAGAAAGAGGCAAGGGAAGTGCAGAAAGAGGCAAGAGAGGTGCAGAAAGAAACAAAAGAAATGCTGAAACATGCAAGAGAAGTGCAAAAAGACGCAACAGAGGTGCAGAAGGAGGCAACAGAAGTGCAGAAAGAGGCAAGAGAGGTGCAGAAAGAGACAAGAGAGGTGCTGAAAGAGGGAAGACGAGTGCAGAAAGAGGCAAAAGGGGTGCAGAAAGAAGCAAGAGAAGTGATGAAAGAGAAGAGAGTTGCAGAAAGAAACAAGAAAGGTGCAAAAAAAAGCAAGAGAAGTGCAGAAAGAGGGAAGAGAGGTGCCGAAGGATGCAAGAGAGGTGCAGGAAGAGGCAAGTGAGGTGCAGAAACAGGCAAGCGGGGTGCAGAAAGAGGCAAGAGAAGTGCAGAAAGAAGCAACAGAGGTGCAGAAGGAAGTAAGAGCACTGCAGAAAGAGGCAAGAGAGTTGCAGAAACAGGCAAGAGAGGTGCAGAAAGAGGAAAGAGGGGTGCAGAAAGAATCAAGAGCATTGCAGAAAGAAGCAAGAGAGGTGCGGAAAAAAGCAAGAGAAGTGCAGAAAGAACCACCAGAGGTGCAGATAGAGGCAAGAGGGGTGCATAAAGAGGCAAGATAAGTGCAGAAACAAGCAACAGAGGTGCAGAAGGAAGTAAGAGCACTGCAGAAAGAGGCAAGAGAGTTGCAGAAACAGGCAAGAGAGGTGCAGAAAGAGGAAAGAGGGGTGCAGAAAGCATCAAGAGCATTGCAGAAAGAAGCAAGAGAGGTGCGGAAAAAAGCAAGAGAAGTGCAGAAAGAACCACCAGAGGTGCAGATAGAGGCAAGAGGGGTGCATAAAGAGGCAAGATAAGTGCAGAAACAAGCAACAGAGGTGCAGAAAGAGGCAAGAGAACTGCAGAAAGAGGCATGAGAGGTACAGAAAGAGGCACAAGAGGTGCAGAAAGAGGGATTAGTGTTGCAGAAAGGGGCAAGAGGGGTGCAGAAAGAAGCAATACAAGTGCAGAAAGAAGCAACAGAAATGCAGAAAGAGGCAAGAGAAGTGCAGAAAGAGGCAAGAGAAGTGCAGAAAGAGGCAGGAGAGGTACAGAAACAGGCAACAGAGGTACAGAAAGAGGGAAGAGGGGTGCAAAAAGAGGGAAGAGGGGTGCAGAAAGAAGCAAGAGAGGTGCAGAAAGAAGCAAGAGAAGTACAGAAAGAAGCAACAGAGGTGCAGAAAGAGCCAAAAGGGGTGCAGAAAGAAGCAAGAGAGGTGCAGAAAGAAGCAAGTGAAGTGCAGAAAGAAGCAAGCGAGGTGCAGAAAGAGGCAAGAGAAATGCAGAAAGAAGCAACAGAGGTGTAGAAAGAGGCAAGAAAGGTGCAGAAAAAAGAAGCAAGAGAGGTGCAGAAAGATGCAAGAGACGTGCAGAAAGAAGTGAGGTGCAGAAAGCAGAAGAGATACGCAGAAAGAGGCAAGAGAAGTGCAGAAAAAGGAAGAAAGCAGGTGCAGAAAGAAGCAAGAGAAATGCAGAAAGAGGCAAGAGAGGAGGAGAAAGTAGCAAGAGTGGGTTGCGCACCATTAGTACCAATTTAACACCCACATTTAGCAATAAGTAACAGGTGACCATTCCAGCTTTGCAAAGGGCCTTCCATCACGCTGTAATACTTGTTGCTGCATTTTTGGTAATGTTTGAGCCATCAAATATGCAGATTATGCAGCAGATGATGGATTATGTGGCAAATGTGGAAAATGTATAATTATGCGAAAATCGGTGCAGCCGAACAGTCGCATAATTCCAGTGGCCCTGCTCATACCTCTGACTATGTCCAGAAGTGCTCCTCAGTGGTTCCTTCTTTTTTGTCTCATTGACTTTATAGTTTAGTTTCTATGGAAACGAGGAAGACTAAACCTGAGGGTACCACTCCACAACTCATACTACCATACCACATAATTACTCTCCATAACACATAATCCCACTCTACATAATTCCTATACACTAAATGCAACATACTTTCTATCCACATAATTTCACTGCAAAACATACCACATAATTCCACTACACACAACGTACATCCACTCCACTCCAAAAAACATTAGTAAAAAAACTTTTACATTTACAGCGCCAATAGCTCTAACTCTCGCAAATGCGAGACCTATTACATTGCAAATGCTTCTTTAACTAGTAGTCACTTTTGCAGAGTGGTGGAGAAGGAGGCTTGGCCTCTGACCAGCGCTCAGGAATTCCGCTGCGTAGGACTTACAGGAGGAACCAGGAGGGCTTCTTGGCCCCCAAAATCCCTCAGGAGTAAAGTGGACTTCATCCCCCAAACAGTAGTGTGCCAGGAGGCGCGTTTGCAGAGTGGTGGAGAAAGTGGGGTGTGGCCTCCGAAGACCTCCTAGCAATCCCACTGTGTGGTACTTACTGGAGGTAACAGGAGGGGTAGTTGGCTCCAAAGGAAATCCTTGGGGGCCAACTACCCCTTCTATTACCTCCAGTTAGTCCAATAAAGCAGGATTGCTAAATTCTCATAGCAGGCCACACCCCCTTTGCCCACCACTCTGCAAACGCGCTCCCTGGCGCGCTCTTGAATGGGGATTGAAGTCCCCTTTGCTGCTTGGAGTCCTTAGGGGCCAACTAGCCTACCTGTTACCTCCAGTAAGCCCCACACAGTGGGATTGCTGAGAGGTGGATGCAGGCCACTCCCCCTTTCTCCACCACTCTGCAAACGCGCCTACTAGCGCGCTCTTGGTTGGGGGCTGAAGTTGCCTTGCCTCCTGAGGGTCCATGGGGGCCAAGTAGCCCTCCTGCTACCTCTAGTAAGCCCCACACAGCTGGATTGCTGAGAGTGGTCAGAGGCCACGCCCGATTTTTACACCACTCTGCAAACACGCCTCCTGGTGCACTGCTGCTTGGGGGATGAAGTCCACTTTAGTCCTGGAGTCCTCAGTACACAAGTGGACCTCATTGCCCCACTAGCAGTGCGTCAAGAGGCGCATTCACAGAGTGTTGTAAAAAGGGGCGTGGCCTCGGACCACCTCTCAGCAATCCAGCTGTGTGGGGCTTACTAGAGGTAACAGGAGGGCTAGTTGGCCCCCATGGACTCTGACCAGTGAAAGGGACTTCATCCTCCAACCCAGAGGGTGCCAGGAGGCGCGTTTGCATAGTGGTGCAGGGAGGGGGCGGGGCCTCCGTCGAGTTGATTGTTTCTTTTTTTTTATGTTAGGAAGGAGGGCTGTGCAGCCCACCTTCCCTTGACCCTTTTGGGCCCCGGGGACCAATCCCCCAGGGCCTGAGCCATTTAAAAAAAAAAAATTGAAAAGGGAGGGAGGCGCACAGCCCCCTTCCTGAGGCTGATTTCGGCCCCAGGAACCTCATCCCCTGGGGCCCAGCAAAAAGTTTTTTTATGGAAGGCGGGCCACATGGCCCTCCATCCCCCAGGGCCTGCCCTCTATTTTTTCTGTTATACATTTTGGAGGGGGCGGCCCCCCTCCTGAGGCCTATATAACCCCGGGGACCCCATCCCCCAGGGCATGGCCAATCATTTTTTTTTTAAACCGGTAGGGGGACCTGCGCGGCCCCCCTACCTGGGCCATTTTTGGCTGCAGGAGCCAGTATTGCTTTTAGGCAAAGGGAGCTGCTGACATGCAGCTCCCTTTGCCCAAAAGCAATTCTGCTTCGCTTCATGGAAGCAAGAGCAGTTTTCCTGCTCTCGCTTACATGAAGCAAAGCAGTGTTTGCTATGGCATGGCGGGAGAAGTGCTCCCGCCATGCCATAGCAAACTGCAATGTCCCGGGGGTGGACACCCTGGGACATTGCTGGAGCCAGCCCTGCGGAGTGGCAGTCCCCAGGCCCATGGAGGGCTCCCCGAGGGGCGCCGCGCTGCACCCTTCCCATCCTTGTAATAGCCCCGGGGAGGTGGTGGTCCCCAGGGCCGGGGTTCCGCAACGGATCCACATATTTGAATAAAGTGTGCCCCGGGGAGGTGGTGGTCCCCGGGGCAGTGTGGGGGAGGGGCTTGAGCCCCCCAACACATCATTTTTTAAAAGTAGCCCCGGGGAGGTGGCGGTCCTTGGGGTGCCCACGAGGCTCCCCGCCCATTAATTAATAAAGCCTCGGGGAGGTGGTGGTCCGCAGGGAAGTGTGGAGGAGCAGGAGCCCCCCCATGCTATTTTTTTTTTTAAAAAGCCCCGGGGAGGTGGTGGTCCCCGGGACTCGGGGGGCCCGTGAGGCCCCCACCCATTATTTAATAAAGCCCCGGGGAGGTGGCGGTCCCTGGGGCTTGCGAGGCCCCTGCCCATTATTTAATAAAGCCCCGGGGAGGTGGTGGTTCCAGGGGCAGCGTTGGTGGGGCAGGCGCCCCCACACATTGTTTTTAAGAATAGACCCCCTGGGAGGTGGTGGTCCCTCAGGATGCGGGGGCCCGCATGGCAGCCCGCATTTCATTAGCATAGCCCTGGGGAGGTGGCAGTCGGGCCCCCCGCATCATGATTAAACATTGCTCTCTGGACCTGGCCCACCCGGGAGCTTCAAGAAAACGAAGCACGGGAAACCGCGCTTCGTTTAAAAAAAAAAAAAAAATTGGCAGCATTCGCGGCCCTACGTGAATCCCACCGATTTAAAAAAAAGAAAATGCTTTTTTGGGACCCCCTGAGCAGGCCTAGGGGGTCAAGGTGTTTCTACCCTGCCCCCTTTTCATATTTTTTCACCGTTTTTCTTGTGACTCGATTCAACCGAGTCACAAGATGGCTGCCATTACTTCCTGGTTGGAACTGTTGGCATCCAATCAGAGTTAGGCTCGAGATCGGGAGGGTTCGCGGATCCACCACAGTCACCAGATATTAATATTTATAAATATATGAATTTCTCAGGAACTACTGAACGCATTTACACCATTTAACAAAAAGAGTGCACTCTGGACCAAGAGCTCCTTTCTGCCAAATTTGGTGTAATTCCGTTCAGCAGTTCGGGCTGTAGCTGCGTCAACAGTTTCCTATGGAAATTAACATGGAGAAAACACATTTTGGGACCCCCCCTTTTTTCTCGGCCCCCGCTTGACGAATCACCCTGAAACTTTCAAGACAGGAGCGTACGTGAGCGGGCCATTAGTTTTGAAAGTTTCGGGAAGATTTGTCAAAAAATGCTTTTTGAATAGAAACAAGGTCCTAACTATAACTACCGAATGGCGACCGCCAGTAGGTTATATATATAAAAATATATAAATAAATAAAGATTCGTAAACAGCATGTTACAAGTGCGGCTCAACTTCTTTCCGTCAGGGAGAACATGTTAATATGCCATCGGCTTGGTTCTGCCGAAGAGCGACGCACCACCAACAAGAGCGCCATCATTGCCCACCTGGAACCAATCTATGTAGCTTGTGAAAACGCAACAGGGCAATAGGTTGCCGCCGAAGACTATCTCTGGTATTGGATCTTTAACAGCCTTGAAAAAAGGACTGGATACGGAGTAACGAATGCTGACGGTAGTGGAATACTCATAATACCACATAAGTCAATGAAACAGCAAGTAAAAGTACAGCCCACTGGAGGGATTAAAGACACACTGCCGGTTGAACCACATGTCCCAGAATGCAATGATAAAAGTTATCCATTGGAGGAGCAAAATTTAAATCAGGGCATCAGGCTGTGGACACCAGCGATGTGCAAGAGTGCAGGCTTACCTTTGAAAAAGGTCTTTGGAGACCGAAGCGCGTCAGGACTGCCGTGCTGTTTCATCAACCAATAAATAAAGAATCGTAAACAGCATGTTACGAGTGCGGCTCAACTTCTTTCCGTCAGGGAGAACATGTTAATATGCCATCGGCTTGGTTCTGCCGAAGAGCGACGCACCACCAACAAGAGCGCCATCATTGCCTACCTGGAACCAACCTCTGTAGCTCGTGAAAATGCAACAGGGCAATGGGTTGCCGCCGAAGACTATCTCCTGTATTGGATCTTTAACAGCCTCGAAAAAAGGACTGGATATGGAGTAACGAATGCTGACGGTTGTGGAATACTCATAATAGCACATAAGTCAATGAAACAGCAGTAAAAGCACCGCCAACCTGAGGGATTAAAGACACACTGCCGATTGAACCACATGTCCCAGAATGCAATGACAAAAGTTATCCATTGGAGGAGCAAAATTTGAATCAGGACATCAGGCTGTGGACACCAGCGATGTGCAAGAGTGCAGGCTTACCTTTGAAAAAGGTCTTTGGAGACCGAAACGCGTCAGGACTGCCGTGCTGTTTCATCAACCAATAAATAAAGATTCGTAAACAGCATGTTACGAGTGCGGCTCAAATTCTTTCCGTCAAGGAGAACTTGTTAATATATATATATATATATATATATATATATATATATATATATATATATATATATATATATATATATATATATACATATATATATATATATATATATACATATATATATATATATATATATATATATATATATTTATATATATATATATATATATATATTTATATATATATATACACATATAGTCTTCCTTAGTGGAACAGCAGAAAAGAAAAAATAAACTGAACATTTTCATCTTGGAGGCCCACTGGAGGGCTTTTAAATTAAATGAACATTTTGCTACAGCACAGAAACCTACTAAAGGTAAAGGAATTTTGAAAGTGTACTACTGATCCCAACATGCAACACTTAGTTGAACTCACCTGTGAGGCCCACTGAGGGCTAATTAATTAGACATGCAGAGGGGAGTGTCTTTTCACCATTTCTGTACCTGTGACCAAGGAGCTGCCTGCTCTGCAACGCGTAAGGCAATGAAATGCATCTGAATGAAAATGCCAGTTTCCTTTTTATTAAAGAATCAGTGGAATTCATCTGCGTTTCGAATGCGTCTTCGACTGGAGAATGTTTTGTTGAAAGATTTATGATTGGCAGTCCAGCCAGGAAGACTGCACCACCCTGAAAAAGTCAAGGTTATGGGGCCACGAGGACATAGAACTACTCCGAGTCTTCCTTAGTGGAACAGCAGAAAAGAAAAAATAAACTGAACATTTTCATCTCGGAGGCCCACTGGAGAGCTTTTAAATTAAATGAACATTTTGCTACAGCACAGAAACCTACTAAAGGTAAAGGAATTTTGAAAGTGCACTACTTATTCCAGCATGCAACACTTAGTTGAACTCACCTGTGAGGCCCACTGAGGGCTAATTAAATGGACATGCAGAGGGGAGTGCCTTTTTACCCTTTTTGTGCAGTATCATAAAGCCTGTGACCAAGGAGCTGCCTGCTCTGAAACGGGTAAGGCAATGAAATGCATCTGAATGAAAATGCCAGTGTCCTTTTATTAAAGAATCAGTGTAATTCATCTGCTTTTCGAGTGCGTCTTCAACTGGGGATGTTTTGTTGAAAGATATATATATATTGTTCTCGGCTCGTGGTGACCCCAGGAGGACGGGGTCACCGCCAAGTGAATGCAAAGGTGCAGGGGGAGCTGCAGGAGCAACGCAGTCTCCCCCAGCACGAAGAGGAAAATCCCCCCCTAAGTCTCTTGGGACTCCAAAGAAATAACCCCTCAAGGGCTCAGCCAACAGTCAAAGCATCCTCGGGCTGGACCTTTTGTTCTACAGCTGGGGGTGCTTAGGGGACTGCACCATGGTATGGAGGGCTGAGCTGGAGATGTCTGGAGAAGGGCATCCCCTGGAGGTGAAGAGGTGCAATTGCACGAGAAGTGCAATTACCAATGATATTTCTTTTAGAGGGACTGAAAGTCACATGTGTTATGTGAAGTACCTGTGAGAAGTTGGCCTGGCATATGCTGTCCACTAATTATAGTGGGCACCTTGCACCAGTCCAAACAACCCCGTATTGGAGATAGGTTAAAGACAACCTTATTGAAAGCTATCCTAGTGGTAGCTATGGAGAGCAGCCTTCAGGCTAAGTCTTGAAGGAATGTAAAGCAGCTTGTTTTACCAGTCTATAATCTCTTGAGTGATCAAATGAAAGAGCACCACACCAGGTATATATTCAAAATATATATATTTATTGCTAAACAAACCCCTCTAGTCTCTTTATGAGGCTAGAGTTCGAAAGTACATAAGTTAGAAGTTATTTAAACACAGTAATAGCACAAATACACGTTTGGGCCCTAGGAGCGTACCAAACCATATACCAATAAAGTGGTATAAGAACCACGACTGAACTAGACACTAGGCCTAGAGCCTCTAGAAGTGCTTGGACCACAAGGAACCACCCAAGGTAGTGACACAGGGGACCCACGGGAGACGCGTGCAGTGTAAATACACAACCGCGATACGCCGTTGACTTGTATGGAGAAAGTCGTGATCGGGAAATTAGAGAAAAGGGACACTTAAAAGAGGACTTGGACCAAACCCTTTGAGATCTAGGACTTTGAAGAGTCTCTACCCACGGGAGCACCGGAGTACTCGTGTTACCTCATCCAGGGAAGCCGGGTGCATAGGTGCCTTTCGGGGTCGGGTTTCGTCGTCGATTTGAATGGCGATCTGCTGCAAAGTGCTGCTGGCGACCAAGAGAAAAGTGTCCGGGTGGATCCAAGAGTGGATCGGAGTTCTGAAGAACCTGAAAGCAGAGGGGACAGAGTCTGGGTCACTAGCCAGTGACCAGGAAGGCGATGGACAGATGCCCACCGAGGTCGAGTGCTTCAGGTGCGTTGACGGTCATCTTGACTCTTCAGCCACGAGGTCCAGGAGGCGTTGTCGGCGACTAGGAGCAGGATTCGGGCTGGTACACGATGTCTGTCGAGTGCTGAGGTGTCGACGACCGGATTGGACCCAACAAGCCTTGGCAACGGCAAGTCTCAATGCAGAGGAAGATCGTCGATGGTGCAGACCAGCAAGGTCTGGTGGACTCACCCAACGAGGGTAAGTGAGGGCAGGCCTGGAGCAACCAGGATGCCAAGAAAGAAAAAGATTGTCCTTCGTGAAGGGCTACTAGCCAACGGGCTAGCGACCGCAAAGGAGCCTCGTGACGCCGCACGTGGATCTGGCTTACAGGACATTCGTGGAGTGGGGGCCAGTGATCTTCGGTGCAGTTAGTGCTGGAGGCTAGGGCTACTCAAAGCCCAAAGCACGACTTCTTGGGAGACCCAGAAGAGGATGCACTTGCAAATGTGCTCGGTATCCAGGGGTCACGGTCTCAAGTCACCCACGATAGCCACGGGCCTCAGCTTTGCTGGGGACTCAGGGTAGCCTCGGGGAAGTCTGAGAATCCACCTCTGGTGATGCGATGACTTCGGCGTCCGACGGGAGCTTCAGAAATGCGAACTGGACAGATGCTTCTTTGGTGCCTGCCAAGCAGGGGAGTCACTCCTTGACCCCAAGGGAGATTCTTCTGTCCTCTAATCGTGAGTAGAGCATCGAAGGTCCAGGATTCAGTTTCAGAGTTTCGTCCAGGGATAATCTAAAGTCCTAAGGACTGGGGGGCATATTAGCAAGAAGAGGCGATAATCATCGCTAACCCTGCTTAGCGTGATTTTTTTATCGCCGGCTATCGCTGGAATATATCGCCACGCTAACGCTGTATTAGCAACGATTAGCGCTATGGCGATGAATATTCCAGCGATAGCGAGGAAATGAGCCAACATCGCTGAAAAAACAGCGATGTTGCATGGAGAAGGGAGAACACCTTGCTGATACGACCCTGTGGTCGTATCAGCATAATCCACCCCCATGTTAGGTATGGCTAACACCTGCTAATTGCAGGTGTTAAATAAATGGCGATGACCCGGTTAGCGCGACTTTTCACGTCGCTAACTGGGGCCATGGCCACCTTGCTAATAGGCGATAGGCCTGTTAGCGGGTGTTTCCCAGGTTTGTTCGTCGGGAACGCCCACTTTGCATGTCATTAGCGATAAATATCGCTGACATGCAAAGCGGTAAAAAAACCGGCGCTAATGCCCGCAAACTGTCGCTAACTGCTGTTAGAGACAGTTTGCTAATAGGGCGATATGAATATCGCCGCTTTAGCGGCAAAAAGTGCCGCTAAAGCGGCGATAGTGCCCTTGCTAATATGCCCCTGGGTTCCTATACTTATACTAAGGATAGGGGTTGGACTACTCTGTGGCCCCACCTATGGGTGGGTCAGGGCAGAGGGGTGGCTACACCCCTTTCCCTTTGTCCAGTTCGCGCCAAAGCAGGGGCTGCAAGCCCCTGATCCGGTTTGAACTGGGGTATGCACAGGGACACCAAATGTGCCCCCAGTGCAAGACTTCAAAGCACCCGAAAGTGCTCCCGCCCAGCCCCAATACACATTATCCTGTCTGGGGAGGTGGTCACACCTCCCTGGGACAGGAAACCTATTGTCCAGGCCTCCCCTGCCGGAGTTTCGTCCAGCAGCAGGAGGCCAGACTCGTGTCTGTGGCAGCAGCATCCGTTTTGTGATGCCAGGGCTTTGGAAAGAAGTTACTGGGCTAGCCAGAGTTAACATGTCTTTCCCTCTAGAAGGGTGGAATGCTACCCCGCCGCCAGGATTGGCGGGGGGTACTATTCCAAGATGTTTGACACCAAACACGACATGTTTAGGTGCAGCCATTCCAAAGTTAGCATTTTACCGCGAGGTTATAATGCGCTTAAGAGTATATGGTCAGGCTGCACTACAAACAGCATCAGAGATGGTCTCCGAACGCTGCAGAGGGGCCCTGCTCATGCAGGGGCACCCTCTCACATAGGAACCATGCACTCTGCCTTTAGGATTGATAAGGCCTGCCTTAGGAGTGACTTATAGGTTTATATGTGTGTATGCATTTAGTGATATAGGTAACCTATATCACAGTAAGGGGTGCATGCACCACCTTACCCAGGCTGCAGTAGCAGACCTGTGGTGTCAGTTTGGATGGCCTTCCAGGGGTGGCATAATACATGCTGCAGCCCCTGGCAGGCCTCTGAGGTACCTATGCCCTTGGTACATAGTATACCATATACTAGGGACTTATAAGGGCACTCCAGATTCCAATCAGTGATGTGCCTAAGGCACATGGAAACCATTTTAGAGAGGAAGCAGCTAGGCTGGGGTTCTGATTAGCAGGGCCCCAGCCAGACTAATGTCGAAAAACAGTGAAGCATCAGCAAAAAGTGGGGGTACCCATGTGAAGCAGATCCTACTCTCCTACACAACCCCCCCAAACGTAGGGACATTAAACTAACCTTGCCCAGTTAAGTCTTCATGTTCTAAGTGGAAGTACCTAGAGAGTCCATCTGCATTGGCATGGTTACTCCCATGTCTATGTTCCACTGTAAAGTCCATCCCCTGTAGGGAAATGGACCACCTAAGCAGTTTGGGGTTTTCACCCTTCATTTGTTTTAGCCATAAGAGGGGCTTATGGTCTGTCTGAACCAGGAAGTGTGTACCAAACAAGTATGGCCTCAACTTCTTCAGAGCCCAGACCACAGCAAAGGCCTCCCTCTCTATGGCTGACCAACGTTTCTCTCTAGAGGTCAGCCTTCTGCTAATGAAAGCTACTGGCTGATCCTGACCTTCTTCATTCAATTGTGACAGTACAGCCCCTACCCCCAATTCAGATGCATCAGTTTGAACAATGAACTTCTTGGAGTAATCAGGACTCTGTAGAATGGGAGCAGTGCACATGGCCTGCTTCAGGTCATCAAATGCCTTTTGACAGCTAACTGTCCACTGAACCTTTTGGGCATTTTCTTAGAAGTTAAGTCATTCAGGGGTGTCACTATTGATCCATACCCCTTGACAAATCTCCTATAGTACCCAGTCAGGCCTAAGAAGGCTCTCACCTGAGTCTGGGTAGTGGGAGCAGTCCAGTCCATGATGGTCTGGATCTTGCTCTGCAAAGGTTGAACCTGGCCTCCACTAGGCCTGGGCGGAAAACTACGCTACGCTCGCGTAGTTTGCGAAGTTCGCACTACTTCGCACTACGCGAATTGCACGTAGCACAGTGCGAACACGCGTAGTGCAGCGGTCATTTTTTGCTTGCTCGCGGTCCTCAACGTCAAGTTGGCGACCGCGAGCAAGCAAAATGACATCCCGGCGAGACTTTTTCCTCGTTCGCGATCAGCAACATCAAGTTGCCGATCGCGAGCGTGGAAAATAAACCTCCCGGCGAGATTCTCAACGCGGGAGGTCAGGTTTCTCATTGCGAGTGGTCGCGTATGCTCGCGACCGCTCGCGATGAGAAACTACCAGTCCGCGTTAGAAAGCTGCCGCTCGAGTAAAAATCTACTCGAGCGGCAGTAAAGACAGCTCGCACTGTGCAAGATGCCGTTTTCAATGATTGCACAGTGCGGACAAGCATCCGGCACTGTGCAATCATTGCGAACACGCACTACGCAGTTCGCGTAGTGCTACGCGTAGCTCGCGTAGTGCGAACTGCACTTTGCGTAGCTTCGCGAAGCGTTACTTCGCGAACTACGCCCAGGGTTAGCCTCCACCCACAAGGTGGCCCAGGTACACAACCTGACTCTGCCCTATCTGGCACTTAGTGGCCTTGATAGTCAGGCCTGCCTTTTGCAGGGCCTGTAAAACATTCCTGAGGTGGACCAGGTGATCCTCCCAGGTGGAGCTAAAGACAGCAATATCATCTAGATATGCTGCACTATAGGCTTCCAGACCTGTGAGCACTGTATTCACCAGCCTCTGGAAAGTGGCAGGTGCATTCTTCAGACCAAAGGGCATTACCACAAATTGATAATGCCCACTAGGGGTTGAGAATGCTGTTTTGGGCTTTGCAGTATCAGCTAGTCTGATCTGCCAGTAGCCAGCTGTTAGGTCAAATGTGCTGAGATATTTGGCAGAGGCCAAAGTATTTTATGAGCTCATCTGCCCTGGGTATTGGATGGGCATCAGTCCTAGTGACTGCATTGAGACCCCTGTAGTCCACACAAAACCTCATCTCTCTTTTTCCACCACTGGTGTGAGGTTTTGGTAGAAGGACCACTGGACTAGCCCAAGGACTATCTGAGGGTTCAATAACTCCCAACTCCAACATTTTCTGGACTTCAGTCCTGATACAGTCCCTGACATGGTCAGGTTGCCTATAAATCTTGTTTTTAATAGGCAGACTGTCCCCAGTGTCCACTTCATGAGTGCACCAGGTGGTCTGACTGGGTGTCAGTGAAAACATATGTCTAAACTGATTGAGAACTTGCCTGCAATCAGTTTGTTGCTGGGTAGTGAGGCTGCCTGCCAAGGCTACACCATCAACTGACCCATCGTCAGGGTTCTGTGAGAGCAGGTCAGGGAGTGGGTCACTCTCTTCCTCCTGCCCTTCATCAGTAGCCATGAGCAAGCCCATGTCTGCCCTGTCCACATATGGTTTTAACCTGTTGACATGGAGAACCCTGTGGGGACTCCTGGGTGTTCCTAGGTCTACTAAGTAAGTGACCTCACCCTTCTGCTCAACAACAGTGTGGGGTCCACTCCATTTGTCTTGGAGAGCTGCTGGGGCCACTGGCTCCAACACCCACACCTTCTGTCCTGGCTGGTAAACAGTCAGAACAGCCTTTGGTCATGCCAGGCCTTTTGAAGTTCCTGGCTAGCCTCAAGGTTTTTGGTTGCCTTTTTCATGTACTCAGCCATCCTGGAGCAGAGACCAAGTACATAGTCCACTATATCTTGCTTTGGGGGCTTGAGAGGTAACTCCCATCCTTCCTTCACCAAGCACAGTGGACCCCTCACATGGTGGCCAAACAGAAGTTCAAAAGGGCTGTAACCAACCCCCTTCTGAGGCACCTCCCTATATGCGAATAAAAGGCAGGGCAAGAGTATGTCCCATCTACGCCTAAGCTTTTCTGGGAGCCCTTTAATCATGCCCTTCAAGGTTTTGTTGAATCTCTCAACTAAACCATTGCATTGTGGGTGATAGGGTGTGGTGAACTTATAAGTCACTCCACACTCCTTCCACATTGCTTTTAAGTACCCAGACATGAAGTTAGCACCCCTGTCTGATACTACCTCCTTAGGAAAGCCCACTCTTGAGAAGATTCCCAGGAGGGCCCTTGCCACCACAGGTGCTGTAGTGGTCCTGAGGGGAATAGCTTCTGGGTACCTGGTGGCATGATCCACTACCACCAGGATAAACCTGTGCCCAGAGGCTGTTTGGGGATCCATGGGACCAACAATGTCAATCCCTACCCTTTCAAAGGGCACCCCCACCTCAGGTAGTGGTATCAGGGGGCCTTTGTAGTGCCACCTGCCTTGCCACTGGCTTGGCAGGTTACACAGGAGCGACAAAACTCCTTGCTGTCTTCAGACATGTGGGGCCAGTGAAAGTGAGGGACAATTCTGTCCCAAGTCTTGTTCTGGCCCAGGTGACCTGCTAAGGGAATATCATGGGCTAGGGTCAATAGGAAGCCCCTGAACTTCAGAGGTATAACCAACCTCCTGGTAGCACCAGGCTTGGGGTCTCTACTCTCTGAGTACAGGAGTCCATCATCCCAATACACTGTATGGGGACCACTAGCTTTCCCAGCAGCCTCAGCAGCAGCTTGCTGTCTGAGGGGTTCAAGGGAGGGGCAGCTCTGCTGCTCCTGGCTCAGATCTGCCCTAGAAGGTCCCCCTGTCCCCAAGAACTCAACCTGGTCAGGTTCCAGTTCCTCTGGGACAGTTCCTTCTTCAGGGCTGAGATCATCCCCCTCAAGGGACTGATCTTCCTCCTGAGCCAAGGGGGAAGGCACTGCCTTAACCCTACTACTCCTCCTCTTGGAAGGCACTTGGTCCATTCTTCCAGAATCCAAGGCCTGTTCAGTGCTAGACATTTTGGCTTGTGACCTGGTCACAGCAAACACATCTGCAGGGATCCCCAGCATTTCTGCATGGGTCCTGAGCTCCACTTCTGCCCAAGCAGAAGTCTCTAAGTCATTGCCAAGCAAGCATTCGACTGGTAGGTTTGCACTTACCACAACCTTCTTAAGGCCAGTTACCCCTCCCCAGGAGAAGTTAACAACTGCCAGAGTATGGTCTGTTCTGACATTGCTAGCATTGGTCACTTGGTACATCTCACCAAGTATAACTTGCCCAGGATTCACAAGGTCTTGTGTCACCATTGTGACACTTGCCCCTGTGTCCCTAAATGCCAAAGCCTCACGTCCATTGATTAAAGGCTGTTGTCTGTACTTGCCCAGATTACTGGGACTCACAGAGGAGGTCACATCCATGCCTCCATCACAGACTAACACAGCCTGAGTCAGTTCTCTGACTAGGTCAGAGCCCAACTCAGTACCCAGGGTGAACCCTACTAAACCCTTGGCTGGAGCACTCCCACCAACTGTACTAGGGGGAACAGGTGCCTTAGGGGCATTGGTGGGTGCTGGACTGGAGTCTTTGGACTTGGTGCAATCACTGGTCCAGTGGGTCTTTTGCTTACAGACCTTGCACCATGGTTTTCTTTGGCCTTTCCCTTTGGTAGACTGTGAATCCCCACCAGAAGAAGATTTTTGGGGGCCTGATGAAGACTTTTGATCTTTACCCTTCTCCCCACCCTTGTCAGAGTTCTTAGCATCTTGCTTCTTGGTTTCCCCACCTTGGTTCTGTACCTTCTGCTTCACCCTGGTTCTGACCCATTTGTCTGCCTTCTTTCCCAATTCTTGGGGAGAGGTCAGATCAGAGTCTACCAGGTATTGATGCAACAGCTGATGTTGACAGTTATTAAGAATCTGCTCCCTCATTATCAGATTGTACAATCCTGAGAAGTCACACACCTTACTGCCCATCAACCAGCCTTCCAGAGCCTTGGCAGAACAATCCACATAGTCTACCCAGTCTTGAGTCTGTGCTTTTGGGTATCTCTGAACTTCAACCTGTACTGTTCAGTGGTTAGGCCAAACCCATCAATAAGAGCACTCTTCAAGACCTTGTAATTATCAGCATCCTCCTCTCTAACAGTGAGGAGCTTATCTCTACCTTTGTCAGCAAAGGAGAGCCACAAGATTGCTGCCCACTGCTCCTGAGGGACCTTCTGTACCTTACAGGCCCTCTCTAGAGCAGTTATCCACTTGTGGATGTCATCCCCATTCTGATAGGGAGGGACAATCTTGCTCAGGTTCCTATGGTCATAGGACCTTTCCCTATCTCTAGGGATATGGCTGCCACCATGGGACTCTAGTCCCAACTTTCTTCTCTCTCTAAAGAGATCTAGGGACTCCCTGTCTATGGCTAGTTGCTTCTTTTTGAGTTCAAGCTGAGCTTCCTCATATAGAACCAGCCTCTTTCTTCTCTCATGAGAGGATTCCCTCCTATGAGATGAGACAGAGCTCCCTATTGAGGTGCCAGAGTGGTTAGACTCCTGAGAAGAAGATCTAGACCTTCTGGGCACACTCACAATCCTTCCTGGGGGGACAAAGGGGGCATCATTCTGATCCTCCTCTTCATCTTCCTCAGGAGGGTTGGATTATCCAGGTCAGGGCCATTGTCGCCCTCCTGGTCAGTTTCAGAGGGGGGCTGGGGGTACTGGTACCCCTGGTCCCATCCTCATCATCTGCCCCACCCTCAGCTCCTACCCCTTCAGTCCCCAAGGGCTTACTAAGGTCATAAGCCACCAACAACTCCTTGAGGTGTTGGGTGGTGGAGCTTTGGCCTGTCCTTATTTTTCTCAAGTTGCATAAAGCTCTCAATTCCAAGAATGGGAGTGTATCATACTTGGAGGGTGGAAGCTCAATGGCTTCCTGCAAGGATTCTTTAGATCCTGCCCTTAAAGACATTACTAGTGTGGTGTGGTGTATGCACTACCTACTCTAGTGTGGCCTACTAAACTCTCTTGAGATGTAGAAAGGGTTGTGCTATCCCTTAACACACAACTCTAAGTTCAGTAGAACTTACTGTATTCTAAGCTTAAATTATATGTACCTTAGGTACCTTTAGTGGTTTTCAGTTGATCAATTCAATTGAGATTATCTGGTAAAACAATAGCAAGCTGGAATCCCACACGCTGCACACCAATGTGAGAAGTTGGCCTGGCATATGCTGTCCACTAATTATAGTGGGCACCTTGCACCAGTCCAAACAACCCCTTATTGGAGATAGGTTAAAGACAACCTTATTGAAAGCTATCCTAGTGGTAGCTATGGAGAGCAGCCTTCAGGCTAAGTCTTGAAGGAATGTAAAGCAGCTTGTTTTACCAGTCTATAATCTCTTGAGTGATCAAATGAAAGAGCACCACACCAGGTATATATTCAAAATATATGTATTTATTGCTAAACACACCCCTCTAGTCTCTTTATGAGGCTAGAGTTCGAAATACATAAGTTAGAAGTTATTTAAACACAGTAATAGCACAAATACACGTTTGGGCCCTAGGGGCGTACCAAACCATATACCAATAAAGTGGTATAAGAACCACGACTGAACTAGACACTAGGCCTAGAGCCTCTAGAAGTGCTTGGACCACAAGGAACCACCCAAGGTAGTGACACAGGGGACCCACGGGAGACGCGTGCAGTGTAAATACACAACCGCGATACGCCGTTGACTTCTATGGAGAAAGTCGTGATCGGGAAATTAGAGAAAAGGGACACTTAAAAGAGGACTTGGACCAAACCCTTTGAGATCTAGGACTTTGAAGAGTCTCTACCCACGGGAGCACCGGAGTACTCGTGTTACCTCACCCAGGGAAGCCGGGTGCATAGGTGCCTTTCGGGGTCGGGTTTCGTCGTCGATTTGAATGGCGATCTGCTGCAAAGTGCTGCTGGCGACCAAGAGAAAAGTGTCCGGGTGGATCCAAGAGTGGATCGGAGCTCTGAAGAACCTGAAAGCAGAGGGGACAGAGTCTGGGTCACTAGCCAGTGACCAGGAAGGCGATGGACAGATGCCCACCGATGTCGAGTGCTTCAGGTGTGTTGACGGTCGTCTTGACTCTTCAGCCACGAAGTCCAGGAGGCGTTGTCGGCAACTAGGAGCAGGATTCGGGCTGGTACACGATGTCTGTCGAGTGCTGAGGTGTCGGCGACCGGATTGGACCCAACAAGCCTTGGCAACGGCAAGTCTCGATGCAGAGGAAGATCGTCGATGGTGCAGACCAGCAAGGTCTGGGGAACTCACCCAGCAAGGGTAATTGAGGGCAGGCCTGGAGCAATCAGGATGCCAAGTTAGAAAAAGATTGGCCTTCGTGAAGGGCTACTAGCCAATGGGCTAGCGACCGCGAAGGAGCCTCGTGACGCCGCACGTGGATCTGGCTTACAGGACACTCGTGGAGTGGAGGCCAGTGATCTTCAGTGCAGTTGGTGCTGAAGGCTAGGGCTATTTGGAGCCCAAAGCGCGACTTCTTGGAAGACCCAGAAGAGGATGCACTTGCAAATGTGCTCGGTGTCCAGGGGTCACGGTCTCAAGTCACCCACGATAGCCACGGGCCTCAGCTTTGCTGGGGACTCAGGGTAGCCTCAGCGAAGTCTGAGAATCCACCTCTGGTGATGCGATGACTTCGGCGTCCGACGGGAGCTTCAGAAATGCGAACCGGACAGATGCTTCTTTGGTGCCTGCCAAGCAGGGGAGTCACTCCTTGACCCCAAGGGAGATTCTTCTGTCCTCTAATTGTGAGTAGAGCGTCGAAGGTCCAGGATTCAGTTTCAGAGTTTCGTCCAGGGATAATCTAAAGTCCTAAGGACTGGGTTCCTATACTTATACTAAGGATAGGGGTTGGACTACTCTGTGGCCCCACCTATGGGTGGGTCAGGGCAGAGGGGTGGCTACACCCCTTTCCCTTTGTCCAGTTCGCGCCAAAGCAGGGGCTGCAAGCCCCTGATCCGGTTTGAACTGGGGTATGCCTAGGGACACCAAATGTGCCCCCAGTGCAGGACTTCAAAGCACCCGAAAGTGCTCCCGCCCAGCCCCAATACACATTATCCTGTCTGGGGAGGTGGTCACACCTCCCTGGGACAGAAACCTGTGTCCAGGCCTCCCCTGCCGGAGTTTCGTCCAGCAGCAGGAGGCCAGACTCGTGTCTGTGGCAGCAGCATCCATTTTGTGATGCCAGGGCTTTGGAAAGAAGTTACCGGGCTAGCCAGAGTTAACATGTCTTTCCCTCTAGAAGGGTGGAATGCTACCCCCGCCGCCAGGATTGGCGGGGGGTAGTATTCCAAGATGTTTGACACCAAACACGACATGTTTAGGTGCAGCCATTCCAAAGTTAGCATTTTACCTCGAGGTTTATAATGCGCTTAAGAGTATATGGTCAGGCTGCACTACAAACAGCATCAGAGATGGTCTCCGAACGCTGCAGAGGGGCCCTGCTCATGCAGGGGCACCCTCTCACATAGGAACCATGCACTCTGCCTTTAGGATTGATAAGGCCTGCCTTAGGAGTGACTTATAGGTTTATATGTGTGTATGCATTTAGTGATATAGGTAACCTATATCACAGTAAGGAGTGCATGCACCACCTTACCCAGGCTGCAGTAGCAGACCTGTGGTGTCAGTTTGGATGGCCTTCCAGGGGTGGCATAATACATGCTGCAGCCCCTGGCAGGCCTCTGAGGTACCTATGCCCTTGGTACATAGTATACCATATACTAGGGACTTATAAGGGCACTCCAGATTCCAATCAGTGATGTGCCTAAGGCACATGGAAACCATTTTAGAGAGGAAGCAGCTAGGCTGGGGTTCTGATTAGCAGGGCCCCAGGCAGACTAATGTCGAAAAACAGTGAAGCATCAGCAAAAAGTGGGGGTACCCATGTGAAGCAGATCCTACTCTCCTACAGTACCTGTGTAAGGTGAAGTCATAAGCCAAGTGGGGTTATGTTGCCAGACAATCCTGCTAGGGTGTCTGGCTGTATATGCTTAATCCTGTGATTTTAACTGGGATGCCTTTTAGGGGCTTTAATTGCAATGCTTTAGAACTGTTATCAACTATGATGAGTACTGTCATTCTAAGTGATGCCCAAACATGTATTCTTGCTACTGCGTTAGGTGAAGAACAACCCCGACTGTTAGCCACTAAGGGGTAGAGGTGTATACTGTATGGTCAGTATAAGATGAACAGTCAGGGTTATGTGTCACCAGGGCAGGTGTACCTATTTTAAATGCTTGTTGAGATGATGGGGTGGGTCGCCACTGGGATGGTGCCAGTGGGCAAGGCCCTCACTCCAGGTTATGTCAACCCATTGCATTAGGGGGCAAGATGATGTGCATACATGGGAGTGGTGGTACTAGACCCCATCCCCCCTGCGGGAGGGGTGGAAATGTTATGCAAGGTCACAAAGTAATTCCAACAGCTTATGTATATTTGTAAATTGGTGCATAGTATTGAGTAGTGTGTGTGTTTAATAAATGTACTCTTCCTTTTATAAAGTAAAGTACAGACTGGACAATCAATTATTGAGTGTTATTTCTGCGTACTGGTAAATGGCGATTACTAGCCTACAATACAATACCAGATAAATAGAGGGTCCAAGGGAAAATTTATAGACCTGCGCGGATAAATCCCCTCACCAATTATAACAACAACAAAGAATCCGGGGGTCTCAAGGAAAAATCTATATAAAAAGACAGGCGTCACAGCAGTACACACAACAGGAGAAAAAGAGAAAACGGGGGGATCTCAATTAAGAGGACGGATTCCCATCACCCACCGAAGTGGCATGCTTCATCATTTGGGGATCTCCTCTTGGCTGCACACTAGTGCGACCAAGGAGCTACAACTCCTTACTAGTATACAAGAGGAGCTCGCGGATGTTTTTCAACTATAATCCAGGACTAGATCACCTAAGATCACTGAAGCATAAGGCAGTATGGTGAGTGTTCGGTGCAGTGTAAAAGAAAAAGTGAAGTAAAATTAACTACCAAGTGACAACGAATTTATTAAGATCACGTGGTGTCAATGGTTAAAAAGCAGTAAGCGCGCAATCTAACTACAAATACAGGCGCGCTAGTGAAGAGGTCTACATGTTTCAGCCACTACCGATCTAACTGTGATCAAGGCTTTCTTCAGGACCTAATTGTAACTACTGCACTATAATCATAAAACAAAATTATGCAAACACTGAAAAGAACGATACAACCATATACCTGTGTACGTAAATATATTGGCACTATAGGCATTGGTGTGGTACTCCTGTTGAAAAAGATAAAAAGTTTTTGAATATATATGTGTACATACTGAAAAAGTCTATATCAATATATAAACAACACATTACATTGCAATGTGCACATGCTATAGGTCCTCACAGTAATTAAAAGAAAACTCTACAGCGAAACACCTTACCCGTATCAAAATCGGGAGGGAACTAGCCGCTCCTGGCAACCGCTCAGGGCGTGAGGCAACGCTCTGTGAATTTAAAAACAGGGGGAAGAAAAGCTAAGCCCACAAAAGATGGAATTTAAATGTAAAAAGTGGTAGGACAAGCATGCACCACCACTCTAATCATGTAGGTTTGTTGAGAGTTCTATAAGGCACCAGCAGAAGTTTTGCTGTCGAGATAGTTTTTAGATATTTTTAAGAGGTAAACAGTCTGGTGTAAACAGTTATTCGAAGACAGCAGATTTCAAGCAGTCTAAGGGTGATATGAACTGCCAGCAAAACTATTGATATTAATATTAAGCAGAACCATATAGACCAGGAACGCTTCTAACAAGGGGAGAACACACAATATAGTAGACCCCTCGTGATAACATCCAAAACAGAGTCTGAGCAAGTCAAACACTCCAGACTACGAGTTCATCACCTCTGAGATTGCACACCCTCCAATGGCCTCCTTCACTTATGCAGTGTATAAATAAATGTGTGAAAACACACAGAGATCGCTCTTACCTGCTCCGTCGTTACCCCGGGCCGGATCCTGAGAGTCACGAGCAGTGACGTCCGGTCGGGGCAGGAGCTTAAGTACAGGTATCCATTATTACAAAATACCCGCACCTGTGGGGAGTCGCATAAAGTGACGTAAACCGCGTCGTAACCACATGACGCGAGACACAGTTGTTCAGAACTACAAATGAGTCCCCGGAAAACCGGGAATTGTAGTTTTTAACATGACAGCTAGAGTTTGCGACTATTCTTGGCATCTAAAGACATTTGAAACGTGGTAAAGCCTTTATCCCACGGAGTTTGAAACGCTACAATTCAGAATTCGGCAACAGTGTAAAAACCCTGTATAATCCCGCTCAATTGAATAAACGGAAGCCAAAATACATTGGTAGTCGCAAACATTGTTCAAGCTAACTCAACCCTCATCACTCAAATATGTATCAAGAATGCACAAAAGACCGTAAATTTGGGGTGGACTTTAAAATACGAAACCAATAATGATGACACTCTGTCTTCCACAGTGCATATTACATTGATCAACCACTCACCCTGGTAACGTCAGAGTATAACAAAACATTTTTTATACCCAAAGAGCGTGCTATGAGTGTTTCTGGACTTAGAAGGTGCATAGCTAAATAAGGGTCCAAGGAATGGCATCATTTAACCCATCCACATCAACCTAGTACCGTCAGAGTATACCAAAACATTTTTTATATATACCCAAAGAGCGTGCTATGAGTGTTTCTGGACTTAGAAGGTGCGCAGCTACATTAGGGTCCAAGGAATGGCATCATTTAACCCATCCACATCACTGCGCAACTTAAACACCCAACGTTGCTCCTTCCTAAATAAAAAGGAGGTGATATCAGTAATCTGTCTTGGTATATATGGCTGTTCAAGAACAGTCCAACTCAAATCCTCAGGTTTGTGATTGTGTTCGAGGAAATGATTGGTCAAACGAGTAGATTGTTTTTTACACCTAATGGTGCTCTTATGCTCCATTATCCTTTGCTTGACCTTACGTGTCGTCATACCAACATATGTCTTCGAGCAAGGGCATGTTATTAAATAAATAACTCTTTCACTGTTACAGTTGGTATGCTTCATCTGTCTCCAAGGTCTCTGAGTTCCAATATCAACCTCAGTAGTGTGCCTAGTTTGTGGGCAGACAGTGCATGTACCACACGGATAGTGTCCCTGGACCGGAGGCATGTTCCAGAGTGTAGTAGGTCCCGGTTCTGAGATACCTCTCGGTCGTGTATGGACAAGGCAATCACGTAGGTTCTTGCTCCTTTTGAAAGAAAAAAGAGGTGGAGATATCTTGTTCTGTCCAACATTAAGAATGCGCCAATGTCTGCGCACAATCTTCTGGATTTGGTTCGATTGAGTACTAAAGGTGTTTACACAGGGAAGCCTTGTTAATGATGGTTTTGGCACAGTAGGTTCTATGAGTGCTTCGCGATTGTTATTTGAAGCTCTCTTGTAAGATTGTCTTAACAACCTCTTGGGGTATTTCCTAGCTCGAAGATTACGAGAAAGCACCGTGGCATGTTTCCTAAAATCATCCAAGGTGGAACAATTCCTCCGAAGACGAAGGAACTGACCAAATGGTAGCCCTTCACGTAAGGATTTAGGATGGAAACTATCGTATGTCAACAATGAGTTCCTGGCCATGGGCTTCGTATACAGTTCACTTTGTAGGCCCCTAGCTGATGAAGAAATGCGCAAATCAAGGAATGGCAAATTCGTCTTGCTTACGTCCATTGTAAAATTCAAAAATTCCCATCCTGCAAGCCAGCCGAGGGTCCGGGCGCTGGGGACAGGGGTCCACCGGGGCCCGGGGAGGCTCTCCCCGGCCTGGCGGCTTTCAGAAGCAGGGACCGGGCCGGGGAGCAGGGGTGGCTGGCTTTAACCGCTACGCTGGCGGAGCGTAGTTTTCTGCCCACCCCTAGTGGAAATGTTATGCAAGGTCACAAAGTAATTCCAACAGCTTATGTATATTTGTAAATTGGTGCATAGTATTGAGTAGTGTGTGTGTTTAATAAATGTACTCTTCCTTTTATAAAGCAAAGTACAGACTGGACAATAAATTATTGAGTGTTATTTCTGCGTACTTGTAAATGGTGATTACTAGCCTACACCACCTCCCTTGAGTAAGCCTTAGACTGCTCTGCAACGCTACCCTTTGAGAGTCAAGCGCTACAATAGGGTGTTTGGTTCCCAGTGAAGGACAAATGTTACATGTTATTTGTGCAGGCCTCACAGATACTGCCTCGTTTTCCAACATTGGTGTCTAGCGGCGGGAAACATAGTATCCCATTCTGGTACGCATGTATAGCATTTGATAAGTCCAGTTTTGCCATACATTACCTATGCAGTAATGAGCAAATGGAAGAGCACAAGGCTCTGAGAAGGGTTCAAAGTTTTGGTTATTTGAACTAAAGGTATGGGAAAGGAAAGCCCCGCGCACATATATGTCATGTGAAGATATTATGGTTTAAATGTAAACTGTATTGATGTGACTGAGTTATGTTGATTATCATGTGATAGCGGGATGGTGCTTTCCAGGAAATGATTGCGTACAAGTGTTCTAAGCCATATTGTACACCTTTGAACCCTAACACTACATGCATTACACCTGCATGAGGAGGGTGTCTCCTCAAGAGATAGGGACAGCAACAGATACCTACATCACAGATGGGGGTGTAGGGGTGGATTGGACTTTGGGGGACAGGAGAGGTAGGGGGTCCTGGGAGATTCCCATGCTTTTTAAGGGCAGGGAGGGTTTCCACAGAAGGGGCCCCAGATATCCTTCCCCCCGCTGAAAATTCTCTTGCCATTGGCGCAGGCCAAAACCACTGGAAGGGTGGGGCAGGAGGTTTCTTAACCCCGGGTAGTAACACCCCAGGGGTTCCCATGGTGGGGGACCCCAAGAAACTTTTCCTACGGTGGGAGGAGGGTGCAGTAGAGTTGTGTGTCTGGCAGGGCCCCCAGGATATCTGGTGGGGAAGGTGAGCAACCCAGGGGTGGCTCATGGTAGTGGGTGGCCCCAAAGAAGGGTAGTTCTCGCGCGAGGGTGTGTAATGGTAGCCCCTAGGTACACTAGGTGGGCTAGGTAACTGACCTAGTGGAGATATGAGAGGGGGTGATGTGCTCCCTGGATTCCAGGTGAAGGGTTAGTGGTGGACCCTGAGGTGTCAGGGCCGGGTAGGTGGTTACCCAAGGAAGCAACAGGATGTCATTCTGAAGCTTGTGTTGTGAACCTGAAGTGGTGGCTGGGGCGATGCCTAGCCGGTGACCAGTCAGGTAGGTCCTGTGGGGGTTGGACCCCAGGATCAGGAGCATGGGGGTGTGCCCCTAGCTCGAGGCAGGAGGTGGACTTCTGCCTGGTAGTACCACCCTGAACACAGGTGGGGCCCATCTTAAGTGAAGGGACCCTGTGCTTCAGAGGAGGGTGGTGCAGGCCAAGCCGGGATCTTGAGAGTCCCTGGCTGATAGAGGTAGTACTGCCCTGAGGACAGGTGGGGCCCATCTTTAGTGAAGGGACCCTGTGCTTCAGAGGAAGGTGGTGCAGGCCTAGCCGAGATCTTAAGGGTCCCTGGCTGAGTGTGGTAGTACCACCCTGAAGGCAGGTGACGCCTATCTTAAGGAAGGGGTGGTGCCGGCCACCCAGGGATCATGTGGGTCCCTGGACGGTCTGCGCTGCCGGGAGACCAAGGAGAGCTCTGAGAGGTGTGCCTGGGTGTAGCTAACTCGGGGCCCACGGGCTCTCTAAGGGTACTCCGGGAGGAGAGAGCGCCTCTCGGAGGGAAGGGTGCATAGGCCCTCTTCTCACAGCGGAGAACAAGGAAGGGGTCTAGGTTCCCGGGGTAGTTTCCATGTGGAGCTACTGACGGGGGGAATGAGCTGTAGGATGTCTGATGAGACACCCTCAGTGTTCCTCCCTGGCACTGCCAGTGTGGTAGTGAGGCCGGTCTGAGGTCCTATCAGGGAGCTAGGCCAGTGCCCAAAGGTGCTTTTCTGTGTGGGAAAAGTATGAGTGGCTGTGCTTTCTTTAGGGAAGACAGTCATCCCGAAAGGGTGGTGGCAGCTGAATGACCCCAGCAGCAGGCTGAGGGTGAGGGTCCGGAGAAGTTGCATCTTTAGGGTGCATGGACCAAAAGGAGAGAGGGTACTGGTTGGAACAATCTCCGGAAGGGAGACCAACTAGTGGCCCAGGGGATGAGATGTAGATCTATCCCAGAAGACTGCATCGGTGCTGAGGCACTGTACCCTTGTCCAGAGAAGTGGTAGGTATAGTGTTGCATGACCAAGGGCAAAGGTAAGCCTAGTTAGGCTGCGTCCATGTAGACCGTGAGTGACCTAGAGGTATATAACCTAGAGCCCAGAGGGTTCTTAGGGTAGTCTGGGATCCCTGTAATGGGTGGAGGTCTCATGGATGGGAGGAGTATGTGGTCTGAGCGGATAACTGGTGAGTAAGGGGGGTCTGGTCAGAACCCCTTATAACTAGTTATCGCTGACTACGGGAAGAGTACCCATGTAGAGTGGATAATTCTCCCCTGTAGGAATCAGCTGGGCGTGACATGTGTTAGAAGGTGGTTCGGACCATCTGAGCCGCCCGGGTTTTTCGCTTTTTGAACACCTAATTGTTGAGCTTTTACTGTGAGAGAGCCTCATACATTGGGACTCACCCACAGTGAACTCACGATGAAAGAGACTGCATGTGGATTTTACCGGTGTCCCCCTGGTGAGACTAGGCCGCTGCGCTGCAGCCGGAGTAAGGGGCACCGGGCTGGTTACATGCAGACACGTGTGTACATGCAGGTGCACAAGTGTAAGGGCTGCGCAGGGGAGATTCCTGACGTGCGCAGCCCAGGAGCAGCTACAAATTGAATGGTGTGGCAGGAATTATGCAGAGCTGGGTGGTGACATGGAATAGGCTTTATACAATGGGAAGGAACATGTAAGGGAAAGTCAGTGTGCTTTACTGTTTTCACTGAAAGACCACGTCATTATTCTCCTATGAGGATGGGGACCACATGGGATAGTTTCACTTCCCTAGGGCCTACAAATTCCAGACACGCACTAAAGTCCACTGTAACTTAGGTGAGAAGAAGTATTCTGCAGAGTCCACAGTCATATCTGTACTGCTTTTGGGTCATCCAGAAATGTCATGTTCCTCTGAGTCAGCTCATAACCAGAGCCTGGCTGGGGCTGACCCTGCCAGGCTGGATTAATGACCTTCCTCCCCAAGCTGTAGCATCAGAGGTCTAGCCCTTCATGACAAGCATTCCAAGGGCTAAGGTCTCCTCTCCAAAAGGGAGAGAAGATGGGTGGAGCTACACGGTTATCCATCAGCAGCTGTCACCTGGTGCCAGGCACCAAGCTGCTCTGGAGAGAAGGCAGCAAGGGGGGAAGAGGCTTTCAGAGACCATGTGGCATGAGACCCCTGGAAGACGCCATTTTGAACTAACCCAGAGGCCTGGGCAGGAAGGAGGGAGCAGGGGCAGAGAGATGAGGTGTCGCTGTTTGATAGGGCAAGCAGAGACTTCCTGCCAGCCCCCTCCAAATTCTTTTAAAAGAGTTTGCACAGGAAGAGGAGTTCTCTCTGAGGTGTGGTCTGCTGAGGAAGACTCAATCAATCAATCAATCAATCACGGCATTTATAGAGCGCGCTACTCACCCGGGAGGGTCTCAAGGCGCTGGGGGAGGGGGTAAGTTACTGCTCGAACAGCCAGGTCTTGAGCTGCTTCCTGAAGGAGAGATGGTCCTGGGTTCGCCGAAGGTGAGTGGGGAGGGAGTTCCAGGTCTTGGCTGCCAGGTAGGAGAAGGATCTTCCTCCGGCGGTGGTTCTGCGGATGCGTGGTACGGTGGCGAGGGCGTGGCTGGTTGATCGTAGCTGGCGTGTGGGCGTGTAGAAGGTCATGCGGTCGTTGAGGTACTTTGGGCCCAGGTCGTGGAGGGCCTTGTGTGCGTGGGTGAGGAGTCTGATGCTGGAGCCTGGCGCCATGGGCACCTGGAAGAAAGAACCTCCAGACTGGCCCAGGACCCTGACTTGCGCCACAAGGGGAGACCAGGACCAGTGAGCAGAAGCCGGGGCCTCTGCGCAAGGAGAAGAGGCCCAGGAGGAGAGCCAGGCAAAAGGCTGTAGCAGGGAGCCAGTGAAGACCGCTCCCTGCTGAATTCACCCTCCCTGAGATCAGGAGGGTGAAGGAAAGTGCTCCCGGTGGCTGGGGAGCGCCACCAGGAGCAAGAAGAGGCCAAAATGGGGAAGATCGGTCCCCTCGGGGCTGAGATATGCCCCCCAGAAAGTAGGCGACCTTTGACCTCTAACTGTACCGACGACGAAGCGCGTGGGGCTCCGCTGCCGGTCCCAAATATGCCCCCTGGTTGGGTCAGGTCCCGGGGGCTGCCCCCACAAGAAGTTCAGTCGGGGAGCACCGTCGCGCTCCCCTTGAAGTGAGCTCCAGGGGCCCGGGACCCCCAACTCTGGGCCCCGGTGGCTGCAGAATGGAGGGGGGAGCGCCATCGCACTCCCCCGAGCAGGCAAAGCTGATGCCGGGGAGCGCCATCGCGCTCCCTGTGAAGGACTCCGAGGGGCCCGGGACTCCCAACTCCGGTCCCCAGTGATGCCACAAGGAGGGGGAGTGCCGCCGCACTCCCCCATGACAGCGGGAAGTCAGGGGGAGTGCTGTCGCACTCCCCCGAAGACCTGCCAAGGGAGAGGCCGCCTCCGTGTCTGCCCACCGGAGCGGGCAGACCGAAATGGAAACTCCGGCTCCCGCGGCCGCACCAGAGTGTGCAGGCCGAGTGGGGAGCCGGCAGGAGCCACCGGGGGGTGGGCTCCCCAGGTGGCTCTCCAACGAGCCTGGAGATGCGGGGGGACCGGGCCCCCATGCAAGGAGGCGGAAGGAGCGGCCGGGGGTGGGCTCCCTGAGCCGCGCAGCCTCACCTGCCATAAGGAGTCCGGGTGTGACCGGGCCCCCAACGGGATCGGGCAGCGGCATGAGGCAGCCGAAGGTCAAAGCGCGGCTCTCCCCAAGCAGCAGGGGAGCCGCTGCTATGTTATGCACGGGCTGAGGAGAGTAGCCCATAATGCCTTGCAGACCCGGACCGGCCTGCGAGGGAAAGCAGCTTGTTCTTGGCTCGTGGTGACCCCAGGAGGACGGGGTCACCGCCAAGTGAATGCAAAGGTGCAGGGGGAGCTGCAGGAGCAACGCAGTCTCCCTCAGCACGAAGAGGAAAGTCCCCCCCTAAGTCTCTGGGGACTCCAAAGAAATAACCCCTCAAGGGCTCAGCCAACAGTCAAAGCATCCTCGGGCTGGACCTTTTGTTCTACAGCTGGGGGTGCCCAGGGGACTGCACCATGGTATGGAGGGCTGAGCTGGAGATGTCTGGAGACGGGCATCCTCTGGAGGTGAAGAGGTGCAATTGCACGAGAAGTGCATTTACCAATGTTATTGCTTTTAGAGGGACTGAAAGTCACATGTGTTATGTGAAGTACCTGTGTAAGGTGAAGTCATAAGCCAAGTGGGGTTATGTTGCCAGACATTCCTGCAAGGGTGTCTGGCTGTATATGCTTAATCCTGTGATTTTAACTGTGAGGCCTTTTAGGGGCTTTAATTGCAATGCATTAGAACTGTTATCAACTATGATGAGTACTGTCATTCTAAGTGATGCCCAAACATGTATTCTTGCTACTGCGTTAGGTGAAGAACAACCCAGACTGTTAGCCACTAAGGGGTAGAGGTGTATACTGTATGGTCAGTATGAGATGCGCAGTCAGGGTTAAGTGTCACCAGGGCAGGTTTTCAATGCTTGTCGAGATGATGGGGTGCGTCGCCACTGGGATGGTGCCAGTGGGCAAGGTCCTTGCTCCAGGTTATGTCAACCCATTGCATTAGGTGGCAAGATGATGTGCATACATGGGAGTGGTGTTACTAGACCCCACCCCCCCTGCGGGAGGGGTGGAAATTAGGGCTGGACGGAATTGGCGTAGCGCCACTACGCAGAATTTTGGAAAAAATGTGTGGAAAATGAGCGCACGTCCTGAGGGTTCGTGTGCCCGGGACAGGGGTCCCTCGTGCCCGGGCAGGCTCCCCGATCTCCCCGGCCTGGCTGGGTTGAGAAGCAGGGACCGGCCCCGGGGCCTGGGTTTCAGTCAAGGCCTGGGGTTTGGGAGCCCCCGTCCTGCGGCCTGCCAAGTGTCCATCTGCCCGGGACAAGGGTCCCTGGTGCAGAGCCCCGGAGACCTGCAAGGGCAGGAGGGAGCCCTACAGCTATGGCTCGGCTCGGGGCAGGCAGATGGGAGTCCTTTCGGTCCCGGCCATCTGGTCGCACCAATCCCCTCGGCCATCTGGTCGCAGGCAATGCTTTCCAATGGGGCGACCAGATGGCCGGGCCGCCCTGGAAGTCCCGATGGGGGCTCATTCACCTCCCCGATCCCAGCCAGGGCTCCAGGAGCTCGGGCACGTCCGGACCTAGGGTCCCCCGAGTCTCTCGGTGCGCACGGGTTCCCAGAAAGAGGGGTAGCCTTCCTCCGGATTATTAGGGGCAGGGTATGCCGGGACACCCCTCCCGGGCTGGCGGTTCTCAGCCGGGGACCAGATGGGCTGGGCCCGGATGACATCTCCCCTCCGTCCGGGGGCTCCCTCCTCCGGCCCACGGCGTGGCAAAGTGCCCAGTATGGGCTCCATGGGTCCCGGGCAGTCCTCCCCTGGGCGTCTGGGCCCCAGGAACGCCTATGGGCCTCCCCATGCCTGAGGCCCAGCGTGGGGTCTCCGAGCCCCCCCCGAGCCCTGCAGCCCCAGAGCCCTGCAGCCCCAGAGCCCTGCAGCCCCCGAGCCCTGCAGTCCCCGTGCCCTGCAGCCCCCGAGCCCTGCAGCCCCCGAGCCCTGCGAGGGCAGGCGGGAGCCCTCCCGCGAAGGCTCGGGGCAGGCAGATTGGCGTTATTTTGGTCCCGGTCATCTGGTCGCACCAATCCCCTCAGCCATCTGATCGCACGCAATGCTTTCCAATGGGGCGACCAGATGGCCGGGCCGGCCTGGAAGTCCAGATGAGGGCTCATTTGCCTCCCCGATCCCAGCCAGGGCTCCAGGAGGTCGGGGGCCTCCGCGCCTAGGGTCCCCGGAGTCTGGCGGTGCGCACAGGTTCCCAGAAAGAGGGGTAGCCTTCCTCCGGATTACTAGGGGCAGGGTATGCCAGAACACCCCTCCTGGGCTGGCGGTTCTTTGCCGGGGACCAGATGGGCTATGCCCGGACAACACCTCCCCTCCGTCCGGAGGGCTCCCTCCTCCGGCCCACGGCATGGCAAAGTGCCCGGGACGGGCTCCATGGGTCACGGGCAGTCCTCCCCAGGGCATCCGGGCCTGAGAGCTCCGGTGGTCCTCCCCGTGCCGGAGGCCCAGCCGGGGTCCCCAAGCCCCCCGGGAAGCGGAGCCCCCGAGCCCTGTGTGGGCAGGCGGGAGCCCCACCGTGAAGGCTCGGGGCGGGCAAATGGGAGTCCTTTCGGTCCCGGCCATCTGGTCACACCTTTCCCCTCGGCCATCTGGTCACACGCAATGCTTTCCAATGGGGCGACCAGATGGCCGGGCTGCCCTGGAAGTCCCGATGAGGGCTCATTTGCCTCCCCGATCCCAGCCAGGGCTCCAGGAGGTCGGGTGCGTCCGGGCCTAGCGTCCCCTGAGTCTCTCGGTGCGCACGGGTTCCCAGAAAGAGGGGTGGCTTTCCTCCGGATTAGTAGGGGCGGGATATGCCGGAACACCACCCCCTGGGCTGGCGGTTCTTTGCCAGGGACCAGATGGTCTATGCCCGGACAACACCTCCCCTCTGTCCGGGGGCTCCCTCCTCTGGCCCGCGGCGTGGCAAAGTGCCTGGGACGGCCTCCATGGGTCCCGGGCAGTCCTCCCCCGGGCGTCCGGGCCCGAGAGATCCGGTGGTCCTCCCCGTGCCCGAGGCCCAGCCGGGGTCCCCGAGCCCCCCGGGAAGCGGAGCCCCCGAGCCCTGCGTGCGCAGGCGGGAGCCCCACCGCGAAGGCTCGGGGCGGGCAGATGGGAGTCCTTTCGGTCCCAGCCATCTGGTCGCACCTTTCCCCTCGGCCATCTGGTCGCATGCAATGCTTTCCAATGGGGCGACCAGATGGCCGGGCTGCCCTGGAAGTCCCGATGAGGGCTCATTTGCCTCCCCATTCCCAGCCAGGGCTCCAGGAGGTTGGGCACGTTCGCGCCCAGGGTCCCCTGTGTCTCGTGGTGCACACGGGTTCCCAGAAAGAGGGGTAGCTTTCCTCCAGATTAGTAGGGGCAGGGTATGCCGGGACACCCCTCCCGGGCTGGCGGTTCTTTGCCGGGGACCAGATGGGCTATGCCTGGGCAACACCTCCCAGGCGTCCGGGGCTCCCTCCTCCAGCGGCCCGCGGCGTGGCAAAGTGCCCAGGACGGGCTCCATGGGTCCCGGGCAGTCCGCCCCCCGGCGTGCGGGCCCCGAGAGGACCTGCGGGCCTCCCCGTGCCTGAGGCCCAGCTGGGGTCTCCGAGCCCTTGAGCCCTGCTAGGGCAGGCGGGAGCCCTACCGTGAAGGCTCAGCTCGGGGAAGGCAGATGGGAGTCCTTTCAGGCGCCGCCATCTGGTCGCACCTTTCCCCTCGGCCATCTGGTCGCACGCAATGCTTTCCAATGGGGCGACCGGATGGCTGGGCCGCCCTGGAAGTCCCGATGAGGGCTCATTTGCCTCCTTGGTCCGCGCATAGGGTCCCCTCAGTCTTGCGGTGCGCACAGGTTACCAGAAAGGGGGGTAGCCTTCCTCCGGATTACTAGGGACAAGGTACTCTGGGACCCCTCTCGGCCTAGCGGTCCTCAGCCGGCAGTTGGACGGGCCAGGATGCCGCCCCAGCCCTGGGTCCGTCCCTGGGCCTGCCGTGTGGCAGGCTGCCCTGGATGGGGTCCGGTGGGCCCGGGGAGCCTCTCCCTGCTGGGCTGGGTCCAGGGGCCCCGGGGAGGGCAGCCTCCCCACCCCAGGCTCTGTCCTCGGTCCTGCTGCGTGGCAGGGTGCCCGAACGAGGTCCCACAGGCCAGGGGAGGCTTCCCCTTCGCCTCTGGGCCCGGGAGTCCCGCCGGTCCCCGGCTCGGGTGTTCCAGCCCTGGGCCCCGTCCCCCGGCCTGCTGCCCTACCAAAGGCCCGGGACGGGGTTCCATCGTGTCCGGGGAACCTCCCCTTGCTCGGCTGGGTTCAGGGGCTCCCTGCGGCCCCGGGGAGGCGTCCCCTGGGCCTCTGGGCCTGGGAGCCCCTGCTGGGTCCAGGGGCCCCATCGGGCCCCGGGTCGGGTGCTCCGGCCCTGGCCCCGTCCCCCGGCCTGCTGCTCCACCAAGGGCCCAGGACAGGGGTCCGTCGGTCCCGTGCAGGCCTCCCCTGCTTGTCAAGGTGTCCGCGGCCCCGGGTCGGAGGGCCCGTCGGGTCTCCCTCGCAGCCCCCAGGGGCCCGGGTACGCACCTGCCTCTCAGCCCCTTCCCGATGGTCCTTTTTCTCCGAGTTTGCTCAGTCAGACCTCCGTGAGGTCCGGCGATGCTGAGACGGGGGAAGGCAGCTCCCGGGCCCACCCGCCGGGGCCCCAGGGGCCCAGGTACGCACCTGCCCTCTCAGCCCCTTCCCGATGGTCCTTTTTCTCCCGAGTTTGCTCAGTCAGACCTCCGTGAGGTCCGGCGATGCTGAGATGGGGAAAGGCAGCACCTGGGCCCGCCCGCCTCTCAGCCCCTTCTCGATGGTCCTTTTTCTCCGAGTTTGCTCAGTCAGACCTCCCTGAGGTCCGGCGATGCTGAGACGGGGAAAGGCGGCACCCGGGCCCGCCCACCGGGGCCCGCCGTGGCCGGGTACGCACCTGCCTCTCAGCCCCTTCCCGATGGTCCTTTTTCTCCGAGTTTGCTCAGTCAGGCCTCCGTGAGGTCCGGCGATGCTGAGATGGGGGAAGGCAGCACCCGGGCCCGCCCGCCGGGGCCCCCGGGGGCCCAGGTATGCACCTGCCTCTCAGCCCCTTCCCGATGGTCCTTTTTCTCTGAGTTTGCTCAGTCAGACCTCCGTGAGGTCTGGCGATGCTGAGATGGAGGAAGGCAGCACCCGGGCCCACCCGCCGGGGCCCCCAGGGGCCCGGGTACGCACCTGCCTCTCAGCCCCTTCCCGATGATCTTGTTTCTCCGAGTTTGCTCAGTCAGACCTCCGTGAGGTCCGGCAATGCTGAGACAGGGGAAGGCAGCGCCCGGGCCCACCCGCCGGGGTCCCCAGGGGCCCGGGTACGCACCTGCCTCTCAGCCCCTTCCCGATGGTCCTTTTTCTCAGAGTTTGCTCAGTCAGACCTCCGTGAGGTCTGGCAATGCTGAGACGGGGGAAGGCAGCACATGGGCCTGCCCGCCGGGGCCCCCAGGGGCCCAGGTATGCACCTGCCTCTCAGTCCCTTCCTGATGGTCCTTTTTCTCCGAGTTTGCTCAGTCAGACCTCTGTGAGGTCCGGCGATGCTGAGACAGGGGAAGGCAGCACCTGGGCCTGCCTGCC